>VDFB02112239.1:0-377151 GCA_007258455.2 Sequoia sempervirens | reverse complement strand
GGGCAATGAGTACTATAAGTTTGGCACCCCATTCTCTTTAGCCTTCAATTTTCATGCCTAGTTTCCAAAGATCTTCTCATACATTGGAACCCCCATTCTCGTAAAATGGTATAAGATAAGACAAAAAAAAAATAGCTTATACAGAACATATCCACCTACAATACTATCTGAATTTTAATTAATTCCCTTGAATTAAACTCAAAACAAGAATCATACACACCACAACAGTGAGATGAACGAAACAACCCTTGATCATTTTATTCAAAATTCAGATATGCTTGTACAATGGAGAGATATGAGTTTGAATTAATCATATCAATTCAAATGCCAGTACTATCATAAAACATCAAATCCCCATGAATTCAAAACCTACTACAGAATGACTCAAAACCTAAATTGTATTTTCCCTAAAACCATCAGACTTTATAATTTGCTCTGCAACTTCATCTAGACTCGACCAAAAATATTTAACTTGCTAACCTGTACATGTGGCCTTGAAATCCTTCTTATAGAAAAAGGAGGAGCAAACAAGCATCAGGCCAAAAAGCACGCGTGTCACCAGCCAATTGGACCGCCTTGTGATATTCCAAAAATTTGTTACAACAATAATCTCCCTAGAGAATCTTCTTGTTCATCGTGCCCGTTGAGACTGGTTGATGCAGCAACAAAAAACTTCAAGAATTCCATGCCTAGACTATCACCAAAAACCAAAACTAGAATCTGTTGTAACTGCAATAGCTAATTTCTCAACTGTTAGTAGCCTACTCCTTTTAACTCTTCCTCATTTAAATATACATTTACCCATTTCTGGTACTCTTCATCAGTTGGCCAATCAAAATTGATCACCTCATTCACCTTGACACTATAAGGTTTGTACTTAACTACCACCTAATTTGTTTCTCTTTCAAAAGACTCCAAGAATGAGCTAGTGCTAATGATTTTTTCCATACAACTCACCAACAAATCATACCTGAGTTACCTTACTTTTTAGGTTTTGTAGTCCAAACATGATATAAAGTGGCTCTTTACACTTTTGTGATTACCGTAGCTTGTGTAAGAGGCCCCATGGATACCATTGTAATTTGTGTGGATGCATGAATAGGGTGTAGGATGAGAAATAAAAGGTTACTGTTGTCCTCAATAGTTTTATGAAGAAGCATGAAATGAGAGGTTCAAGCCTAGGTTTCCAACAAAACATGTATGAGATCCGATTTTATGAATTTTATCCATGTGCAGACCTAATGGGTTGTTTCTGAACACTGAATATAAATGATACACACACACACACACACACACACACATATATATATATATATATATGTATTTTTAAATGTAAATGTAAATGCAATTACCGGATGCTCTCCTAGAACAATAAATGCAACATATCATTAAAGAAATTTATATCTATGTATATAAATGTGTATTTCTAAATGCAAGTGTAAATGCAAAGAGCATATGGTTTTGTAGTGTTATAGATACAACATATCCATAAATTAATGTAATTGAAATTCTAAAGTCTTCAACACATATAATATGAAATCGACCAAACTATTAAACTACATGAGAAATAAATGAAAACAGTAAATGCATATGTATGTGTATTTGTAAATGTAAGTGTAAAATAAATAAGAATAATGAAAATTATAAAAGAATACAAGGAAAGGTCTCCTCCCTTCTTGGTAGTGATAACCTCCTCCACACACAACCCTTAAAAATTATGAATAGAGGAATATAATCTTGAAGAACTCAAAGTTGATTCTCTCCTACCGATGCAATTAGTCATTTTATCCTTACAAACATTTATAGTGATTACTAGAGGCACATTGACCAATTCTTCATAATAGAAGAATTTGATCATACTTTTCTAATGATGGCATTATGAGAAAACCTTAGGTTAAATGAATAATTCCTAGCTAAATTCTTTAAATCATGTCCAACCATATAAGAGAAGATCACTGCTATGTGTACCTAGATACCATGGAGAAAGGCTAGTCTTTGGGCTCTTTCATCAATCATCCTACCTTAAAACATACCAAAAATCTCCTAGCAATTAGACATAGGAAGATTTAATATGACTTTAAAAAAATTATTGCCAAAGCGTAAACTTATGATGACTTAACTAGGCCGAGTACACACTCCCTCCCCATTAACCACTTAGACATATGGAAATTAAAAGTAAATTCCTTTTGCTATTTTTAGTCATGTAGGTGTCCAATAAACCACTTGGTGGTGTTTCCCTTCAAGTTTATTTACTTGAATGAAGAGAAAAATTCCTTTGATTATAATTAAAGAATACATTTGAGGTCTTGGTTGTGTAACTAGTGGACCATAGTCACATTTAACACTTGTTACAAAGTTTGGGAGTTAAAACGTTAAGTAGATTTGATTTGTGATGGACAAATTTGGACGGTAGTAACAATAGCTTGCAATCTATCAAGACTTGATTACCTTATAACCCGTGAAATTCTAGCGATGAAATGATAGATTAATCATAATGTCACCTTGGGATCACATCACCATGAAAGAACTTCATCCAACATCCTTATGAGTGTAGGTACCACCAAATAGGTATTTGTCAGATCTTTCTTCCTCGAGCGAGGGAAATTCAGGAAGAGAAGAGGAAAGTGAGACATGTAGTATGTCTAAAAGAGGGAGATCAACTAGAGGTCAAAAGATTAGAAGAAAATTCCATAAACACATGGAATTTTTTCTTGTTGAAGGGGGGTCATAATCTTATGATGATGAGAGCATAGGTGATGTTGAGGTGCCCTTGAGATACAAACATCTGTGGAAACAATGGGTACCCAAGGAACTTCCTCCAATAAACACTGATTTTTGTGTCAACGAGAGGATATATCGCATAACACCATCGTCATTACATGGTTTGGTCCTATTTTGCATGGATGGCATAAAGGTCTGTTACAAAAAATTTACTGAATTGATGGAGTATGTTGGACCCTATTACAGTTACAAATATTGGATGCAACTAGTTTGATATACACGAAGAATGCGTAGGCATGCATTGTCAGCAAATTATATACAACTAAAAGATAAGGATCAAAATAAAGGAGTGGCTATGTACATTGACAGAAGGCCAAAAGAATCAGGGAATATTGCAGGGTTTATAAACAGTACACGACCTGGGTCGACAAATAAGCAACCCAATTGCATATTCAAGGTGTGTGAGGGAAACCGTGTATTCATATGTGCGATAAAATCAATAACTGCAGGGGAAGAGTTGCTAATTGATTACAATTTGAATCGCTTAGTTACAAACATAGTTACTATGGGGGTGGTACGTACTATGTACCATTTTACCCAACCTCCAATTAATGACTCGAATATACCATTTTATTCTTCTATTTTTTTTCATAAATCTATTGGTTTCATTTCGGTAATATTTTTTTATATTTATTTTTTGTCACAAGGGGACAATATTGATCGTACAGAGAAGGCTCTGGCCCATAGCACAGATCGTGATGTATCTTCAGGTGCTTCTACCCGACAGGTTTACCTCATTGTAATTGTACAAATTAGATACGAGCAAAATTTTTTATTATTATGTTTTTTTCATAAGTTTTTTGGGTTAATTTCGATAATGCTTTTAATATCTTTGTTGCAGTTGACTGATCAGGGAAAGGCACCAACAGTAGAGGAGAGCATCCATAGTGAGGTGTAGTCAATATTTTGTGATGATGACATCACTTATTCATCAAACCCTCTTGATACGATAAAGAAGCTCCAAAAAAAATGCAATGAAGAAATGACTAAGTTGATGCTCATAGTGCCTCAAACAGATGAGATAAGAGAGAGGGTTAAAGTATTGACTGAGAGATTACAAAACTTGCAAGTAAGTTGTCATGAGGTCTTTAATTATAGCATAAGTTCATTCATGGTTTTATATTTTGTACTCTTTTATGTCATGAACTAAAATATGTGTTGTTTTTACAGGCTTATTTGCCTCCTCATGATGCTCCTAGCCATGATCAGGGTACTGCAAGTGCTGCCCGAGGAGTAAGGGTTGGTACAAGTGTCCATCCTAATCTTCCTACGCATACATCACATCATTTGACCCCATCATTTGTGCCTATATTGTCATCCAAAATGTCGGCAACACATACCATGCAGGCATCTGTTAATGCACCCTCTGGCAACGAACACATACCAGAACATGCGTCAGGACATGTACCTGGGGATGCAAAGGCCACTAGTACTAGTGATGTTTTAGCAGCATTTCCTGGATCTTCCCATATTACTAGTACGGGAACATTTTTGGTCACACTTGTGGTGACTAAGGATTTCATTCCCATAAAGATAGAGAAGGTCCCAGGTACTTTAAAATGTTTATTTTATTATTCTATATAATCCAATTGAATTTTACTTATTGATCACTCTTTTTAGACTATTGATCCCATGATCATTTTGCAGGAAATGATGTTTTTTATAAACATCTAAGTGATATTACATTGGAGGTCTTCGGGCCCAACATGCGTACATGGTGGAATGCTCAAAATCAAGATTTAAAAGATGAGCTCATTAACCATTGAGTTGTGTTGTTCGGTGATAAAACATTCAACCAAACCAAGGTCCTTAAGAAAGTTGATACCTATCTAAAGTATGCGAGGGACCAATATAGTTGTGCGAACCCCTCTCCTAGTACCTACAAAACAACATGAGTAAACAAGTTAAACAAGGAATTGCAAGCTAAAACAAGGATTCCCCATGAAATCCATTTACAAATTCAAAATAGGAAAGAAAATAATGAAGAACACAATATAAATGACAAAACTAGATTGAATCCTAATTTGAATGTGCAAACTCATGATCCCATGGGGGAATTGGTGCCAATTTGATGTGAAAATTGGCCCTTTCCCAATCCCTAAGATGCAAGCTTCGAATGTTGAAGAGATTGATCCACTTTTTTGGTGAAGAATGAAGACTCCAAGCCAAAAATCTCCAAAAAACCTAGCTATGACTCAATGAAATTCAAGAGATATTTGAGCATGGTAACTTTGCTTGGATTGTGGATGATAAAATGAGGATATGGGCTCTTTATTTATAGGATTTCAAGATGGATGAATGCCCAAATTTGAGCAATGTGGGACTAACATTCATTCAATGATATATGATGCCACTTGTCAAGCTATGAATGGATGATGGATGTGCAAGATTGGGGTTTGTGCCAATAAATGCAAATATTTGAATTTCAAATTTGTTGAAATGGCATGCAAGAGGGAAGGGAAAATGCAATAAATGCCACTTGGCTCAAGGCAAAGGACATGTAAGATGATTTAATGCCTTGTTGGATGTACATGTTGACTTGGAATTTTGAATTCAAATTGAGAGAATATTCCAAAAGATGCCTTGTGAGGGAAAATAGAGATTTAATAAATGAATTAAATCTATTTTCATGTGCAACTTGCATTATCTAGAGGATGTGACATGAGATGAGATTAAATTAATCAAGGGTTAATTAATTTAATGAGAGAGGTTAGATGATGTGACCTATTTGACTCAAATTTATGGATTTATTTAAATCAAATAAGAGAGGAATATGACAAGAGATTAATTAAATAAGGATTTTGATTTATTTAATTAAAAGGGATGGTGTTAGATTAAATAAAATAAGGTTTTAATTTATTAAATTTAATGGATAGACTTTAGAGATTTAATCAAATAACTTGATTATTTAATTAAATAGGGATAATTAGATCAGATGGATTGATTTAATTAACAAAAGAGATTGACTTGATTAGATAAAATGGTTTATTTAATTAAGAGAGGAATATTGATGAATTTAATCAGATAGGGGAATTTGATTAAATGGTTAGACCGAGGGATGATTCAAGAAGAAATGATGTTAGTAGTCAGGATCAGAGTGTGCGATATCAATCTATATATTTTTTATGTCTACAATAGGTCACATTTAGAGAAGAACAAAAAGTACGAGCGTCCCCCCATGATTTCGGAGAGGGAGTGGAAGGACCTGGTGTCCGATGGAAAGGAGAAGGCTAAAAAGAAAAAAGGAAAGACACCACTGGGCCAAGGAAGGTATGTGATATAGAAGCATAAATTTGCAAAAAATCCTAATTAATCGCAATTTTTAAAAAATTTGCAGGCTGGATGATTTTTTCCCTAATTTTTTGAAAAAATCATTGACTTTTTGGTTAATGATTTTTTTCCATTTCAAACTACAAAATCACAAAAAAAACGTGTTTAAAATCTGCAAAAAAATGTGAATAAAATTGAGCTGATTTTCGCACAAAAAAAACCATGAGACCATGGCTTGTTGCTTACTATTATGCTTTGATAGATTTTTTCCAAGCATCCATAGCTTGTTTGAAAGCACCTATTTTAGGATTTTAGCCATAGCAGCAAGGAAATGAACTGCTTGATAAAATTCTTTGGTAGACATGTATGAAAAATGTAGTAGCATAGACAAGGAAGTGAACTGCTTGAAAAAATGTCTCAAAGAAATGTAGTCTCATGGTGATGGAATGGCATGATGAATGCCATGACAAGAAAATTGCTATGGATTGTCATGTCATTCCATCACCGTGATTGCATTTCTTTTAGAATTTTTTCAAACAATTCAACACTTTGTCTATGTTATTGCTTACTATTATGCTTTGGTAGATTTTTTCCAAGCATCCATAGCTTGTTCGAAAGCACCTATTTTAGGTTTTTACTTTTTAGCCATAGCATGAAGGAATTGAACATTTGATAAAATGCTTTGGTAGACATGTATGAAAAATGTGGTAGCATAGAAAAGGTAGTGAACTATTTGAAAAAATGCTTCAAAAAAATGTGGTCTCATGGTGATGGAATGCCATAACGAATGCCATGACAAGCAAATTGCTATGGATTGTCATGGAATTCCATCACCATGAGACCACATTTCTTTGAGGCATTTTTTGAAATAATTCACGCCTTGTCTACGCTATTGCTTACTATTATGCTTTGATATATTTTTTTCCAAGCATCCATAACTTGTTCAAAAGCACCTATTTTAGGCTTTTAGCCATAGCGCAAGGCAGTGAACTGCTTGATAAAATGATTTGGTAGACATGTATGAAAAATGTGGTAGCATAAACAACTGTCACCATCTAATATTTATGCAGTTGTAGTATGTTTTGTGCAATGTAATCAGTGATATGAATATAACCAACAAAAATCTATTTTCTATAATTCATGGATTGAACTTTGTATTTTATTTGCTCTCAATGTCTGTATGCTATGGAAATACCATTAATTTTTTTTTTAAAAGTAGTTTATCACTGTTTTTCTTTAATTTTTTGTGTATTTTTGTAAATTCGATTTTTTCTCGATCTTTTCCTGATTTTTTCAAAAAATCCTAAACTTTTGGTTTGTCGATTTTTTCCCCAAATGATTAATGTTGCTATGTGTGATACTATCAACAATGTAATTATATACTGATTACTCTTTCTTTTTACATAATCTAACATATTTCAAACTTTTCATAGGCTGCCTGACACATCGAAGGCAACAACGACAAGACTAGAAAAGCACAGGCAACACAAACTTGGCTCTGGTGGTTATATGAAATTAGCTACACGAATTGTAAGTATCAATAAATAAAATATTGCATCCAAATTATAATAAATTGAAAACAATTTTGGTTTTATCACACCATAGAAGCAAAATTTATGATCTTATGCAAAAATGTAGGGCTCTAAATTCAACAGAGTTCCCACAGAAGAGGACCTGAAGATTTCCTTCCAGCAAGGCTATGGAGTCGTGGCTGAATGCCTAAGAGTCTTGATTGGGCAAACACAATCTTCCATTGCATTTGACACATAGGTAAATAAACTCAATAAAGTTTATTTAAAATTGAATACTTGTGCAATCTATTCAATATTAATTTCCACCATAAAGTAATTACATGCCTATTTGTTTTAAACATTCAAGCAATGATAATATTGCACATGACATTGGAATGCAGCCTGGTGAGGGTGGAGCACAATGTGCAGATGAAGGTCATGGTGTGCATCCCGGTACTTTAGAGCATGTAGAGCATGATCAACATGTTGAGCATGATCAAGCTAGAGAAGATCAAGAATATGATGTGGCCCCATCAGGTAAAGAGGACCACCCTAAAGTTCTTTTAAACATATTTAATTGCAATTGTTGTATTAATTAATGTAACCTTTCATGTTTCAACTTTAAAGCATGTAGTGCGTGATCAACATGTTGAGCGTGATTAGGCTAGAGAAGATCAAGAACATGATGTGGCCCCATCAGGTAAAGAGGACCACCCTCATGTTCTCTTAAACATATTTAATTTCAATTGGTGTATTAATTAATGTAACCTTTCGTGTTTCAACTACAGATCAGGATTTAGAGGGTGTTCAACATGTTGAGCATAAGTCTATAACAAAAGTTCAAGAACATGATGTGGACCCATCAGATAAAGAGAACCACTCTAATGTTCTTTTAATTAATGAAATACTTGTAACAATAATAATAAAACATATCAGTTTAACATTTCTTTCTTATTATAGCAGACCCCCCCTTGTAGCGGCGTCCACGTCATGAGCAAATGACTAGACGTACATTAAGATCACAAGCAGAGGGCAGAACAACTAAAGGGGGAACAAATATTGATTTAGAAAATGATACTCCACTTTAGCTACTTTATGTAGCTTTAAAAAAGAAACAAAAAAAAGTGATTGTAATCATATCATGACAACCATATTTTTGATAATATGTAAAAATGGAAAGAATGAATATACTATGTTAATGAATGAATGTGAATATGTTAAGTAATTAATGTTATATGTTAATGAATGAATGTTATATGTTATTAATGGATGAATGAATGATTAATGTTATATGATTGGGTATGGGGAATTGAGAGTGATGTGAGGGGGGGGAGGGGCCAAATGAGCTTCCACCATCACATGGTTGGCCCTATTAAGTAGAGAATATTAAACTATTCTCGAAACAAAGAGAAGCTCAATAAGGTAATGCACTTTTAAATATAAGAAATGCATCGCTTGAAACATCAAACCAATATGTAGTCTATATGTATGATCAGTCATCAGTCTCCGCGATGGTACATTTCCACGATTTTTTTTTTTTAAATTGCATTGCTTCATCGCAATTTCGACGAAACCCACCGACGAATCGCCAAAAAGGTTTGACGAAGTTGCTATAGCTGCGACGAAGTTTTCACCATAACTCCTTGCCCATTTCATCACAATTTCAACGAACTTTTGGTGTTGTTTTGATGCTACTACTTGCCCATTTTGTCGCAATTTCAATGAACTTTTGGTGTTGTTTCGACACTACTACTTTCCCATTTCATCGCACTTTTGATGAACTTTTGGTGTTGTTTGATGCTACTACTTGCCCATTTCGTTGCACTTTCGATGAACATGTGGTGTTTTTTTGACACTACTCCTTTCCCATTTTGTCGAAATGGCGACGAACGTCTGATGTTGTTTCGACACTACTCCTTACCCATTTCGTCTAAATGGAAACAAACTTCTGGTGTAATTCATCGATGGATACACGAAGTTTTCGTCGATACTCCGATGAAAGCTCGAGTCATTTTATGTTGCCGACAACCGACGAATCTACGCCGTTATTTCGACGTTTAATTTGTCATCGGCCTTTCGAAGAAAAAATAGCAACGAAAATATTTTTGTCATTTTGTCGCTTGTTCGACAAAGATTTGTCAAACGACCGACGAACATCTGTCAGAAAATGGTGTCAAATTCAGTAGTGATAGTAGCATTTTGCAACTCCCATCACACTAAGGACTTTAAAAATTACCAAATTCAAAACTACAATCAACACATAATACCACTCTGAATAGGATGCAATATATAATTGGTTGTAATAATAAGTAAATATTAAATAACGAAAACTTCAAACATTAGAATTGCAAGTTGTATGAAACATATCTCAACATTCTTCCACTTTTCATATACCTTGCAACAACAAAAGGGAAACCAAATAAAAATATAAGCTAATTTATAGTGACCATAAGGTTTATAGACCCACTGCACCATCTAAAATTATTAGGGATCATTGGTTTTATCAATGCATCTACTATATTATCAAAATTATAAATTTATACAACACCCTCTCATCCTCCACCATGTCATGATAAAATTATATTTAACATCAATGTGCTTTTCCTATGCTTGAAATTTTAGGTCCTTAATAAATATGATGACACTTTGACTATCATGATAAACTCTTACTACTCTCTAACCTAGCCCAACATACTATAATCACAGTCTTTTAAAAAAATAACCTCCTTAAGAGAATAAGTATATGTTATAGATTCTATCTTTGTGGTGGATAAATTTATCACACCTTTTTTCTTACTCATTCAACTCACTTCACTGCTAAATAAGCTAAACACATAGACACTAGTAGATCTTTTTCTTTTGGCATCTCTTGCCCAATATGAATTCACACAACCTTAATTATTTAATGAATGATATAGGTCCCCTAAGGAATTACCTACATGAGAAAATCTATATTACTGATAATTACCCCCAAAAAAATTTAAGAACCTCTTTACTACTTCCCAATGATCACATTCAAGATTAGCCATGAAATGACTCAAGACTCCCAATTCTTTGGTAATGGTTGAACTAATGCAAACAATAGAATAAATAAGGCTATCAAATACGCTACCATAAGGTAAATGAAACATACCATCCATATATCTATATGTTGAAGGAAATTAATCAAATGAAATCTTTATTCCCACCAAAATAGGAACACTCATTTATTTGTTATCAACCATGTTGAAAGAACAAAAAATAGACTCAACATAATTCCTCTAATCCAACAAAATATTGATGTTAAATTTATCTTATGTAATCTCCATCATTAATATAAATTAATATCTCCTAAGTCTTCCCTTATTTTAAATTATAAAGAAACTTGATATCTCAAGTCCCTAGTAATACCCTTATTGCTACCAAATAAAAGCATATAATCAACATACATGGCGATAACAATAAAATGATCACCATCCAATCAAAATAAAATATAATTATTTTACTTATACTATACGAATCCCAACCCCAAATAATATGATCCAAAATTTTGGGAATGCATTCTAAGAGATTATTTGAGACCATACATAGATTTGTTCAACCAAAAAAATGACTTTTCCTTACCTTTTCAATGTAGTTCCATGGATTTTACATATAGATCGCGTCCTCAAAATGTATATGTAAGAAAGTTGTTGGACATTCATTTATTCAACCTCAAGTTCAAATACAATAACACTAAATACTAATAATATAATGGATGTTAGCTTGGTAACATTAGAAAATATATCACTAATATCAATTCCCCTAGCCTAGGAATATCATTTTACAACCAACCATGCTTTGTAGTTAGCAACAATACTATCTAAATTAGGCTACCTCTATAAAAAAAATCATCCAAATTTGTTTACCCTCAAACAACTTAAAATCATCCCATGTTCTATTATTTTTCAATTAAACCATTTTCTCATGCATGGCCATCATCCATGATTTACTATTATTCATATCTATTTCCTTATTCATATTTATAGGTTCACAAGTGTTAGGATTGAAAGAATAAATAAATCTAAAAATAGGTGGAATATACCATCTTAGTTTCCTTTTCTATTAATTAGATCTCCTCAAAGTTTTAGGTGGAGGTTATTCCTCCTATAAGATTGATATTTTAATATTATTCCTCTCATCTAGTCCATCACGAACCTATATTTACAACCTTCTCAATATTTGGTTATATTTGCATAAATAAACATCATCCCTTATTTGGTCAATAGTAAGAACTGACTTAGTCTCCCTAAAGACCATGTTCCAACCTTCCTTAGCATTTCTAGTTACATCATTCTAAAGCTTGTATCCTTCCAAACCTTCATTGTGGCTAATGAAGATATAGTTAGTAGCTTTATAATCCAACTTTGATCTTTTTTTTTCCTTGGGTGCATGAACATATGCCCCATAAAAAACATAAATATAAAAGAAAGGGGTTTTTTCTTGTTGAAACCTCACATGGACTTTGGTCAACTAGATTTGATGTAGGAATCCTATTCACTAGATAACATGAAGTGCTAACCATTTACACCTATAAATTCTAACCTCTAAGCATACTCCAAGATCTCTTTATTAATGTCCTATGCATTATCTCTACAACTCCATTTTTATAAGGGGTGTATGGAGTTATCTTAATCTACACAATTTCATTATTCTTATAGAATATATTAGACTCATTTTATTAGTATTCTCCACCAAAGTTTATTCTTAGTTCACCTTGATATGTTTTTCCTTCTAGTTATCCATAAGATCATTAAAATCTTTAAATCAAATAAAGAGCTCATATTTATGCCTCAAAAAAAAGAATCAATGTTGTCTTGGAGAAATAATTAATAAAATAAATGTAATATAAAGGTTTTCCAAGTGAAGGAACGTTTATTAGACCAACATCGCTATGGATCAAACATGATACTCTTTAAAGTATAGGAAAAAATGAACAAAATTGAATACAATTATATTTTTTGATAAACATAGTACTCACAAAAGTCAAATTACAAAGAGCGATCAATGAACTCCTCTACATGATTTTAATTTTTCAAGGATCTAAGGCCTATCTCACCAATGTGGCCCAATCTCTTGTGCCATAGCATAGTTTAATCAGTAGATAGATTAATTATTTTTTAGGTAAGAGTAAGATTAAAAAAG
Source organism: Sequoia sempervirens (assembly GCA_007258455.2). Taxonomy (NCBI): domain Eukaryota; kingdom Viridiplantae; phylum Streptophyta; class Pinopsida; order Cupressales; family Cupressaceae; genus Sequoia; species Sequoia sempervirens. Next base: position 364,426 of record VDFB02112239.1, on the reverse strand, counting down.
CACGCAACTAATTCTAAGTGATTGAGAAATAGATCTCCTTAATGTAGGTTTCAGAGAAAAGTGTAGAGATTTCATAGATTTTTTTTTCTTTTGTATGTATGCTCACATCAAGGTGGAAAAGAGTCTCAATAAAAATTCCCTTTTCATGCACTATATCCCACACACCATATTATACCTTTCTTTGTTAAAGACTACCTACACAATTACATCATTTTTCTTTCTTACAAATAATAGGTTTCATGCCAAGCCTAGGATGTGTATAACTCATAAGTGGCCTTTGATCCTCTTATCATCGAACTTGAACTTGACTAGCCTTTTATAATAATTTTAAGAAATGCATCATCACCAAGGTAGAACTTTCCATCATCAATCTTCTCATACTCTAAAAACCACTTTCTATGGGTAGTCAAGTGAATAGAGGAACCAAAGTCAACTACACATGCATATGCAGCTAGGTTTGTAAAAAATATATCAAATTCATCCTAATAAGTATAAGAATTACCATCATCATTAAATCCATTATTTTCTCTCTTCTCCTCTTTGCTATCCTTTTACATGTGGAATTGCTTCCTGGCATAATTCTAACATTTCAACTTTTTTCCGAGGACTCACATATCCTTCTAAACTTGGATCTTCCCTTTCTCTTACTTATGTCCTTCTTTCCTTTCTCCTTTGATATCCATGAATAATCAAGAAATATTTAATATTATCTTGTATTTTTTTTATCTCATTCCCTCTAAAAGAAGAGCATATCACCCTTTCAAGCATGAGATGAGGTATTTTTGATAGTGATTACAAAGTTGTCCCATAAATATAGAAAATAATATAATAATATGATACACTAATATTTTTCATCTATCACAACACCAATAAAATTCAACTAGATTGTACCATAATGTTGAGTGTGTTCAATTTTTTAGATACAATCTCATCGTCACCCTTTTCAATGAATAATTCTTTTATATAAAATTATATTCATCATAGATTTGGTTTGGTACACTTTTATAACTTTATTCACAATGCACTTGTGATAGATTCTCTTGAAGCATTCAAATTCATTAAATCCACCAAACAAATATTAATTAGATTCCTCACTTTTTTGTCTAACACATCTCATACATCTTGTTGAATTAAAGTAATCTTATTTATATAGACTAATTGCCATAGATCTTGAACTATCAACAAGTCCTCCATTTTAATCTTCCAAAGCTCAAAATTCACATAATGAAATTTTTTATTTTCATTTGAGATGTACTTTCTTTTTTTCATAAGAACAAAGTTTTCCATATACAAAACTCCATCTCATTTTATATTAATATATTTACAAAATTCATTTCACTAAAACCTAGTAATTGATTTGATCAAGCTATGATACCAAATAAAAGGAAAGCTATATAAAACTTACACTATTAACCTAGCATGAGAGAAGTGAAGTATATAAAATATATACACCAAAAAATATTATGCACACTTGATAACAAATGACTCAATGTTTTACAATAGGAAAACTCTTTAAAAATTCAACCTCCAAATCCTAAACCAATTATGTCATTAACAACTATAATAGTTACAATACAATGATATGTTAAATCCTTCACATGAGATAACACAAAATAATATATTTCCAAAAATATTATAGTAGCATTACAATGTGTAGAATATAATATCATGATACCTTCAACTTGAGAACGCATTGTATAGGAGAAACTTAAACCATAAACCATCAATGATTTCTAAAAACATGTGTTGGAAACCATTGGAAAATTAGGCACCCAAATCCATGTAAGAATTCAGTGCCCTGTGAAAATATTAGTTAATCATTGATAAAATAGAAACTACTATCACCAACTTGGGCACTCAAATTGGTCTTATCCTTCTTTTTCCAAAGATTCTCCATGATTTTTTATTAATTAATAGTTAATTCCTTCTCATTGTGCTCTTTATAATAATAATTCTTGTTGGTAAAGATTTTTGCTGCTATAAAAATTAATCGATTAGCCCAACGAGTAATGACAAATTGCACCAACAAATGGATAAATTGTTATGAGGTTAATGATTCTCCTATGCATTTGAGAGGGACACTTCTCTCATATGATGAAATTATTTTATTATTGATGTGTTTTTAACTAGAAAGAAGAAAGTAGAACAATAAAGGAAAACAGAAAGAATTCGCAAGAAATGAAATAATACCTAATTTGAAACGAATAGCAACTCAAAGATTTACTACTTCCAAAATAACAAATATTCATTTATAACACCTCAAATTTTTTAATTTCAAAATGATAATCAACTCACAAATTAATATACTATTTTAAAACCAACTAAGATAAATTTAAAATATAAACTAACACATAAAATGAATGCTGAAAGTAGTTCACACACAAAAATAATAACTTCAAAATCACTAAGAGCACATAGACTCCCAAAGTAGATCCTTTAATTTCAGAAAGTTCATAAATTCACGAGTTCAAAGGCTTGCAATTTTTTGTGTAAGAAAAACTATATTCTCTCCCCCTGATTGATATGAATCCCAAGGATTTTCCCTCCCAATTACAATTACAAAATGATAAAACTTGAAGAGTCACTAGACTTCCTTTTCATATTCCTCCTTCGATGCTTCCTCTAACCAATTGATAAAGGCTTCCGATTGATTGACAATGATCTTAACTGACTCAGCAGCTTCAGATTCTTTTTTCTCATGAGCATCTTCAGACAAGACAGTTGGCATAGAAACCTTCACAACTTCTTCACTGAACAACACTCATCTCTTGAACTCTGTTGAACTGAGGAGGCATTGGTGGGGTGGAACTTTTTCGCTGCAATCATATTATCTTGATCATGCCAATGGTCTCCTAAAATAAATTTTGAATGTGATCATTCCATAGGTTTCTAATGTGTATTCTCAAATATTTGTCCATTGGTCATATTTGCAATGGCATCCAAATTCATACATGGATTCAATTCTTTCTATGCAAATATTGCCTTCAATATCTTTGCTCTGTTTGGTGCATCAGCATTTAGCAGAGAAAATTCCTCTGCGAGTCCATGATCACCCTATAGAGAACTAGTTTCCATTCCATCCTTGTAAAGATCATTCCTTTTAGACAACGCAACAGACTGCCTTCATCTTCCTGCTCTTGTAAATGAAAATAGAAATATGGTGGAATTCTAGACCTGGTAACCATGAGCTGTCATAACTTTGTTGGACTATAATGCTTATCAATTAGCAAAAACCCATTATCGACCAAGATAGATATTCTACCCATCTTGCATGTCAGATACATATATAGCCTGGATAGATATGATTGCATATCCCCTATCTATAAGCTCGTCAAAGACTAAATTCGATGATGATGTTATGCCATCCCTCGCACATCACAATTGAATCTGATCCTCGTAACAATTTCCCTTAATCTTTCATCATTCGATAACATTTTGAAGCAAACCATCACCTATACTCATATTCAGCTAGGTTGTTCATTGTCTGTCAAAGGTCTCTTGAATGCAGGTGGGCCTTCCAAATGGCACTGTTATACTTGAAGCCTGATCCAAATGCCATCTGCCATACTCTGCCACCTTCTTAGTTGCAACACTCAATAACATTGCCAAACAATAATAATGTGGTGAAGCTATCAACTCTCCTGTAGCTCTCCATGAGTAGCGTTTTGTATCTATAAGAATGCCCATAACGACCTCTCATTCCTTCATTCCTCATAATGCTCAATACTCATATTCTTATCTCGACTTGACTTCTACCACCAAGTAGGTAACCGGTACACTTGAGAGAAGTATTTTTAAGGTTTCTTTGCTATTCCACTTTGAAGGTATCCTTTGATCATTGAATTCCATGAGAATATGCTCAGATTATTTGATTCTTCGAACAGTTTCTATGCTTCACCCATCATTATAAGCATAACCTCAACTATTTTGAACAAATCCTGCAATCATAGTATTCCATGACCACATTCGTTTGAGGCATTTTGTCGAACTTGTGTCTTGCATAAACCAACAGTTAGGATCGAATATGTGAATGGACTTGAAAGAATTCCTTTCTCCTTCATTTTTCCAAACCAATTTCAAGGCTTCTTCGTATCGACTTGACTTAAACAAAGTACCCATCAGACTAGTCCATATCTTTGCACTCGATCACAGGTCATTCTTGTAAATGTATATTCTTCGAGCTGTTTGGGATCTCTTTATCCCATCGGAGATTTCTTCCTTGATATTATTTATTCCACCTTGAATTATATATTGAAAAGTTCTTTGCGACCCTACATTTTACAATGGATTCATGAGATCCTTCTCCATGCAATATTTCATCAAAACTTACAACACAGAGCAGGTTCTTTCTCCTCATACAGACAAGACGAGTAACCACTTGGCATGCATTGTCTACAGCACTTGCATAAAATGCAAAACTAGTGTATTCACCAGGGTATCCAATCATTCAACTATGATTTCCCATTCTCATCAAATCTTCATATACCATCGAATGCTTATCCGAATAATCAAAACTATTGAATGTTAACGTTGGAGCACAACTACAGGCAAAAAGTGATTCTAGAATACGAGCCTTTGAAACTTCTTTCCTCTACTCCTCTAGCTAATGGAATTTTGAGATGGATCCATAAATTCATGTTGAAAGCTTTTGATTCCCTGTGATTCCAAGATCATTCTGATCTATTGAACCAAATTTTTATCCCTTTCAATAGGGTAGCGTGCAATAATAAGCTCCAGCAAGGTCTATAATTCCCAAAACCCTCATCATGCATTCTCTTGGGACTCCAATGATTTAAGTGCATTATACAGATTGGTCATAACAGGCTGTACAAATTGATTAATATCTGCTGAAGTATATCATAATTGATTTCCTTCGTTAATGATCAACACTTTTCAATGCAATTAGCAACATAAGAATGAACGACATTAAATTCAGCTAAAAGGAATCTCATTAAGCGAGTAATCGGATTCAAGGCAATGCCCTTGGGAATTTGGTAATAGAAAGTTGTGATAAACTTCAAAGCATCTGCCTTCAATGATGCTTGAGTGTTTACATCCTCCCTTTGCAACTAAGCAAGCCACAAGTGAAACTAGGTAAGCCACGACACCATTTTTTGATTGGATACACATTGTTGTCTAAGTAGGGGAGAGGAATCGATACGTAAGCGGGGGCCCTAATATGTGATGGGACATGTGCTCATTGGTGCCCACACCTATACACCAATCCTCCACAACTTAAAAAAAAAATCATCCATAAATAAGCACGCACACATCAAACATAAATCAGATTTAAAATGCACACTTAATAGCATTCATTTCAAAACAAAACAAGTACACACTGGCAGCCAACATGATGAAGTGTATCCAACTTGTATCTAACATATAACAAGTAGCATTTTGACATGGAATTTAAACAGCCCAAACATTAAGACATGCACCCTTCCTCGTAAACTAGTAAACCCAACTGTCGCACCAATGCAGACATCACTTTCACATTAATCACAACTACACAACATAAACAAGGTGCCAAGTCAACAACATTCAAACCCATCTGACCCATCTTTGACCGACTGGCAAACCCATTACAACAATGTTTCCCATCATAGCATAACCAAACCAACATGCAAATGCATTCTCTTGTCCCTTCAACCATGAGACCTACAACATGTATCAGCTTCAATCTATCCCATCTCGCGAAGTAGGGTGTGCACATATTGGAGCCAAAGACACATATCCCACCTGCATCCATTTAACAGTCCTATAAGGATGCCATTATTTAAAAACAAAATATGGAAACAATTTCAAACAATCCACCAAACCAATAAAGTCAAGAATTAATGGCCGAAATCAATCAAATCTCCAATTCATACAAAACAAAATTCAAATTGAAAATAGGACAACAATTTATTTCACCTCACCAAAAAAGCATCAATCAAATCCAAATAATTCCCAATTCAAATAGCCATGAAAACCAACAAGTATTCACTTATTCTGCAGTGAGCGACATAAGAAAAAGAGGAGTGACAAGCACAGAATTGAATGAGTTAACGTCAAGGGGAGGGAACAACTCAGATTCTAGTGCACCAACATCCATATTGTTCCAAGTTTTCCTTCCACACTTTTCCATTTGTTTACTTTATATTGTTCTTCATTATAGCCATTACTGTTTTCCATTTGTAAGCTTTATATTGATCTTCATTATATAGCCATTATAGTCATAGGTTTTTATTTATGTTTCCCTAGGGTTTATATTGCAAATATTACAGTCACAGGTGTTTCTTTATCTATCACTCCTAGTTTATATTATAAATATCGCAGTCATGGGTTAGCATATGTGTTCCATAGGGTTTATAATGCAAATATATTACAGTCATGGTTTACCATTTAAAGCTTTCCCTAGGGTTTATTTTGCAAATATTACATTCATTCATTAGCATATACATTCCCTAGGGTTTATATTACAAATATTACAGTCATAATTTACTATTTCTATTTCCCAAAGGTTTATATAGCAAATGTTACAATCATAGTTTACCATTTTGGTTTCCATAGGGTTTATACTACAAATATTATAGTCATAGTTTACCATCTCTATTTCCCTAGGATTTATGTTTCAGTAGGGTTTATATTGGAAATATTACACTCATAGTTTAGCATTTTTGTTTCATAGGTTCTACATTATCATTCACTCTACTTATCGTAGTCTCATAGGTTCTGCATTATCATTTATATGGTAAATATTAGTCATGGTTTACAATTTCTGTTTCATATGTCCTGCATTATCATTCACTCTGCTTGTCTTATTCTCATAGGTTTTGCATTATCATTCACTCTAGTTATCTTATTCTCATAGTTTCTGCATTGTCATTCACTCTGGATATCTTATTCTCATAGGTTATGCATTATCAGTCACTAAGGTTTCTATTTTTATTAGGTATTTTTTTCATCATTTTCATAGGTTTTGCTTCATCAATTCACAAATATTTATGCTTGTTAATGAGTTCATCATAGACAAAATATATGAGCTTTGTTAAACTCTTATTTTTTTTCATTTGTAAGCTTTCTATTGTGTCATAGTTAAAATATGAGTACGGTTTTCACTTTGATGTGCATGAGAATGTTAATGTTGTAAATGCTTAAGAGATATGAGATGTTCTTAAACTCTAACTCCCTTGCATAGTTTGTAATTTTGTGCTTCTTACTCCTCTATTTCCTTATGTCGCTCACTCTAAAATAGATTTAACTCTCTAAACTGTTAGAAAAGATGATCTCAATTGAAATGCAACAAACTAAAAAGATAACACATACAGAAACTAAATAATCTTTTGTTTAAGTAGATCACTCTCTTCATACATATAAAGATAATTGTTCAAGCATTTTTGTTTCATAGTTTACCATTTATGTTTCATAGGTTCTGCATTATCATTGACTCTAGTTATCATATTCTCATATGTTTTGCATTCCAAACTAATTATTCTTTTGTTCAAGCATCACATCACTCTCTTCATACATATAAAGATAATTGTTCAAGCATTTGTGTTTCAGAGTTTACCATTTATATGTTTCATAGGTTTTTGCATTATCATTGACTTTGGTTATCATATTCTCATATGTTCTGCATTACAAACTAATTATTCTTTTGTTCAAGCATCACTATTTTTATTGTACTTATTCTATGTAGATGGCCAAGGGAAATGCAGTGGTAACCCATACTGGGAACAAAAAAAAGAAAAGAGCCATGACAAGGTTGCCCTCTAACAAACGAGGAGCTAGATTCCCCCCTGAAATAGATTTTTTTGCACAAGTAGATGACGTTTCTACTCCTCAAATACCGCAGATTGAGGTTACTACACCTCAAATACCACATATTGAGGCTAATACACCTCAAATACCACATAATGTGGTCTTTAGATGACATGAAAATGGCACTCTATGATGTTGAAGAGAATGACATGTTGATAAGGCGAGCTTCCAAAAAGTGGTCAATCCCAACAGCCACACTTTCCAAATGGCTAGGGGGTCTAACAATAACTTCCAAGAAAGGTCTGCCAACAGTCCTTACTAAAGAGGAAGAACATATTATTGTGGAATGGTGCAAGCAAATGGCTAATATTGGTCATGGTCTTGAGATAGTCAATCTTAAGTTTGAGGTTGCCCAAATATGTCAGAATAGGCCAAACCCTCTCACCAATGGGTTCCCAGGGAAGTCCTGGTGGATAGGCTTCAAGCACAGACATCCTGAACTTGCATTACAAACTACTGAAGGCCTAGACAAAAATAGGGCATTCAATCTTAGAGCTGATGTTATAGCTACATTCTACAAAACAATGTCTGCAACATACGAAGCCATGCCATATGGTCCTGATCACATATGGAATTGCGATGAAACTAGCATCCAAGCAAGAGAAAATGGGTCCATGAAGGTGCTCACAAGAAAAGGTAGCAAGAATGTCTCTTACATTATCCCAAAGAGCCGTGAATGGATAACCATTCTATGTTGTGTCAATGTTGTCAGGTAGAGCATTCCAAGATTCTGCTTGTTCAAGGGGAGTGCAAACATAGATAATTACATCATAGACTGTGAACTAGGTGCTTGCATGGCAGCCCAATCCCATGCATGGATGACCAAATAATTTTTCATAGATTGGTTGACCCACTTCAAAACCTTAGTTCTAGGCAGTGTCTCGCCCACCAATAGGGTCTTACTGATCTTTGATGGCAATGGAAGCCATGTAGCACTTGAAACCATCCAGGAAGCAAGAGAAATTGGTGTAGATTTGTTAACATTGTCATCACACACATCACATAAGCTACATTCATTGGATGTGAGTGTGTTTGCACCTTTTAAAGCTTACTTCAAATCAGAACGTGCAAAATTTTTGTCAAGGTTTCCAAACATTGAAGTGAGGAGGAGAGAACTTGCAATGTTAGGTAGCAAATCAATGAAAAGAGCTTTGATAATTGAAAACATCAAAGTTGGGTTTAAAAGGACTAGTATATGGCTGTTGAATCTAATTCACTTGTCAACAACATGCATCCCAGTGAGACATTTGTGGTCAACGAGGATGCTAACGCAGTTGAAAACATTCTCAGCCTTTCTAGACTTGGTCTATCAAGCAATGATGTGGCAATATTGTAGTCCCCTCTTCCAGATGGACATTTGTAGACTGCAACAGAAACATAGCACTCACCTCATAGTTGTCTTGTTGAATCGGTTGTGCAAGTGGTGGTTAATGAACACACCCCTCCCATGGTGGACAACCTCGTTGATCAATTTAGTGAAATTTTAGATCTTACATCACAATGAATCCAACCATCCTGGTTGTTTGAGGGAGCAATGAACTTGGGCATTGATTTGGAAGTCCCGAAATAGCAGGATACCTATACTTTCCCATCACCACCACCACAAATTGACCCTTCTCAAGTTGTGCATTACTGTGCTCCTTCTTGCAATTCATATTTACGAGGCAATGAAGATGTACCAGAGGGCTCACAAGTAGTGGAGGAGGTCATTGCCACATAGTCGGATGGGACACAAGAAACAAAAATAGTTGTGTACATCAGCAAGTTCCTCAAGCTACCTGTGCACACTATCCATCAAAAGAAATCCAAAGCTAGTGCAATCCGGATCAGCAGATAGTCTCAATTGTTGACAACAAATGACTACATGGGGCTATTAATGGAGCAAGAGCAAAGGAAGAAAGAGGTTGACAAGATAAAAGAAAGAAAGAAACAACAGAATGAGGAGAAAAGGGCAGCAAAAAATGTGGCTGCGGAGTTGAAGGAGAATACCATAATTGGGAAGGAGATACTACAAAAAGAAAAAAATCAGCAGAAATTACAATAGAAAAAGGATAGAGATGCAAAAAAAGGAGCAAGAGAGGCTTTGCAAGGAACCTGACCGAAAGGAAAAAGAGATTGAGGAGGCACAAAGGGCTTTACAAAGAGAGAGGCGGTTAAGGAACCCTTCTAATCCGTTGTCTCAAACTAATACATAGTCTTCCATGATATTCTCAACATTAATATCCCTCAGTTCTCCACAGTAATGAATTATTCAAGCCTCTCCCAATTTGACTTTAGGGGCACTCAATATCCATATCAATTTGGCACTCAGGATGTACATATGTGTTCACCACTACCCCCAACACATGTCACTTGCACTCAATTTACCACTCCAAGTCCCACTCATGTATGCAACACTCCTCGTCGACTGGAAGGGGACGAGAACATGGAAATTGGCACCCCAACCAGCCAAGATCCATTTCACAACAGTAACAGCTAGATGTTGCATTTTTTTTGGTTTTCACATGCAATACAAGTTTCATACACTTTACAAGGTTTGATATTTACAAATGCGCCGAAATTGTGGATAGTTTTAATTTTATGATAAGTACAGAATGAGCATTATTGTTTTGGTTTGTGAAGTAATCTAATCAAATTCCAAAAAGTGTTGTATGTAATTTTCAATGTGTGTTATTTTTTTGATTTGCAATGTATGCTTCTTCATTGAAAAATTTTAAATATATGATGATTACAAATGCATCGTGATTATTTTGATTTGCAATGTATTATGATCATATTGCAATGTGTGTTCTATGTAATTTGCAATGTGTCACTATTTTGATTTGCAATGTTTGCTTCTTCAATGACATTTTGTCATTTTCTATTCCTTTTTTGATCAAATTTTCCACGTGGGAGGTTGATATTTGTCCACTCGTTTTAAAAATAAAAAAAGACCTATCAACAGATATGTAGGCACCACAGGTGCCACTTCCTATGTGGCACAACATCTGAAGTTGACAGCCTTGCCACATCAACTTCTCTCAGTCCACCACCCTAAGAATCCATTGCATCGCATTTATCACTTGCCACCCCTTGCTATACTTCTCAATTGTCATGTTTAATGTGTGTCTCTTCTCCTTAGCTTGATGCCACCCCACCATATTTTTCTAGCCAACCTATTCATATACATATACATATACGTATGAATATACATATACATATATGTATATACATATCCATATACATATGTATATACAATTAGATATACATATACATATACATATACATATACATATGTATATAGATATGTATATGCATACATATACATATCTATATACATATACATATATGTATGCATATGTATACACATATACATACATATTTTCTAAGCCCACTTGTATTCAATGCTCCTAGTGCCTCACTCTTCTCACCATCTTTACAACCTTTCATTCTAGCAAGTTCTCATTTTTCCTTCACTTGCATGCAACTACGTGCTCAGTTAATCCTCTTCAAGTTTCAAACCTTTACCACAACCTGCGATGCTCAAACTCCAATTAAGAGATGGATAGATGCCAATTGGTGAACGTTACAAGCAACTTATTTCTATTGTTACATATACATATATGTATATCTTTGTTCATATGTATATGTATATGTATAGACATGCAAAATTAACATTGTGCATTCAATCAGGTTCATTCATTAACTAAACTAGATTTCACATTAGGTCCATTCATCAATTAATCAGGTTCACTTTCATCCATTCATTAGGTAATCTCATCTCCTAAGGTCATTTATTTAAAATCAAATAAACATTATCATCAACCTTTTAATAAATCAAATGGCCATTTAATCAAATCCCAAATCATATTACATCATTTTCTGATTTAAATAAATCAAATATCCAAGTCCTAAAAGTCAAACTCACCTAATCCTCATTAAGCTAACAAGAATACTCCTATATGTTTGTCGAGTCAATTTCCATCGCACTAGGCACAGCGCCATCCTGGTTCTTTATACCTTGATGCATCGTACCTACGTGTGTTATCAAACATAAGGTAAGTAGCCCTTTTAAAATCCCAATCCTTGATAAGCAAATCATCATCATCATCATCTCTAATAAAGTCTCGTCAGATCATGGACTTGTTGGATTCTCTTGTCATCATCTCATTTCCGCACTAACATTATCATCACCAATGTATCCATCATGCATCCATCCTGCATCTACAAATCGTCACCATACCACATATCATTCATATCATACATAATAGGAAACATTGATCATTTCACATGCATTGCATTTGCATCATCATCATAATATAGATATGTTAGTCTAAGCATCTGAATAAATCATCCATTACATAATCACACCATATCACATCATCCATGTCATCCATCTCACATCATATCATCATTTAAGTTGTTTAGGATATTTGTTATTCTAAGCATCTTAAAATCATCTTATTTGCACCATTATCCATAACCATCCATTTTGAACCTCTTTATCGCGAGATCGACCCTCAAATTGAATCTTTTCGCTCAATCTCTTGAGGGGGCAAGGTACCAATGTACTTCATTCCACTCGGGCATCGAAAAAATTAGAATTTTTTTGATTTTGATCGTGGCAAGTTTATTCTTTGAACCAACACAACAAGTACATTGCTTGAAAGAGGCAAAATGTAGACATGCAAAATTAACATTGTGCATTCAATCAGGTTCATTCGTTAACTAAACTAGATTTCACATTAGGTCCATTCATTAGGTAATCTCATCTCCTAAAGTCACTTATTTAAAATCAAATAAACATTATCATCAACCTTTTAATAAATCAAATGGCCATTTAATCAAATCCCAAATCATATTACATCATTTTCTGATTTAAATAAATCAAATATCCAAGTCCTAAAAGTCAAACTCACCTAATCCTCATTAAGCTAACCTAATCCTAATTAGCCTAACCTAACCCACCCACTTGCATTCTCTAGATTTAGCCACTTGCACAAATAAATCAATTTATTGATTTATTAAAACCCTCATTTTCACTCAACATGGCCCTCAAATTTGAAAATCATGACAAGTTGATTTGTCCCTCCAACATTGCATTCATTGCTCTTTTTCTTGTCCCCCTCTCTAAATTTATTGCCAAATTTGAATTAAAATTCTCCCTCTCATGGGCACACTTCCCAAATCTTGCACATCCATTGGCCTATCATCACTTGACAAGTGGCCTATTCTCATTGGTGGATCTTTAGTCCCACATTCACCTTCTTGGCCAATCTCTCATCAAGAAAATCTATAAAAGAAGGCCTTAATCCTCATTCATCCATCCACAACTTTTATGCAAGGTTACTCTCTTGGTTTGAGAAATAATCTTATTCTTCATCTCCATTGCATCTCATCAGCTTAAGCTTTGATCAAGGATTGGGAAAGGGCTTCTTTCCACATCAAAGAAGCACCAATCCACTTATCAAGTGAAGGTTTAATCCATTTTAGATAGGTTTACATGTTTATGATCTCTTTGTAATGTTTTTTTATCATGTTCCCTTGTCTTGATGTGATTAAGAACTTCATAAGGAGTTTGATTATTGTTTTTGGCTAACTTAGTTTGTTGTGTTGATAACCAAGCAAAAATCATGCTCACATACTGGCACTAGAAGGAGGGCTTGGAGAATTGGTACTCTTGAAATTCTTACTTTTCCAAAGTCTCGGATAAATCTATTTGTCTATAGTACGTAAATTTGGTTATTCGTTGTTTCTGTGACTTACTTGTGCTTGGAATAAAAGCATGTGGTAGAGTTAGCTGATATAATCATAGAAAAGAATCACTGATTAAATCATTGCATTATATAACTGATATTTTTACGGCTTTATATCATTGCCATGGAGCTTTTCCTTGAGCCAATATTGTGATGACTAATACAGTATCCTTCCCCCGAGGTAAGCTCTGCCCAACTCACACTAAGGACTCCTGAATCTCTTTGTATCATAGCTTGCAAAATGTACCAAAGTTTCAAGTTGTACCCAAATCTAGCGTTAAGCCTCTTTAGATATGTTTTGGTCGGTAGTCTGATGAATAGTTAATGAATGCATCCTGTATATTCATGTTCAATATCTTCTTTATCAAACTTAAACGCTTTCTCCATAGTATTCAGCGTCACTTTGACTATTCAAAATACCATTGGAGTACTTTCTGATATACCATTTAATAGTGAAGATATGTCTTTTTCATATATAGTGAAATTAGAGAATTTGTCTATTAAGACCACTATTGACTACCTTGGTGTTTATACATGCATTTGATTTGGAAATCGATGCTGCTTAAATTCTTCATACTATATTGATTCAAGAAAAACAACGAGACTGGTTGATATGTCCTTCAAGAGTTCTTCCTTGGTGGGCGGTTTCTCATTATACTTGATTGATCTGTGCATGTTTTATGAGGTTGAAGCGATTAGAAAATTGAGCCTCCTGTGAAGGTGGTGTCATTGACATTAACATCTTTCCTTTTTCACAAATTGTTCTGCTTTTCATCCATATTCATGTGTATTGCATAATTTTCCTTCTTTCTCCTTCCATTTCATTTGGGCATCATATTACTATTAGGTGGGATCTGATATGTTCATGATGTAACTGAAGTTATTAAATAAGCATCTAGACACCTATCTCTCTCCACACCACGCACGGCTTCCACATCAATATTGTAAATTTGTTACAAGCTAACTGCAAATTTATGGATAACGAACTGGATATATTATTAATGCAGTTTTCTTCAAAGTTTTCACTCTGCAGGCGGCTCACTGTGGAGACTTCAACCCCCATGCATGGCAGCAATGACTCTCACAAATCAAAGAGTAATGAGAATAAGCTATACACAACGATTGCATCAATCTGAGTGGTTGGGCATGAATTAAAGAACTCATCCTTACACCCACGATTCGAAGTAAAGAAGTTAGATCTACAAATTAAATTTTACACGTTATGCTTTAATCAATGCCCATTTGTGTGCTGGTAGAAAGGACGCTAGTAAAGGATGTCACTCGCCAAATCGGAGAAGCGAAAGGCTAGTATGCGTTGGCAGTAAACAAACACCGATACACACAATCCTCACTACTGAGAATTCCATGATCTATCCCCTCAATAAATGTTAGTTGTTGTTGGTAGTAATGTGATTAAGTTTCCACTAGCTTAAAACAGTCTCTTCTGTCTTCGCTACACTAGTAAACAATGCTTGTTTGTCATCTTCTTCATGGTGATAGGACCGACTTGCTTATTCTTCTTTAAATGGGAAACACAGGCTAGAGCTAGGATAGGATACACGATAAATAAATGATTTATAACTTCTACAGGGATTTTGTGCGCAATCCCTAAGACCACATTGTTGAGGCATTCTATCAAAAGATACAATATCTCTATATAGAATGGCATCATTTGTGTCCAGACTTATACACTAACTTCGCTTAGAAGAAGCTATCGAAGGAAAAAGGCATGCAATCTATAGTTTATTTTTTATTGATTGAATAGGGCCTGCAAAATTGGCATTACAATAATAGATAATGCAAAAGGCTTGCCCATCACAATAATAGTGAACACGACTGTGGACCAAGATAGCTCACCTAAAGCTGAATTCCAAATGCTAAATCCCACCAAAACAGTGAAGCACTATATCTATCTGGCGTCTAAGTAAAGAGTGATTTGTTTTTGCTGGTGGACCAACATCGGGTCTATGTGTGTACATCGATGACAAAGAGTTGCCCTATCAATCAATTAAAAATCTGATTAGACATGTACCTAAT
Organism: Sequoia sempervirens; assembly: GCA_007258455.2. Classification (NCBI taxonomy): domain Eukaryota; kingdom Viridiplantae; phylum Streptophyta; class Pinopsida; order Cupressales; family Cupressaceae; genus Sequoia; species Sequoia sempervirens. The sequence goes on along the minus strand of VDFB02112239.1, from coordinate 348,851 downwards.
GTTGGTCACTGCATTGGGCAAAAGGGCTAAATTTTTTTCAAATATAGCTCGCTAATTGGTAATCGCGTTGGTGGAGGAAAGTGCAGCAATCTTGGTGTAAATAAGTTATCCATTATTTACTTTTATTCCTAGGTAGTTTTGCATTAATCTTTGTTTTTCTTTTTCAACAGGGGCTAGTGAACTTGACAATTGACCCCTGGAGAAATGAATGGTTGTACTTGCTATAAAAGATATTTCATTTGTAGATGAAATAGAGGCATTCTAAAGGGTCTAACATCTTGAATATCTTTTTGACTTTACCTTTTTTTTGCATTAGCTGGTGTTAATGCTTTATGTTCAAAAGATCTTTTGTGAAGTACGTTGTGAGAAGTTGAATTAACAGAGTTGTCAGACTATAATTTGGTGGAGTGATATTTCAAATTTTTTGGCATAGCTAATTATTTAGTTGGTTGGCCAATGCAAAGGTGCTTAGAATCTAACATTACAAAAACTTTACATGGTTGGCATCAATAATTGACAATGGTTGCTCTCACCGAGGAATCAAATAATGATAAATTTAAATCGAAAAGTGGAGACTTCAACTTGGAAAAGCATTTTTTAATGCTTATCGTGAAAACTTGAGGCATTCATTTCCTCATTTCGTTTTCTATTTTAGAACAACTTGCTTTCAATTGGGATTTAAAATCAGTCATTATCTTGATTGTTTTTTGAATTTGGTTAAAATTGACCTTAGAAACTCACTAGACTTTACTTTGGGCTAAAATTGGACAAACAATCTCCATCTTTCCTTTGGTTTTTAAAACGAATCAAACCATTGCTTTGAAGGATAAAATGAATGTGTGCTTTTATTGTTTTGCAATTATTTACACAAAGTAATATCACCAAAAGACGTATAGGCTTTTCTCACGCCTCACGACAATCTTAAGAATCAAAAGGCTTTTGGTGACATTAAGTTGCATAAATAATTTCCCATACACACTTCAAATTGGGTTTAAAATTGAACATCTTTTGCGAGTGTGAGTAGAGCATCATCGCGTACATTCTCTCTCTTTGAGTTGTCAAAGATTGATCAAGTTACGGATTGTGTCTTTGCTTGCTTTTGTTTATCCTAGAGGGCCTGCCTTGGGGAAAAAGTACTCACCCAAGGGAATGACTCAACCGGTAACACTCTAAAGCGAAGAGTATTTCCAGTCGGGATATAAATGTGGATATTGGAAGAAACACCAATATCACGTGGTTGACTTCGACAAGATGGATCCGAAAGGGGACTCTTGCCACATTGGGTCAACTCCTATGAATGGAAAGTCTAAACTAGAACCCTTGTCTTGTAGTGGCCTATTGATCCATTGAGCGAGTTTATCAAAGTGGTGCATTGGAACTTAGATTCCAAGAAGTTACTTGCCATGTCTAATCTTGTTTGAAATATAGAGGTTAAGACTTCATTCTTAACATACCTTTATATTTTATCCTTTATTGCATGTAAAATCATCTCTTCTATGAAGGGCATGAGGCAAGCCCACCAAGAAAAACGTACAATTGAGCTAGGATGTTACATTGCTTGTTTGAAAACACAGTGTGTTTATCAAAAACATTGGAAAACCATCATTCAACATCATCATCAGAATTTCAAACCCCTTAGTTAGAGAAAATACCTTTGACAAAACCCAAGAACTATTGCTTACCCCTGGGATTATGTCCTTAGAGGTTTCTAAGTAATTGGGTTTACATCTTAATTTGCTCTTACAAAGGTCAACATTAGGCAACCCTTGTCCTAATTTCTTGGAACTTCCACATAGCACTTTGTGGGACGAAAAGAAGTTGTGACATTGGACATTCAGTTGAAAACCTAATCAAGAATGTGTTTGTAGTAAAAATAATCCATTAAGAAAAGATAACAAATTGGACCCCACACATGTGCTTGATATCTTTTGGTCATATGATTTTCATGCAAACATTGGTCTTTTGATTGCTCTTAGAGAAAAGTGTGTTCTTCAATACCTTGGCCTAGTAAACAAAGTCTCTCTAAGTCTCTTAGGATCAAATCAAACACTTCATCCATCCCAAAAATCTATCAAAACCCATCCCACAAGCAACTTTAGAACTATGGAAACATCATTCTAGACTTGGGAAAATCATCAAAATCAAAACCACCTTATTTAGTTAGGTGTATGGGAATGCATCCTTTCTCATACATTTAATTAAATCAGAAATCCTTTGAGAAAATTCATCCTAAGATCACATCCAACATCTTAGGGTTTACAAGTTCATTATCCAAATCAAACTAATCAAAATCAAACCCTAAGTCTAGCATTGATCCAAAGATCCTAAACATTCAACACTCATATCATTTACCCCTTTCATCCTTCATCTCGTCATTAGTCCTAAGAACCTTAGAAGTCACTTTTGCAACAAGGTCAAAAAACAAGGGGAACATGGAATACAAACTTGATCCATACATCATGAGTAATCCAAGTCAAACAAACTTTCAAAGCCTTACAATGCCGATTGATTATCGAAACTTGCACTCATACAATCCATACGTAGGATCATTACCTTCGACAAATGTCAATGACACAATGAGTGTGAGTATGACCAAATCAAAGATTGGAACACATTTCCCAATGGTAGATCTAAATCCAAACCTACAAGTTTGTCAATCGTACAATCAAAGCATGAGCCTTCAAACGAACAACGCCATCCCACTGAATCCCTACAAGCCAAATGAGAAGGTACCAAGCACAAGTTTTCGAAACATGAATCTGACAAACTTTGGGAAGGATACATTTTCAAATCATACAAATATTCCAAATATGAACAATGGTCAATTTTAACCTATCATGCCAAATCTGAGTGTCATCCCAAATCAAAACATTGTCCAAAATCAAACACAAGCACACACTCCAAATCTGCTTAAACACAAGCCAAATCGACTATCTCAAGGGAGTCAAGATCAAAATCAAGAACAAATTTGGCTAGATCAAATTTCTACACTTACCAAAATAGTTGAATCATTACACGAAGAGACATCTACACCACCATTACCCATATCAACATCATTCCTTGGTTTAGGGCTTCCTCCTTTACCTAGCACAAATCACTCCATCCAAATCAATCCACCTAATCCAATCAAGTCATCGCATCAAAACCTTTGAATATACCATCGACGTCGCACCAATAGATGGTATCTAATCAAATGACAACATCAATCCTGAAAAATCCAAATATGGTCTCCCAAGGACCTATCACCTTGGTCATTCTGATAATTCCTATCACCTCGATCACTCCAATCACCCCTATCACACTTGTCATATCTCAACCACTCATCACTACATCCAACACAATTCCAAATCTGCCACCACTACCCCCAAAACCAAACTTAGTGAGACAATATGACATTGCACTAAAAGCTCACCAAGCCTACCAAAAGGCTATCCAACAATATCTAGCCACACAACAAGCAAGACAAGCTCAACAAGTGCAACAAGCCTCTCCAGCTTCCCAACAAACACAAGCACAAACACAAAAAATGACAACTATTGAGAACAAGGATCAAGATCAATCCATCATTGAGCACCTTCAAGCTATGTCTACTTCATCCCATGACCAAATCAACATATGTCAAGAGTCACTTTTCGATCATGATCAAAATCCACCAACAATACCCAACAATGATCCAATTCAAGAAATATCAACATCACTTGACTCTATGGTCGAAGACATTCACAATCACTCCACCGTAATTGTCAAAAACAATGATCAAAACTTCTCCATCGAGGAGCACATTGAGAATGTATCTACACAATCCAATGATCAACTCACCATCCATCAAGAGCCACTTTTTAGTGATCTCTTTCAAGGAGTGTTAGGATTATTTGATCCAATTGACATAATGCATGATCCGTTGACCAATGATCATATTGAAAATGTCTCTACATTGCCTTATGAGTTAGAGGATATATCTCAATAATTTATTCCAAAGCATGATCAAAATATTTCACCAAGGTCTAGCAATGGTCCTTTCCAAGACATGTTGACATCCTTTGACCTCATGGTTATAGATACTGAAGGAACCCTAAACTTGACACTTGAGGATATTGAACCATTCTCCATGCGTAATGATGACATCCAAGAACCCTTTGTGAGCCATCCATCCTTTGAAACTAATCCATGTCAAGAACTTGATCCAAAGCATGTCGAAAGCAACCTCGAAATCATTCAAGATCAAGAATTTGTATCTTCAAGATACTACAATAATCTAATGGACACTCTCCTATCTATGAAAGATGATCATGTGGTACATACTCCTCCATCTACCCATGAGATGCTTTCTATGGATGGACACGTAGACTATCTTCATCTAGAACAAAATTTTGTTACATACAAAGAGCAGATTATCAACTCCTACAGTCAAACTGAGTTATCAACATCAGGATCAGATATATCCCAAATTCATACTAAGGACATTAGGTATGCGGATGTCCAACATTATCCACTCAAGGAAACAAGTCAGATAGAACATGATATTCCAGAGTTAGCAAAGCAGCAAATGGAAATAGGCAAAATCAAATCACAAAGGTACTACTTACACAATACTGGGGGCAACTTCGTCTCAAGTAAACATCAACATAGGGAGCATGAAGAATCCTTATGATGAAACTGATGCCAATACTACAACCATCCATGTCATGAATCTTCATCCACCCATCACCCCATCCACGAATTGGGACTGACGTCAAAAGAAAGATTTGAATCAAATTACGAAGAACATTATCAAAGAAAAAGAAGCTGAGAAGCATAATGGACAAATGAAATACAAATGGATACCAAAGTATACAAAGAAAGATCATCCCTATCAAACTCCATCAGTCAAAGAAACTATGGGGCAAAATAAAAGAGGGAAAAGTATCCATCAAAGATGTCCGCAAAAGCAAAAGCAAGCTTTTCAAGAAACATACAAGGTATATCAAGAAATTGGTCCTCATTCCACGCACACTTTCGTATCCACCCATCATTGCTCATCTTCCCAAGTTTGGAGAGTCAAAGGTTCCAAACTATCAACCAATCCATCTTTTATCCCTAAACGCACTCCATCCACTCCTCCACACATGATACCCAATTCTCAAATTGACCATGTATTAGCAACGACCCTTCATAATAAGGATTCTGAAGGCATTCTATCGTGATGTACACATAGAGACAAAGTTAACTCTGATATCGACAAAGCAGATCAAGAATCCCAAAAGTTGCATTCAAGTGCACATATCTTAGCAAAGCAACTTCTTCAGGTAGGATATCGATGGCACATTATGACAGAGGCATCCACATCAACACCACCAAGTGGTTCAGGATGAGCTTTAAATCTTTTAGAAAAATCAAAAAAATTAAAAATATGAAAATCCAAAAAAAAATAGAAAAAGGATCAAAAATAGTAAAGAAAAAAAATGTCCTTTAGTGAAAACCACATGGGCAGCGCTTTGGGCAAGACCAAGATGAAAACCTGGAAAATAGGCGTCATGTGTAGAATTGAGCATCTACATGCGCTAGTTCAGTTGAAAGCATCTCATCCCATCCGTAATAAATCCAGCATTCCATCCATCTCATCCATAATAAATCCATCCATCCATAACCATTGATCCAATCCATTTTTTATCCATCTACATCCATAGTCCAAATTATCTTGATCTTGACAAAGTCTGGGGCACACTTTGCGTTTGCTTATGGTGAAAATCTTGACATGGGTCATTTTCATGAATCCTATCCTATGCAACATTATCTAAGCCATGAAGCATTATCCAAATGAGCATTCTTTATCCGAACACCTTATCTTATCGCAAGATAATCTTTGGAATCCTTTGCTTGCCTACCATATCCATCCATCCATACACCTATCCAGGCATTCATCCATGACGTTCCATACATTGCTAGACATTGGGGGCAGATATGTACATCTTGCTTCAAGAATAAATCTTGGCCTATGTCCAACATATGTGGTGATCAGAACATTGGCAAACGTGAAACCAAATTGGTCAAAGCATTTATGATCCAAAATCCAAATCATAACCCATGGCATATTTTTGACAAGAAAACATTCCTTATCAAACTCCATCTTTCATCGAACATCAATCCAAATAATCACTATCAGTTGCATCTAACGCATCCTTCAAACATCACATCAAATCATTCGAACAACTTTTGTTCCAAATCAAGCTTCAAAATCATGATCAATCGAATCCAATCAATCCATAATCTTGGGATATCCTTTCCTGATCATTGTGTTGCTTAATAATATCCTTGCATTGTTGTGCATGCTCAACAATGTTATCATCATCAATCCTAATTAATCAAATCCTTGCATTGTTGTGCATCCTCAACAATGTTATCATCATCAATCCTGATCAATCTATCCTTGCATTGTTGTGCATCCTCAACAATGTTATTATCATCAATCTTGATCAATCAATCCCTGCATTGTTGTGCATCCTCAACAATGTTATCATCATCAATCCATCTACCTGACCGATCAACCTTAGCTTGGTTTACAACAAAATCCAAAATAGAGTACTGATATCATCACACATATCCATATCCAAATCGTCAAAATTGTGCAAAAAATCCAAAAACATCCAAAACATCAAAAAATCCAAAAAGCACTCAAAAAGTTAGAAAAACATCAAAAACATTGGAATCTGAACTACTTGTCTCTGAGCTTAAATGTAGGCAAGGCTAATCTTTGATCAGCCCTCGAGACATCAAAATCCAAAAACATTCGAAAAACATCAAAATCCAAAAACATTCAAAAAATGCAAAATCCAAAAACATCACAAAATTCAAAAATCAAAACATTTGTAAAATCTCAAAAATGCCAAAACAGCCTCAAAACATTTCAAAACGTCAAAAACATCCAAATATTTGAAAAAATCCATCCATCTCATCTCACTTGCACCCGCAATAATCAATCATCCATAATAAATTGATCGTCACCTTCATCCTTTGGAAAACAAATAGAAACAATCACAACAATCAGCAAAAGCAAGCTTCAATCATAAAATCAAAAGCAAACAACAAACCTTTAAACACAAAATCAAAATCTTGATCATTCACAAATATGTCAATCGACTTTATATCAATAGCCTATCAATCAACTTATCAAACCATCATCATCCTATACAATGCATGTCCTAGGATATATCGTTCTGACAATGGGCATCATTTTGGATATCACTTGGATTCTTATCCTATCAAAACAAATCCCTTTGGCTAGAGATATGAAGAACATTGGATTGTTTGCGTACTTGATCTTTTCTTTTGATTTATCTTATTGTGCTCATTCCAAAGACCTCTCGATGATATCCGAACAAAGGATTTAGAGAGATAGGAATGGGGCAACGATCATTATCTATTGTCTGCTATGCTTGTTGGACATTCTTGTAAAATAACTTGGCAAATACTTGCTTTGTTAGGTACATCCTAGCAAGGTTTTTGTATGTCAAGTGTGAACAAGAATACTCCTATCTGTTTGTCGAGTCAAATTCCATCGCACTAGGCACAGCACCATCCTGGTTCTTTATACCTTGATGCATCGTACCTACGTGTGTTATCAAACATAAGGTAAGTAGCCCTTTTAAAATCCCAATCCTTGATAAGCAAATCATCATCATCATCATCTATCATCATCATCATCTCTAATAAAGTCTCGTCGGATCATGGACTTGTTGGATTCTCTTGTCATCATCTCATTTCTGCACTAACATTATCATCACCAATGTATCCATCATGCATCCATCCTGCATCTACAAATCGTCACCATACCACATATCATTCATATCATACATAATAGGAAACATTGATCATTTCACATGCATTGCATTTGCATCATCATCATAATATAGATATGTTAGTCTAAGCATCTGAATAAATCATCCATTACATAATCACACCATATCACATCATCCATGTCATCCATCTCACATCATATCGTCATTTAAGTTGTTTAGGATATTTGTTATTCTAAGCATCTTAAAATCATCTCATTTGCATCATTATCCATAACCATCCATTTTGAACCTCTCTATCACGAGATCGACCCTCAAATTGAATCTTTTCACTCAATCTCTTGAGGGGGCAAGGTACCAATGTACTTCATTCCACTCGGGCATCCGAAAATCAGAATTTTTTTGATTTTGATCGTGGCAAGTTTATTCTTTGAACCAACACAACAAGTACATTGCTTGAAAGAGAGGCAAAATGTAGACATGCAAAATTAACATTGTGCATTCAATCAGGTTCATTTGTTAACTAAACTAGATTTCACATTAGGTCCATTCATCAATTAATCAAGTTCACTTTCATCCATTCATTAGGTAATCTCATCTCCTAGAGTCATTTATTTAAAATCAAATAAACATTATCATCAACCTTTTAATAAATCAAATGGCCATTTAATCAAATCCCAAATCATATTACACAATTTTATGATTTAAATAAATCAAATATCCAAGTCCTAAAAGTCAAACTCACCTAATCCTCATTAAACTAACCTAATCCTAATTAGCCTAACCTAACCCACCCACTTGCATTCTCTAGATTTAGCCACTTGCACAAATAAATCAATTTATTGATTTATTAAAACCCTCATTTTCACTCAACATGGCCCTCAAATTTGAAAATCATGACAAGTTGATTTGTCCCTCCAACGTTGCATTTATTGCTCTTTTTCTTGTCCCCCTCTCTATATTTATTTCCAAATTTGAATTAAAATTATCCCTCTCATAGGCACACTTCCCAAATCTTGCACATCCATTGGCCTATCATCACTTGACAAGTGGCCTATTCTTATTGGTGGATCTTTAGTCCCACATTCACCCTCTTGGCCAATCTCTCAGCAAGAAAATCTATAAAAGAAGGCCTTAATCCTCATTCATCCATCCACAAATTTTATGCAAGGTTACTCTCTTGGTTTGAGAAATAATCTTGTTCTTCATCTCCATTGCATCTCATCATATTAAGCTTTGATCAAGGATTGGGAAAGGGCTTCTTTCCACATCAAAGAAGCACCAATCCACTTATCAAGTGAAGGTTTAATTCATTTTAGATAGGTTTACATGTTTATGATCTCTTTGTAATGTTTTTTATCATGTTCCCTTGTCTTGATGTGATTAAGAACTTCATAAGAAGTTTGATTATTGTTTTTGGCTAACTTAGTTTGTTGTTTTGATAGCCAAGCAAAAATCATGCTCACAATATGTATATACATACATATATGTATATTTTATCTACAGATACATATACATATACATATGTAAATACATATTCATATACATAGACTTATACATATGTATATGTATACATATACATACACATACACATACACATATACATATACATATAAATATACATACACATACACATACACATATACATATACATATACAATTCAGTCATGCAACTATTGTACCTTTTTTAGGTGTCATTGATGAATTTGGGGGTGTTTAAATATTTTTCATAGGTGATGTTTCATCTTCAATTCAATGTAAATGAATGCATATATATTATTCTGTTGTGATTCAATTCAGTCATGCAAATGAATGCATGTAAGGAATGCTGCAATTTTTCATTTCAGTAACAAACAATATTGTTGGTTGTTTTGATACCATTCATAAACTTGGGGTTGTTCTCTTTTTCATAGATTCTACATGTAAGCAATTCTATATACATATGCATATATATATACATATATGTGTATATAAATATATATACATGTATACACAAATATACATAAATGTATACATATAAATATATATACACATACACATACACATACACATACACATATACATATACATAACATTGTATGTTGTTTTCGTGCCATAGATAAATTTGGGGGTGTTCTATTTTTCAAATGAATGCATATAAGCAATTCTACAATTTTTCATTGCAGTAACATAATATTGTTGGTTGTTTCGATGCCATTGATAAATTTGGGATTCTCTTTTTCATAGGTTCTACATGTCAGCAATTCTATATACATACACAACCACATCCACATCCAAATATACATATACACATAAAAATATACATACAGGTTCTGCTTCATCAATTTAGTCAACTAAGCAATAGAAACATAAATATATTCTTGGTAAGAAAAATAATGCATGTAAACAATTCTATATACATATATGTTTATGTATACATACATACATACATACATACATACATGCATACACATATATATATATATATATATGTACATGTACATATATACATATATATATACATATACATATACATAACACATACACATACAAATACATAACACATACACATACAAATATACATATAGGTTCTGCTTCATCAATTAAGTCAACTAAGCAATAGAGACATAATTAAATATATTCTTGGTAAGCAAAATAATGCATGTAAGCAATTCTATATACATATATGTTTATGTATACATATATGTATACATATATATATATATACATACATATATATACATACATACATACATATATATATACATATATGTACACATATACATATACATGTACATATATGTACACATATACATATACATATACATTTATATACACATACACATAGGTTGTCTTTTTCATTGGTTCTACTTTATCAATTCAGTCATATAATATATGGTTGTTTTGTTAATGTAGACTATAGAAAATTGGATGTGCACATATCAACTCCTCTCCCCTATAGAGTCGTGTATTGATTAGGGAGACTTAATTTTATGAATGCTCGTCTGATGGAAACCTATGTTGCACTAGTCCACAATTCCATTCGAATTGTGAAGTGTTGCATAGATAACCATTGAAATCCTTCAGAAAACCAAGTCCCCTAAGTGATTCAAATACAAAGCTACAATAGTTGCATGATTGAATTGATGTACCCTAACCTATTAAAAAGATAACACCCCCAAATGAATCAAATCACCTATAAAATAGAACACACTTGCAATTAATCAAAGGCACCTAAAATTGATAGAATTGTTGCAGGGCTGATTTGATGAAGGATAACCTATGCAAAAGAGAACCCCCCCCCCCCCAAATCAATTGAATAGTAGACCTTCATATTGGAACCATGAAAAGAATTGTAAATTCCAACCATGTACAAATATTAAACATAATTTGCAGAGTCAAAGTTTGTGCAATTTTTACAAGATATAATGGTTTAGGGAGACTTGATTTTCCCAAAGCCTTTGTAATGGTAATCTATGTTGCACTTTGTCCACAATTGGACCTTTCAACTGTGAAGTGCTACATAGGCAACCATGAAAGGCCTTAGGAAATCCAGGTCCCCTAAATACATGTTCTAGCAAAGCTTTACTGCTCATTATTGTTCTATGGTAATACATGTGAATACTTGAAGGTTTTCATGGCCATTTGAATTGGGAATTATTTGAATCTGATTGATGGTTGTTTGGTGAATCTGATTGATTTTGGCCATTAATTATTCAGTTGATTAGTTTGGTGTAGTGCTTGCAATTGTTTCAATAATTTTGTTTTTAATAGTGGGTGCCTTACAACTTGTAAAAATGGAAGCAAATGGGATTTTGGAGTTCACCACGACTACGTTTGCACCCTATGGGATTTACATAGACATAGACATAGACACATACACATACACATACACATACACATACACAAACACATACACATACACATACACAGACATACATTGCCATCATTGTGAAGAAAAAATGAGAAGTTGCTAGAATGAAAGGCTGTAAAGTTGACAAGTGTGCGTGCAAGGCACGAGGAGCATTGGATGTGGGTTGGCTCAAAAAATATGTAGGATGTCATGAAAGTAGTATATGTACATGTATATGTATATGCACATATACATCTACATATACATATATATATATATAGACATATTCATATGCATATGCATATGTATATACATATACATAAACATATGTATATGTATATGTATATGTCTATACATATGCATATATATATAAAGAAGATGCAAAGACCTTAAGCATATACAATTTGGATACACTTCATCATGTTTGGATGCCATCATGTAATTGTTTTGTTTTGAAATAAATACAATTACATGTGCATTTAATATCTGATATACATATACATATGTCTATGTATATTTCTATACATATGCATATACATATATATAAACAATTGAACGTGCATTTAATATCCGATATGTGTTTGATATCATTGTGCTTTTCTATGCAAGAGTTTTTTCCTAACTTGTGGAGGATTGGCGTACCACTATGGGAAATTATTCATTGGTAGAATATATGGCTGAATTGATGAAGTGGAACTTACAAACAAGAGAAGACCCCAAAAATTATCTATGCTACCTAAAAAGGTACAATATATGCATGGATGATTTGATGAAGTAGAACCTAACAAAAATAGAACACCCCCATATATTTCCAAGGCACGAAAAAGAAGCTACAATAATTGGATGACTGAATTGATGGAAAATAACCTATGCAAAAGATAACACCCCCAAAATAGTCAATGGCACCTAAAAAAAGATACAAACATTTGCATTATAGATTTATTGAAGTAGCACATATGATAATCGTAACACCCCTATATAATTTATCAATGACACCAAAAAAAGGCTGCATAGTTGGAAAATGAATTGATGAAACATAACCTATGAAAAACATAGCACCTAGCAAAATCCAAATGGCACCTTAAACTGGTAGAATAGATGAAGACTAACCATGATGAAGTTGAAGTTATAATCAAGGTAACATCCCCAAAAATATAGATACGATACCTAATCGAGCAGAACCTGTGAAAAAAATAAGACCCCCAAATTTTTGTAATGAAAATAAAAATGCTCCAATAATTGCATGTCTGAATTGATGATTCCTAACCATTGGGAAACATAACACCCCCAATTTAATGAATGTCACCTAAAGAAAATATCATTAATGAATGAATGAAGCAACATGTATGAAAAACCTAAACCTCGAATTTTATCAATGGCACGTAGAAATGGTACTAAACAACATTAATCAAAACGTGAACATTAACCCATGACTGTAATGGCTATAATGAAGAACAATATAAAGCTTACGAATGGAAAATAGTAAGATTATAAAAATTATCACATATGAATATGACTGAATTGATGGAGCAGAAGCCATAAAAAAAATAGCAGGTCAACATATTTATCTATGGCACAGAAACAACATACATTTTTAAAGTCACTGAATAGATGAAGCAATACCTAAAAAAAGATTAACCCAAATTATTTTTTTGGTTAATGAAACAGAGAACACAACCCAACTGAATGATAATGTAGAACCTATGAGAATAGGATAAGTAGAGTCAATGATAATGCAAAACCTATCAGAATACGATAAGCATAGTCAATGATAATGCAAAACCTATGAGAAAACAATAAGCTTTACATCAATGATAATGCAGAACCTATGAGAATATGATAAGAAGAGTCAATGATAATGCAGAACCTATGAGAATACAATAAGAAGATTCAATGATAATGTAGAACCTATGAGAATAGGATAGTCGAAGTCAATGATAATGCAGAACCTATGAGAAAGAATACGATAACCACTGGAGGCATTTATTAACTACGCTTATGGTAATATCAAAGGAAAATACAAATAGTACTCAATAAAATTAATCGAACAAATATCGAGCACAGTATATTCGGTGTAGGTGAATGGTAGAACACAAATTTTAGGAGATTGTTAAATGATCAAGACTGTCCACCTAGGGATTGGGCCCTTGTTTGTGTGTCAAAGATATAGGAATTGAAAAACTTTAAATTAAAAAATTAGGCTCTTTTAAATTAAAAAAAATTATATGAGACGTGAGACATTAATAGCGTACAACCATTGTAGTCTAAAGGAAAATTCCATATTAATTTTCTCATATATCAATGTCTGGTTCTAACATTTAAAAATCTCACACTTAAGTAGATATATTCTTTTTAATCTTTCTATGGGAGGTGGGAATACTAATACTGTTATTAGGTTTTATAATTTGATAAAATATAAATCCATGAAAGAACATAATGAGAATAACATGGAATTAGATGTTATTACTATATATATTTTTTCTCAAAAGTGTTTCAAAAGATCCAAATTACTTTATGAATTATTCTATTGGATAATATTTAGCAATGGTTGTATTAGCATGATACAAGCTATTGGATTCATAATTAATTTTGTAATTGATGGAATCCTTTTAAATCTATTTATTTTGACTATTAAAAAGTTAAAAATGTAGCCAATTATTTTTGAAGCTTAGGAGTGGAAAACAGTAAGAGTTTAACAATTATCACAAATGTATATGAATGATTTGATGGAGCAGAACCCATAAAAAAAATTACACCCACATATTTATCTATGGATCAGAAACAACATAAAAATTTTAAGTCACTGAATAGATGAATGGTACAAAAACAACATAAATTTTTTAAGTGACCGAAAAGATGAAGCAAAACCTAAAAAAAGATTAACCCACATTATTTTTTTTGGTTTATGAAACAGAGAACACAACCTAACTCAATGATAATGTAGAACCTATGATAATACGATAAGTAGAGTCAATGATAATGCAAAACCTATGAGAATACGATAAGCAGAGTCAATGATAATGCAAAACCTATGAGAAAATGATAAGCAGAGTGAATGATAATGCAGAACCTGTGAGATTATGATAAGCAGAGTCTATGATAATGTAGAACTTATGAGAATATGATATGCAAAATCAATGACAATGAAAAACCTATGAGAATAGGATAACTACTACTAGATTCAATGATAATGGAGAACCTATGAGAAAGAATATGATAACCAGAGTATATGATAGTGCAGAACCTATGAAACAAAAATGGTAAAACTATGACTATAATATTTGTTAAAATAAACCCTAGGGAAACATAAATGCTAAACTATGAGTGTTATATTTGCAAAATAAACCCTAATGAAAGAGAAATGTCAAAATATGAGTGTAATATTTGTAATATAAACCCTACAGAGCAAAACCCATATAAACAAAAATACAGCTTCATCTATGGCAAGGAAACAACGAACAATATTATTAATGAAAGAAGAAAACAACCCCAGAAATTTCAATGGCTGGGAAACAACCAACAATATTATTATTTATTCTATAAAGAGAGAGATGCTTGAATAGAAGATTAATTTTCAAATATTTATTGTGTTTATGAACACAAATAGGATAGTTTTCATAAACACTAAACTTCAACCAAAAAATTGATTTCTGCAACACCAAAAGTCCAATAAAACAAACATAAAATACAAAGAAAACTCAAAAAACTGAATAATGGCGAGCCTTAGTGAGCAAGCTCACTTAGGTCAAACAACTCGATGCATGACCCGAACAATAGCTAAATCTCAAGCACACAACACCATTCACATAGCTTCACCTAGAAAAATCTGTGAGCTAAACAATTGGTTTGAAGTTCAAAAACATTCATAGCGTCGTAACAAATGTCGATTACCTTCATGGTGGCAAGGAACCCATTCATGGCGGTGAGGAACCTATTCGTTACTTGCATGGCAGAAGTGGAGCCACTGGTAACGTTCACTAACTGGCGTGTACCCATCTCCTAACTGACTTCTACCCAAATATGAACTAGTCTCTGAGCATCACAAGTTGTGGTAAATGTTTGAAGGTTGCAGATGATGAACCGAGCAGGTAGTGGTGTGCAAGTGAAGAAAGAACGAAAACTTGCTAGAATGAAAGGATGAAAAGTTGGCAACAAGAGCAAGGAACTGGGAGCATTGAATGTAGGTTAGCTCAAAAAAAATGCAGGGTGGTGTGGAGCTAAGGAGAGGAGACTTGCATTCAACACGATAGTCAAGAAGTATAGGAAGTGGTAGCAAGTGATAAATGTGACATCATGGATTCTTAGAGTGGCGGACTGAGAGAAGTTGACATGGCAAGGTTGTCAACTTCGAACGTCATTCCACGTAGGAAGTGGCACCCGAGGTGCCTACATATTGGTTGATGGGTCTTTTTTTCAATTTTTAAAATGTGTGGACAAATATTGTCCTCCGGCCACATGGCAAAGGTCCTCCAAATTTTTAAAAAATAATTTTATATTGTTTATTTGATTTTTTTCATAATGGGTTTCAGCGAAAAAAAGTTGTTGATCCACGTGGCGTGCCACATGGACCATCCAATTTTGGGTGCGTATGTTGGAAATAGGATTCCATTTAATTGCAAATCCTAAACATTAATTATTTCATGTATCTCCTAAGTTCTTGGAATGTGTTCAACAACACTAAGATTAGGATGAGATTAATTATTTGGATGAAATAAATCATGAAATTGACATTTGTAGTTATTCCTAAATAATAGGAGCATGTGGGTGCTCACATGGTAAGGTGATACTCACCTTGAGTTCAGTTAACTATTTGGAGTAAGAGATAACACTTTTGAATGCATGTAAAGATCCTGGGAGTTAGGATCTGATGTTTGCACGCATGAAGTTCAGATCAGTTCAGTTTAGATAAGTTCAATTCAGTTTAGTTCAGTTCAGAATCAGTTTAGTTTAGTTTAGTTCAGTTCAATTCAATTCAGTTCAGTTCAGTTCAGATTAGTTTAGTTATGGTTCAGTTATCTTCAGTTGCATGCAAGTGCATGTTGCATGCATGTTGGTTATTTTGAGTTGCATGTAGTTAGCTTTAGTTAACTTGGAACATTGCATGGCTAATAACTTGAGTTGTATGACAGATAACAGGGACTACCTCCAATTAATAGGGGATGACCATTCTTGCATGAATGGTGTTGAGTAAATGTTTCAGTTAACAAGAAATCACTTGGAGCCAACTTGGGCACCCAAGATGCTTTCTTGGATTTACCTCTCTTGCATGATAAGATATTTTTGAAGGCTTAGTTAAGTAGGATTACTTTTGGGCGCCAACTTGGAGGAGGAGCTTTGGAATTATCACTGAAGTGAAGGATAAGTTGTAGCTTCAGTTTGGGACGCCCAAATGGATGAAGCACATGTTTTAGCATTGTTCTTCACAAGATAACCCTCTTTGTATGAGATATGGTGTACCTTTTAAGGATAGGGATTGTGCATTGTAATTGTAACTCATGTTGAGTTTACAAAGCTGAGAAAAGCCTATTTATCGCAAGCAATTTTAATAGAGTTGAGAGAGTTTTTATTGCAGGTTGTGAAGAAGATTGGTGAAGGCAGAAGAAGCATTCTCAAGCAAGAATTGGAGCTATTGTAATTTAGAGATTGAATAATAGAATAATTCTTGGTGGAGTTTTTTCCTGAAAGGGTTTCTCCATGGTACATCTTGTGTAATCTTTCTAATATCCTGTCTAGTTCTTCTATCAACTTTTGTCTACATTCTACAACAATAAAATGGATTAATCAAGATAAT
Organism: Sequoia sempervirens; assembly: GCA_007258455.2. NCBI lineage: Eukaryota > Viridiplantae > Streptophyta > Pinopsida > Cupressales > Cupressaceae > Sequoia > Sequoia sempervirens. Next base: position 331,456 of record VDFB02112239.1, on the reverse strand, counting down.
CACCCACAAAGAATATATGTAACAAAAGGAAAATCTTATTTAGATCAGCAATATTAAAGTTTTACAGAGTATTAAGCTAAGAAAACACCTCATTTTTCAACAGCATACATATTGGCTTCTCTCCCCTAATGGTGGTAAGATAGGATGCAATCTCCTCAAATCTCTATCTTTAATGGTTTCTTGAAACATGGAGAATCATCTATAGGAGAGAAAGTTAGATATCTACAACAATTGGGTGCTCCCAATGTTGTCCTCTTCTATCAAGACCAAAATAGTGGGGATGACAACATAAGATGGCTCGAAAATGTGGAAAAATGTTTCAAATTTTGAGTTTTCAAAATTGAAAACAACAATTCCACTAAGCATCTTAGAAATTTTTCAAAGGTTTTCATAGTTTCCTTTATCAAATTGCATAACAACGAATCTTACAAATTTCCAAATTCAAAATATAAGTGACACATGATGTCACACCAAGACACCCCAAATAAATGGGTCTAGTAATAAATAAATATAAAATAATTAAATACTTTTAACATCAAGATTAAATTTTGTATGAAATATATTCCAACATACAACTCCACCCCTCGAGTTCAGCTATATCCACTCTTAGTGTTAGCAATCTTGCTACTCTATCAAAATCGTGATCCTATAACTCCTAGATTCACCAAATATACAATTTTGGTCTTCTATAGCTTATTTCCAATCACATAATTAGATTTTATCAAGTAAAAATATCATTTATCCTTATTTAATTTTAATAAGAATTTAAATTTAGATGTTTCAATTTCCTAATTCCTTGTGCTTTCTATCTAGAATTCAATATATTAGTTTTAATCCTTTATTTCTTCTACAAATCTTGTTTATGTTGATGGTAAGTACAAATCAAGAATATATAGTACATATGTTCACACTTAGGGATTTATCTTCTTTCACTCATTTGGTAAACTTGAAACTCCTAAATTTCCACTTGATGATTTGTGTCTGTAGAATGACATCCTATCTCTTTCTTATTAGTCCTTTTGATCATTTTTTACCATTTTTTATCCTTCCTTATTTAGTTTTCCATCTTTTTAAAACCCCAGGACTTATTATTTTTAATATTTAGGTCCAATTTGTGTACTCTAATTTCTATACCAATCCACATGTTTACCTCTTTCCAAAACCTCATTTTATAACTCTAACCCATGCCTAGTTATTTCCCAAACCTACTATAATTATTTCCTTATTCTTCTCTAGCATCTAGTTGACCTAACACAACTTTTTCTTTCCCAAAGATCTATTTCCATTTTAATTATCCTTAGTGAATCCTTCCCTCTAAATTTTGCATCCCACCACATCATTACAATACTCCCTTAGCTTACCTCAACAACCTCATTCTCATTTCCAACACATTTTTTTTCCCATTTTCACACTATCCTTATCACTTTCAATCTTAGAAACACCTTCCATAACATGCTATTTATTATTCCCACAATAACCTCATCCCTTTTTTTGGCTCTCAAACATGTATATAAATTCTAAAGGATATCACCAAAACCTAAGGCTAGGGATACTTTCAACAAAGCTAATGAGAAAGACTTATATTTAGACAATGGTGTGAATGATCCAATTCTTGTAAGTGGGTAAAATCACTTTCATCTTTAGGATTTGTATGGCCAAGGGGTGTTCCCTAAGGTATTTACAATAGAGAAATTAAATAGAAATAAATAATAAGATACAAGTATCTTAAGAAGTCATGCCCCAAATTCTATGTGTTGATGTAGGTTTTATTTCCTATTGTGTTAATTTATTTTTCCTTAGTCTTAAGCTTTTCCTACACTTTTATTAAGCATGGTTAGGATAATAAAGTGAGTTTATTAGCAGGACATAAGTGATGCGGTGTCCCCTTCCTTAAATGGTGGAACACTTTCCACTTTTGGTGGCATCCTCCACTTTTTGTGGTTGGTTCCTATTGGTTGGATTTGTCACCTCCATCCTCTCCTTAGTTCTATATAAAATTGCTACCAGCTTGTATTTGCATCTATTGATCTTCTTGCAATCTTTTGCATTGATTATTCAATTTGGAAGCTCTTAATGCAATTCTATCTGTATAGGCATTACATAATCTCTTGGAGTCCTGGTTTGCATTCTTTTATGTTTTTTCAATTTAAGTAACTTTGATTTTCTCTTAAAAAGTTCCTTGGGTTATTTAATCTATTTCAAATTTCTAACATGGTATAAAAGATTTTGTTTTGAGAAACCTAAGTTCATAGATTCCTAATTGATATTAAGTTTTCATGTAGAGATCTTGTAAATTCTTGTATACTCTTCTCTTACGTTTTGAATGATTTGGAGAATCATAAAGGGTTTGCAAAGATCTAATAGCCTCTTCATATTTCATATGTGTTTTGTGAGATATGGGAGATTAGAACACTTTTGGTTATATTGGTAGTATTTTTTACTATTTCAACACATCCAAAAGGCTCAAGAAAGTCAAGATTGGCTTTCATTTCATCCAAATTGGAGATCATTTGACAAAAATGCAAATGAATGTTTGAAGCTCAGATTTGGTGAATAGATTTTTCTAGGATCAGTTTTGGCCAAAAAGAACGTTGGCATTGTGTTTAGAAGGCCGAGGAGATGAATTTTGATATAAAATTTATCTATATTTGGAAAAATTTATTTTTGGGGCAAATGGTTTTTACCTAGGAGGCCGTGTGGCCCCCAGGTTGTGCAAGTGTGACAATTTTATTAAAAACTTGTAGAAAATATTTTAATTAGGTGGCTTTTAAAAAAAATCAATATATATACATATATATTGAAAACGTTAAGAAATTTTACTTTTAAGTGCTTAAAGTGCTTGGGGGTTTATAAAACCCCACCCCAAGGCTTCAGACCAACAACCTTAACAAAGCCGCCCATAGAAACCTTAAGGAGCCTACGCAAAATCTGTGACTAGGGTGGTCTAAATAAGCAACAAGCGGCTTAATAGCCACCAACATTTATCATGACCGTTGGTTTCAAAACATAACCGCTCATGTGAACACTGCATTGACTACTAATGATCAAAGGAAAACTATTGCCACTCCTCTACCAATTCTGCTTCCTAGCAGTTACCACCGTTGGCAGTGCCGCCTATGGGCCACTAGGGCTCCCCCAATAGGGAAAATTGGGCCATTTTTCAAACTTGCATAACTTTTCACCATGGTGTGACCTGTTTTTCGAAAACAAGATATCATTGAAAAGCTAGAGATGAGAACTTTCCATCCACATAGGTACTAAAATGAATTTTTTCCATTTTGTACTAGATATTTTCGGTTGAAGCTGTTTTTTGCTCATTTTTTCAATCGACCATAACTTTTTCCCCGGTGCTCCGATTTTCAGAAATGAATAAATGTTGGAAAGGTATTAAAGAGCACTACACATGTGTAAGGCTAATTTTCCCAATTTTTTTCTCAAGTTTAATTTGTATCAGAATTTATAATTTTGACTATTTTGAGCCCATTGAGCATTGTATCTTGGAAAATGCTTTTTAATCACACTAAAATATAAAGTGTCGACCTTATAATATTTGGGGGGGTTGATCTTTGATACTAGTGAAAAGCGTGGGGGTGTTCTTGGTGATCTTTTGTTCACTTTATTTACACATTTCCTTTTGCATTTTTCATCATGAGTTCAACAGCAATTCCTACTCTAACTGCATACAACTATTTTGAGTGGAAATCACAAATGAATATTCACTTAAAAGGTCTTGGTTTGCATAGAATAACAATGGGACTAAAAAATGAAGTAGCTAAAGATGAACAAAAGCATGAATGGTTTAACAAATGTGATAAAGCATATGGATCATTGTGTTTTTATGTATCTCCCAATTTTCTATTTCATATTGAATCTTTGAATACTCTAAATGAAATATGGAAAAAGCTAGAATCTTTTTTTGGCACTCAAAACTCTATGAGAGGTCATATGTTGTAGAATGAACTAATTAGTTTAAATCTAGAAAACTTCAACAAAATTCAAGATTTCTTCACCAAATTGAAATCACTAAGGCTATAGCTACAACAATGTGGAATTCATAAGAAAAATGAACAACTGATTCTAAGTATTCTTTCAAAACTAAGTTTTGAATATTCAATATTCGTTTCTACCTTCTATGCTACTAAGGATGCACTTGAGTCTCAATTCAAAATGCCATCATTGGATGATTTTTCTACTTCTCTCATATGGGAGTAGGATGAGCTAATTAATAACATTTTGTTTCCACAGTCCATGATGCTAGTATGCAAGATTTTTGGATGATATAAAAATCACACACAGTTTATTCCAAAAATCTTGCATACTAGGATGAGCTAATTCAAATGGGCACTTTTAAGTCTTCTAATTCATGTGCCTTGGCTGCCAGCCTTGGCACAAATGAACAAAGAGGACAAAGTAGTAATAAGGATAAGAAACAAAAGAATAGCAAAGAGAAGAAGAATAGGAAACCAATTACTCCAAAAGTAGCTAATGAGACCTCACCTTCAAAGGGTGACAAGCCTAAGAAAGAGAGGGTCAAATGTGCCTATTGTAAGAAACACGGTCATGATGAGCACAAATGTTTGAAGAAACAAGTTGATCACTTGATGTACATTCTTGAGAAGAATAAACTCAATTTTCTTGATCCTATCAAATAGAGTTTAGAAGGTGGTTCTCACAAGGCCAAAGACAAACACAAGGGGAAAGGAAAGGGCAAGGCCCTTATAGAAATTTCTTCTCCAACATCTACATGGGTTCTTGATTCAGGTGCTTCACACCACATGGCTTCAACTGAAGATGAACTTGAATCTTTGGAGCCATGTTCTATGCCTTCCATTTTGATGGGTGATGACACTCTAGTTGAGGTACGTGGGAGAGGGTCTATTGATATGGGGGATGGCACATTTTAGGATTCCTTTTTCTATGCCCTCATTATCAACTAATCTCTTATCTATCTATCAAATCACTCACATAGGTATAGGCAAGCGAGTTGAGTTTACTCCTTATTCAGTGATGATTCGTGAGATGCACAATGATTCTATAGTTGTAGTTGGTAGAGTAGATCATCAGTCTCAGTTTTATCCATTCTCTCACTTTGTTCTTGATCCTCCTTTGAGTGTTCTACTCACTCATTCAAATGATGTGATTAATTTGTGGCATCGACGGTTTGGCCACTTGAACTATTACTACTTGTAGTAGCTTGACCAACAAAACATGGTTATGGGATTGCCTAGATTTCACTTTTCTAAAGGTGTTTATCATGGTTGCATTCTTGACAAGAATCCAAAAGAGAAGTTTGACAAAGGCAAAGTGTGGAGAGCCTCACACCTTTTGGAGTTGGTACATAGTGATTTGGCAGGGCCATTTCCACATCCATCTTTTAGTAGAGCCTGATATGTTTTGACATTCATTAATGATTTTTATAGGTACACCATTGTGTAATTTCTCAAAAAAAAGTTTGATGTATTTGAATCTAGAAAATAAAATAGTATGTGTAATGCATTAATCTGAATACCTGTATTAATGATTAGAATGATGAATGCTTATAAAAGCATAAAAAAGTAAACCTTAGATGAGGATTGCATTAGATTGTGACAAGTTTCTTAATCTCATGTAATGAGGCAACTAGACCTATATATAGCTCAATCTAATTAATAAAAAATTCCTAAGTTTAGCTTAAGTAATTAAAGTTATAATGTACTTAATAATTAATTATTGATTAATTAATTAGGGTGATCCCACATTACTGGTTTACAATTTTTAGACAAACTGGACACTGAACTGATTTTTTCTAACTAAATCTTCACTTTCGGGCACCTATAACAGCTAAACCATGAAGAATTTGAAGATGATGCAAACTAGTGATTTGTGACATTTTGTCTGCAGATTCTAAATATATTTTTTTCAAAATTTTTGGAATCAGATTTCACTTCTTTTTCCATCTCCTTCAAAAACTATTTTTTTCAGTAAACACCATTTTTAAGGAGTGATGCTCACTGTATACAACATAACTTTTTTTCCATGAAGGATAAAATTCTATTTTTTTCGAATTTAGATTTGCAACTATGATATCTAATGCTTCCAATTGGTTTCATAGTGTTTTATTGAATAATTTTTCCTTAATCAAGTTTCAAAGTCAAACCAATTACAATTCAAACAATGGCGGACCATATATAACATAACTTTTTTTGCATGTATCAAAATTTTTTTTTTTTCTGTTGGATCAAGGACTTCAATATCTAGTGCACTGATATTTTTCAAATGTTTTTTGATAATCTGCTATTTTTCCACATGTGCAAAACAGAGAGCTTGATTTTCAGTGTAAAACCTGTGTTTAATAAAAAAAAAAAATAAATACATAATAAAACCAAAACATATTAAAATTATATTTGTTCGATAGCTTGTTCTGAGGACTACCATTATTTAGTTGGGTCTATGAAGTCTCCTCCATTTTCATCCTCAACTCAAGCTTTGAAGGGAAAAAATTTGGATTTTTTTGGTGCGAGAGGGGGAGAAGGGGGGGAAAGAGGGGTTGGAGCGAACCTATGTGTAATGCCCCGCCATGTGAACCCCAAAGGAAACCAAACACCGTACAATTTTTTTTTTTGAAAGTGAAACATTGCATAACATTGCATATGATGAATGTGTGCACACATTACACGAAAAACAATTATGCATTTACTAAATCATTCACGTCCTCTGGGGTACACGAAACGGTCATTACAAATCATAAATTTTATCAAATGGAAGAGACTAAACAACCAAGAACACATAGTGATGACACACTACTATTAATGATCACAAGCATGGAAAACGATACATCATTTATTGCAATTCAAATCATAGTTCCATAATACAACTGTAGAGCATATTTCCACAGATACAACATATCAAAGATACAATAGTTCATCACCTAATTTTTCCCTAATATCAATGGGAGAAGTACATTGAGTACAAGAATGAGAAATTAATGAAAAATAAGGTACAAAGTGACCAATCTCATGCCCACATTTTACACACTAAACAACTAGGCAAGACTGTAGCATCTTTCCTAATTTTGCAATAATTTTTATTTTATTTTGTTTTATTTTAATTTTTGTTTACTTATAAGACAACAACAACATAATTCACTACTTAGCTATGTTCAATGATCACACAAGTTGCAAGAAAAGATATAAGTGATTTACTAACTTTGGCAATAGGGTCTACTTACTTAGGTCAGCTTAATACACCTCTTACATTTTATTATATCGACAATTCCTTGCTCCCAATGCCTATACTTGTAAGGTCTACATGACTTGGCACACACATAAGATCAAAGATAGTTAGCACATGATTACTAAGACAAGCTATATATATCAATGGTATTTTTTACATTATCGGGAATAAACGACAAGTCTCAAACAAGACTTAGAAGGACAGTCCTAGGGGCCCGACCTAATGCCTCGGGGGCTCATCACCTGATGGCCTTGCCTATGTATATAATTCACAGAGGCACCGTAGTTCGACAACTTGAGTTGCTCCAACTCACCCACATGGGATATAACCATTAGTTTCCAATGAACGACTCGACTCTCTTCATACGCATAACACTATAACACTGACATAAAACAACATGCAACGAGTACAACATTGCTTGATTAAGAGACTCTTTCAAATAGTTTCGAAACTAGACTCTCAACAACAAGGGTGTACCAATGCATAAAAGCCACCAAACAAATACACGTGCGAGGCATGAACCATCTCACTCATAATCATAACCAAAGGCAAGGAAATTCATGGAACATGGTACACCCACGAACTCAAAATAGAAATACGATCAATGGAACACAAAGGTCTAATAATGGGAAGATTCCACACAAAATAGGTTTCCCATCGCCTTTGGAAACCTAACAACCTACCACCCATAACTTATCAAATGGGAGTGGCTTAAGCAATTACGAGTTCCCAACTTATCCAAAACATGTCTATACATAAAGATTACCTCGAAAGCGAAATAAAGCAAGAGGAAACTATGATCAACATGGAACCACTAGTATGCATAAGAAATCAATTCCAACGAGCACTTAAAGTATAACCAAAATAAATATTCAAACATGTTCAATAGGACTATACATACCCATTCATTTGAACGTGAACATCATCCAAACTTATTAAAGATAATGTAATAAATAATTAAATAATCCACTATGATTAAAAGAATTTCCTTTATAATATATTTTAAATAGACAAGCACTTGGGAAAAACCTATAGTATTCAAAACATCAGTTTTCTTTTGATTTAAAATTCATAGCCTGTACTTTTGTTTACTTCAAATTGATTAAAACTTAACCTATATATATATGTTATTTTAAAATAATAAATTTAATTCGAATGTAACCTGATTTTTACTGCAATTTAAATTTAAATAAAAGTATGACATTTACCTTTGTTGACTTCAAACTAAATAAATTTTAATTTAAAATCTACCATACACGGTTTATGCACAGTCACAAATCTAAAAGTAACGGTGTTTGAAAATAAATTTAATTTTAAGTAAGCTTGTAATTAAATCTAATTTTAATTTTAAATGCACTTGAAATTAAATCTAATTTTAAATGCACTTGAAACAAGTCTAGTTTTAAATATACTAAAATAAATAAATTACTATTACAGTAACTTACTAGATAATGAAATTACCCATATTTAATAAAACAAGTTTTAAATAATTCTAATTTTAAATAAATCAATTTTTAAATATACTACAAAGATAAATTACCATTACAGTAATCACACAGGGTAATGAAACTACCCATATTTTAAATAAATCAAATTTTAAATTTACTACAAAGATAAATTGCCATTACAGTAACTTATAGGGTAATGAAATTACCCATATTTTAAATAAATTAAATTTTAAATTTACTACAAAGATAAATTACCATTACAGTAACTTATAGGGTAATGAAATTACCCATATTTTAAATAAATCAAATTTTAAATTTACTACAAAGATAAATTACCATTATAGTAACTTATAGGGTAATGAAATTGCCCATATCTAATAAAACACGTTTTATATAGATCTAATTTTAAATAAATCAAATTTTAAATAAACTAAAAAGATAAATGACTATTTACAGCAACTTACAAGATAATTCAAACAACCTACTTCACATTAAATAATATTTATATCTAGTGGATAAAAATTAATCAAAAATAAAATTACCAAGTTATATTACCTGATTATTTTCCTATCAATACTTCCATTATAAAACAGAATTAAATCAAGGTTCGGTAATTATATTTTCATACCCAGAAATAAACATACACCTATATACAGATATATGAGTGATATTTTTTTTTTCAACTGATATATATTTATATCAACATAAACATTATATGTAAAATATATATATATATTAATCAAGTCCCTCCCCTTACTCTTAAAATTTTATTTAATAAAATAATTTTAAGTATACTTAATTTCCTCCTTAAATCCCCTTAACTATTGGTTCGATAAACTGCCTTTTATTAAATCCCCCTCTTTCTTTTACTCTATCATTTTTTTTTAAGCGCAGAGGTTTTTAACAAACTCTAAGGTGAATGCATGGTTTTCTTAAAGAAAAGGATGATTTCCATTAAATATGGAAAGGAGGATAAAAAAAAAAAAAGAATATTTGCACGGTAAAAACAAAACAATTTTGGTAGACAATAAGCATAGCATGGAGAAGGGCATTAACTACTGGCAGAATGCCTAAAAGAAATGTGATCTCTAGAAATGCAATGATTGTTGGATAAGTACAAAGAAGACGTTTTTGGGAGATTATTTAAACTTCTACAGCCTCCTAGATTCAAGTGTTGCTGTTGTGATAGGACAACAGTGGAACCAAAGAGATTATTTAAGCCTCTGCCATATTCTATTCTCAAGTACAGCAAGCGAGACAAATTGACAACTATCAAGAAGATTATATATCAACAGAGAAATACTCAAATACCACAGGTAAAAGCAATAAAAGGGTTTTCCACGAGCTCATTTAAACCTTTAACTTCCTATTTGTTTAAGTGCTACAGGTAAAACTGATTGAAAATGGAAAAAGAGAGATTATCAATTTACCCTAGAGTAATCTCCATGAATCTTTAACCTAAACATGACCATATATATATTTATTTATTTATTGCACAAATATTGGAGAAATACGGGGACACATTCATCAAATACAGCCAAAACAGAAGTAGCTGAAAATGGAAAAAGAGAGATAGTAATCTCCATGAATCTTTAACCTAAACATGACCATATATATATTTATTTATTGCACAAATATTGGAGAAATATGGGGACACATTCATCAAATATAGCCAAAATAGAAGTAGCAATTTATTTTAGGGTGAAAGAAGGAAACCCCTTGAAATCTAGGCAGGGTTAATTCAGTGGTAAAAAAAAATAATTGCATTAAGAACATAAACTTTTAAAGTTTAAAAATATGGAATTCAACGATTAAAACTCAAATTGACTAACCTGGATTTGATAAAATTTCTCCTCTCTGTAAATTTTCTCTTGCACGGTGAAAGAAGGAAACCCCTTGAAATCTAGATTTGACAGTCGTGACAAAATCTTCTCTCTGTAAAATTTCTCCTCTCTGTAAATTTTCTCTTACCTCTCTGTTTTTTCGTAACTCCCCTCTCCCGTTTTCTCTTTTTTTTTTTTAAAAAAATTCAGGACATTCTTTCCAATCTCGATGAGCAAGGTATAGGTGTCCATCAGCACAGTTTTCAATATTACACCCGACACCTATTATTTACCTTGTTTAACACTTGTAGGAATTTAGTAAATCAAGAAATCTACCTCTCTACTATTCTTGACAGCGGTGAAAGGTTTACAAATAAATTTCAATATTTTAATTTATCATACTTTCCTCGATTTTACCCGTGATAATTCATACTTACTCAAATTAATATTTATAATAAATAAAATTAAATATCAACCATAATACTAACCATTGTTGTATTAATTTAACTAATTAACAATAATGATACGCATCTAAATCAAACAATTAACACATTAAAATTGCCACTTACAATGAACGGCGTAAGGCAAGATGATACCAAACAGAATGGGAACTGATGGACGACATCATCAACCGACGACGGGACGACAGACAAAGATGGGGATACTTTCTTATCAAATCCCTAAACCACATCATATCATCATAACACAGTATCATGTGCATCCAAGCAAAACATATAAGTCAAATAGATGAAACAATCACCAACGTAATCATGAGTATACATCAAACATAAGCAATATTTGAACAACAACAACCACATGCACATAAAGGTATCATGGGAGTTCAATAACACGAGAGGCATTACATCCTCCCCCCCTAGAACTAGGCTTACTCTTGGAAGCCAAAATACAAAAAAAAAGGGAAAGGTTTCTCAATGCAAGACATATCCTCCCAACGTGAGTGTTGATCCATCATAAAATAACCATCAACCGAAAATGTCATAATCGTCAGAGTCATATAAGTTGTCATCCAAACCAATCCAAAATGGTAAAACAAGAACCAATAAGGTCTCAAGGTACATAATATATTATAACAAGTATTAGTGCAATAGAAGCAACACAAGACACACTACATCAGTCTCCTATACGGCATAATTCTCACAGGCTCCCGAATGAACTGCCTGTCTGCTACCTATACTCTCCACATCTGTGCTCTGATGCTCTACCTGGCGGTCATCAACTACTTCAATTTCTCTGTGGATCCTACCCGCATCATCCCCTATTGGCTCTGTGACTATCGGTCTCTGATGAAATTCAGGTGTGCTCCTCTGAGGACATTGCCTAGCTATGTGGCCATGCTGGCCACAAGAGAAACATCCTGCATTTCTGCCATTTCCTCTACCTTGAGGAGGTGCACCATCCTGCCGAAGTTGACCCCTCCTAGCTATAGTTTGAGTGCTCTGAGTTGACTGGTCAAGCTGATAAAGTTGGGCTCGCAACCAACTTCGGATTCTCCTAAACAAAAGACGCCCACCAATCTGGACACCAATCATCCAAGTCTCATCCTCCAAACCACCATTATGACTATGGAAGGTAGGAGAACGTTCCCTTAAGAGGTCCATTATAAGTCTTACTATAGCTGAAACACCTCTTCTCCTAGGGAACCTTTCTCTTTCCCTTGCCATTTGTCGATTGCTCTCCTGTCTTGGGCCAAGCCGGTTAAGAATTTCCTCAAGCAAGGGGCATAATTGAGGGCTTAGATGTTCCTCATGACCACCCTCATGGACATTCAGAAAAGGAGTGCTCTGAAGACCATGCCTATCAAGATTGTGACGTCTAGGCATTTTCCTACAACACCACCGAAGAACAAGTCCCAAATATTAGATGAGAACAATAAAAGGGAAGTAAACAATCTCAAGAATCTAAGTACTATATTCATGCATTATTCACATACACACGAACTCACATCACCGGGAATCACATAACGAGGCTACACAAGGGTCCATCTAGACGCCGAAAAGCAGCATACTAATCCATAATACATAATCCATGAGCCAAGAGCCAAAATCCATCTCACATAAACCATACCTCACACTCAATGGCTTGATGGAGTTAGGCCACACACACATAGTGAGACCACAATCAAAGCCACAATGTTCTATCTCTTGTTGTATAAGGTGGTTAGCCTCCAAGAGATAGTCATCACACATAGGTGGGTAGTGGGTCCTAGCTGTAAAATAGCTTCACATACCCCCATCCTCAAGGTTCCCTGCGTCTGCTTCCTCGTATACACTCACCAAGTCCGCCTCATACGTCCTTGGAGAGGAATCACAATACGACACATGGCTGACCTCGAAAACAACAAGGATAAACTAGTTTAGCCACCAAAGTCATAAAATAAACATCAAATAAGATTCAATTTCAACAGTAAAGCAAGAAATGCGCGCAATTTCAACACTAAATCAAAAGTAACCATGACGGCTACAAGAGAATAAGTCACAAAGTGTGGCTAAACCATTACAATCAAACATAAACAAAATGTCAGCCTTCAAGGTCAATTGAAAATCATAAACAATCATATAGGAAGTCCTCAATCTTCAAAATTGCACAATACAACACTATGTGACTAGATACTAGCCACCAAACGAGGAAGGAGGGAACATCGTCCAGCTATAACAATAGCCCTCATGTGGTGCGGAGTGAGCACACCATCCACATGACCTAGAGCGTGCTCCTCGGCTACACCCTACCTCGCGTCATCACGCGACATGGTCATACGCCAGCCGGAGAAGGCACGCACTGACGTATGCCGCATGGCAGTGTGTCTGTGGCTCCGCGAAAGTAGGCAAGCGTAGACACACCCCGCATAGCGATACCTCATGGAGAAGGCACACACAGGTACTCATCGTCGCCAGAGGTATACATGGCCAGGACATACCCATATGCTAACCGAACCAAACACTGTCGAAAGCAAACATGAGTATCCCTCTACAAGTGTGTGAGGCCCCATTACGCTCATCACACAAGTAGGCTATCATAACACAATCTCATAGTGCGCCTTCACATGCCTATGCACGTGGCATCATGTCCTTGAGCCCAGCTCGCTACCATCAGCAACACGGCATCATCACCAGCACTGCGTCGGAACATCAGTGGGGTGTGGCATCGTATCCATTGCATCATGTCGGAACATGTGCAGATATGGTGTATGCAATACATATATGAGCATATCAATATGGGGCTAATCGAGCTTCACCTCTCATACAGACGAGGTTGACTCGCTAATGCCAGCTCAACGTCCCTATGGACGGCCAGGCATAAACTAACAATCCAATGCTGCTATACTCAAAACTGTGGGGTTTAGGCTAGCACATATGGATCAAGTACCCTGATCCATTGTAAGGGAAAGTAGTGAGTATGTTTCCTTGGGATCGGTTGAGCTAAGACAGCTCTGCGTCGCAATGTGCGTACGCTGCACACTCCGCCCAAGAAAACCTTGTGACTTCTACTACCCCTTCACGGATTGAGGGGCTGAGAACCAAAAGAAAAGAATCTATGAAACTATCTTTTGGCTACTCATATATGTATAGATTTTCAACCACACGTGGGTTGGCCCTCAATCAGGTAACAAACATACAACACACATAATGGTATGGTTAATCCCACACCAAAAACAACATATTATGTATGGATGGGTACACCGTATCTCCATCCTGAGACCTGTGGGTTATGAGCCCACAAAGCAAGTACGGGGTATTCACAACACTCAACCAATGCACAGTTACTGGTTTCTCACATTTACAAGGGAAGTACAATTACATACATAATTCCACAAGTATACTTATTTTCCAACAACTACGTGGTTCAAATGTTTACCTCCTTTCCACAATCCAACATGATCATCGTGATCACTTAAGAACTTCACTTAAAAAATTCACTAGGACAACATAATGGGCTCATATGAAACCAGAGTGCCCAGTATATGAACCTAGTGCTCTGATACCAATGTGTAATGCCCCGCCGTGTGAACCCCAAAGGACAACAAACACCGTACAATTTTTTTTTTTGAAAGTGAAACATTGTAGAACATTGCATATGATGAATGTGTGCACACATTACACGAAAAACAATTATGCATTTACTAAATCATTCACGTCCTCTGGGGTACACGAAACGGTCATTACAAATCATAAACTTTTATCAAATGGAAGAGACTAAACAACCAAGAACACATAGTGATGACACACTACTATTAATGATCACAAGCATGGAAAACGATACATCATTTATTGCAATTCAAATCATAGTTCCATAATACAACTGTAGAGCATATTTCCACAGATACAACATATCAAAGATACAATAGTTCATCACCTAATTTTTCCCTAATATCAATGGGAGAAGTACATTGAGTACAAGAATGAGAAATTAATGAAAAATAAGGTACAAAGTGACCAATCTCATGCCCACATTTTACACACTAAACAACTAGGCAAGACTGTAGCATCTTTCCTAATTTTGCAATAATTTTTATTTTATTTTGTTTTATTTTAATTTTTGTTTACTTATAAGACAACAACAACATAATTCACTACTTATAGCTATGTTCAATGATCACACAAGTTACAAGAAAAGATAGAAGTGATTTACTAACTTTGGCAATAGGGTCTACTTACTTAGGTCAGCTTAATACACCTCTTACATTTTATTATATCGACAATTCCTTGCTCCCAATGCCTATACCTGTAAGGTCTACATGACTTGGCACACACATAAGATCAAAGATAGTTAGCACATGATTACTAAGACAAGCTATATATATCAATGGTAGTTTTTACGTTATCGGGAATAAACGACAAGTCTCAAACAAGACTTAGAAGGACAGTCCTAGGGGCCCGACCTAATGCCTCGGGGGCTCATCACTTGATGGCCTTGCCTACGTATATAATTCGCAGAGGCACCGTAGTTCGACAACTTGAGTTGCTCCAACTCACCCACATGGGATATAACCATTAGTTTCCAATGAACGACTCGACTTTCTTCATACGCATAACACTATAACACTGACATAAAACAACATGCAACGAGTACAACATTGCTTGATTAGGAGACTCTTTCAAACAGTTTCGAAACTAGACTCACAACAACAAGGGTGTACCAATGCATAAAAGCCACCAAACAAATACACGTGCGAGGCATGAACCATCTCGCTCATAATCATAACCAAAGGCAAGGAAATTCATGGAACATGGTACACCCACGAACTCAAAATAGAAATACGATCAATGGAACACAAAGGTCTAATAATGGGAAGATTCCACACAAAATAGGTTTCCCATCGCCTTTGGAAACCTAACAACCTACCACCCATAACTTATCAAATGGGAGTGGCTTAAGCAATTACGAGTTCCCAACTTATCCAAAACATGTCTATACATAAAGATTACCTCGAAAGCGAAATAAAGCAAGAGGAAACTATGATCAACATGGAACCACTAGTATGCATAAGAAATCAATTCCAACGAGCACTTAAAGTATAACCAAAATAAATATTCAAACATGTTCAATAGGACTATACATACCCATTCATTTGAACGTGAACATCATCCAAACTTATTAAAGATAATGTAATAAATAATTAAATAATCCACTATGATTAAAAGAATTTCCTTTATAATATATTTTAAATAGACAAGCACTTGGGAAAAACCTATAGTATTCAAAACATCAGTTTTCTTTTGATTTAAAATTCATAGCCTGTACTTTTGTTTACTTCAAATTGATTAAAACTTAACCTATATATATATATATATGTTATTTTAAAATAATAAATTTAATTCGAATGTAACCTGATTTTTACTGCAATTTAAATTTAATTAAAAGTATGACATTTACCTTTGTTGACTTCAAACTAAATAAATTTTAATTTAAAATCTACCATATACGGTTTATGCACAATCACAAATCTAAAAGTAACGGTGTTTGAAAATAAATTTAATTTTAAGTAAGCTTGTAATTAAATCTAATTTTAATTTTAAATGCACTTGAAATTAAATCTAATTTTAAATGCACTTGAAACAAGTCTAGTTTTAAATATACTAAAATAAATAAATTACTATTACAGTAACTTACTAGATAATGAAATTACCCATATTTAATAAAACAAGTTTTAAATAATTCTAATTTTAAATAAATCAATTTTTAAATATACTACAAAGATAAATTACCATTAATCACACAGGGTAATGAAACTACCCATATTTTAAATAAATCAAATTTTAAATTTACTACAAAGATAAATTCCCATTACAGTAACTTATAGGGTAATGAAATTACCCATATTTTAAATAAATTAAATTTTAAATTTACTACAAAGATAAATTACCATTATAGTAACTTATAGGGTAATGAAATTGCCCATATCTAATAAAACACGTTTTATATAGATCTAATTTTAAATAAATCAAATTTTAAATAAACTAAAAAGATAAATGACTATTTACAGCAACTTACAAGATAATTCAAACAACCTACTTCACATTAAATAATATTTATATCCAGTGGATAAAAATTAATCTGATATTTAGTTTCCTACTAACACTTTAATCTAAAGAAATTTGAGATAAAGATACAACTCAATAGACGGAAATTCATGATGATAATTTACCTTGAGAATTGCAAGAAAGTGAATTTGTAATTTACCTTAATAGTGAATAATAACTACCTATTAACTCAAATGATCATATGTTTATCTTTAAATCAAAGTTTAAAATTATCAATATGAATATTAATATTCAGCGATTGACAAATTCAATTTAACAAAGGATGTGATAGGGTAACATTCTTTTTCCAATATAAGCTAATAAATTCATTTATCTAAGTTGAATATTAATATAAATAACTTAACTAAGCATAAGGAATTAAATTTTGCTATAGAAGTTCTTTACTGGCTCATCAGGAAAAATAAAATTACCAAGGTAATAAAATTACCAAGTTATATTACCTGATTATTTTCCTATCAATACTTCCATTATAAAACAGAATTAAATCAAGGTTCGGTAATTATATTTTCATACCCAGAAATAAACATACACCTATATACAGATATATGAGTGATATTTTTTTTTTCAACTGATATATATTTATATCAACATAAACATTATATGTAAAATATATATATATATTAATCAAGTCCCTCCCCTTACTCTTAAAATTTTATTTAATAAAATAATTTTAAGTATACTTAATTTCCTCCTTAAATCCCCTTAACTATTGGTTCGATAAACTGCCTTTTATTAAATCCCCCTCTTTCTTTTACTCTATCATTTTTTTTAAGCGCAGAGGTTTTTAACAAACTCTAAGGTGAATGCATGGTTTTCTTAAAGAAAAGGATGATTTCCATTAAATATGGAAATGAGGATAAAAGAATTAAAAGAAATGTGATCTCCAGAAATGCAATGATTGCTGGATAAGTACAAAGAAGACGTTTTTGGGAGATTATTTAAACTTCTACAGCCTCCTAGATTCAAGTGTTGCTGTTGTGATAGGACAACAGTGGAACCAAAGAGATTATTTAAGCCTCTGCCATATTCTATTCTCAAGTACAGCAAGCGAGACAAATTGACAACTATCAAGAAGATTATATATCAACAGAGAAATACTCAAATACCACAAGTAAAAGCAATAAAAGGGTTTTCCACGAGCTCATTTAAACCTTTAACTTCCTATTTGTTTAAGTGCTACAGGTAAAACCGATTGAAAATGGAAAAAGAGAGATTATCAATTTACCCTAGAGTAATCTCCATGAATCTTTAACCTAAACATGACCATATATATATATTTATTTATTGCACAAATATTGGAGAAATACGGGGACACATTCATCAAATACACCAAAACAGAAGTAGCTGAAAATGGAAAAAGAGAGATTATCAATTTACCCTAGAGTAATCTCCATGAATCTTTAACCTAAACATGACCATATATATATTTATTTATTGCACAAATATTGGAGAAATATGGGGACACATTCATCAAATACAGCCAAAACAGAAGTAGCAATTTATTTTACGGTGAAAGAAGGAAACCCCTTGAAATCTAGGCAGGGTTAATTCAGTGGTAAAAAAAAATAATTGCATTAAGAACATAAACTTTTAAAGTTTAAAAATATGGAATTCAACTATTAAAACTCAAATTGACTAACCTGGATTTGATAAAATTTCTCCTCTCTGTAAATTTTCTCTTGCACGGTGAAAGAAGGAAACCCCTTGAAATCTAGATTTGACAGTCGTGACAAAATCTTCTCTCTGTAAAATTTCTCCTCTCTGTAAATTTTCTCTTACCTCTCTGTTTTTTCGTAACTCCCCTCTCCCGTTTTCTCTTTTTTTAAAAAAAAAAAATTCAGGACATTCTTTCCAATCTCGATGAGCAAGGTACAGGTGTCCATCAACACAGTTTTCAATATTACACCCGACACCTATTATTTACCTTGTTTAACACTTGTAGGAATTTAGTAAATCAAGAAATCTACCTCTCTACTATTCTTGACAGCGGTGAAAGGTTTACAAATAAATTTCAATATTTTAATTTATCATACTTTCCTCGATTTTACCTGTGATAATTCATACTTACTCAAATTAATAAAAATCTCGGGTGGATAAAACTTTTAACTATATAATTATATTGAAATGCAAAATAAATGCAAATTTGTATTTTTAAATGATGGATATATAAATTTTAAATTTAAATTTAAATTATTTAGAGGGATGTAATAAAATATTACATCTAAAATATATATATATATCATTTGACTTAATCCTTAACAATAATTAATTAGATAATGTTATTTAATTAAATAAATAATATTATTTAATTAACTAACAATATTAATAGCTAATTGGGAATTTACACAGCTAAAATTAAAATATTATTCTATTTATAATAAATAAAATTAAATACTCACATTCTTTTAATTTTACAAACACAATTTAAAATTTCCAAACTAATCTAATAATTAATTAAATCTTCACAACACACATTAATAATTAAATTTAATGTTTAATATCAACCATAATACTAACCATTGTTGTATTAATTTAACTAATTAACAATAATGATACGCATCTAAATCAAACAATTAACACATTAAAATTGCCACTTACAATGAACGGCGTAAGGCAAGATGATACCAAACAGAATGGGAACTGATGGACGACATCATCAACCGACTGACGGAACGACAGACACAGATGGGGATACTTTCTTATCAACTCCCTAAACCACATCATATCATAACACAGTATCATGTGCATCCAAGCAAAACATATAAGTCAAATAGATGAAACAATCACCAACGTAATCACGAGTATACATCAAACATAAGCAATATTTGAACAGCAACAACCACATGCACATAAAGGTATCATGGGAGTTCAATAACACGAGAGGCATTACATCTGGTTCAAGTCAACCCCCCTTGGAGGTTCGTTTGAACCAGGGTTCGAGCGAACCCCTTTTCCACAACCCTTTCCTTTGCTTTTTTTCTCGGGAAATGTGGACCCAACATTTAATGGTTTGCTTGAAGGGGGTTCTAGCGAACCCCCTTTGGGTTCGCTCAAACCAAATGTTTGTTCGAACCCCCAAAAACCAATTTTTTTTCTATGGGGGCATTTTTGGAAATTTTCCTTCCTCATTGGAATTGTAAACTAGTTTTGTGGGTTTACCCATTATTAAGTGATTATCTTAATTACTCCAACATATCCTACACTTAGATTTGAATTACCTTAGCATTGATAGTGAAAAAAGATTGATTATAGATGAAAATAGGGTTTGAGGGTGAAAATATAACTCCTTGGTAAGTTTTATGAGTTCATAATTCAAGATCATGTCACACCCCATCTTATTGTTACTAAGTTACTTTTACCGTCACAGATAAATAGGATTATGAATGTAAATCATGATTTCGATATGTTTGATAAATGAATGAAATACTGAAATAGGTATTAATATGTTATTGCCTTGAAGGAGTAATTATGCTTATATTAATGAAGTACAATGAAAGAATATGTATTGCAATTTGAATATTTTAATGTTTTATGATGCAAGTGGATTTTATGTGAACGTTAAACTACCATTGCAAGTCTGCCAAGTTGGATGCAAGTACAAGTTTACGCCTCTAGAAGGGAGGGGAAGTATCACTTAGGAGAGGGGCTTGGTCTGGTAACCCTTAATAAGCCTATACTGAGCTTTCACATACACACTTTTAGAGGGTCAAGTTGAGTAAAGTCAGCTTGGGAATCGGTAGGTAACCTTCAGTCTTGTTTGTGCATGATTTAGAAGGGGTTATGATCTTGTTTTGTGGATGTTCTTGATTAGGGTTTTGTAATTGAGTCTTTATATCAAATGAAAGTTCTTCTTCTTTATGTGTTCATACTTGGGTGTTAGTCGATAAGGTATATACCTGGAATGTATAAGTATATATATAAGTACATATCTCCAATAACCCATATGCATGGGAGTACATATTGGATAAAAGTGACACAAACACACACATATATATATATACGTATGCACTTAATGCATCTACATCAATCAACGAATATGTGGGAGATTAAATGTGTTTGAGTTGGATATAAAAATAATGATATATATGTATATTAAAATATACACATATTAATGTATGAGTATATTATTATGTTCATGCAAATGAATATATTTATCTATTAGTGTCTATATATATGTATATACATATATATAATTACTTTAATATATTTTTAAATAGTAATTAATATATGCAATATTCATAAGAATATAATTATATATATATAACAATATATATATGTATATATATAAATATATATTATTCTATATATATATATAAAAGAAGCATATGATATACTTTTGTAGCACATTATATATGTTTAATATAATTTTTATATAGCGCAAATGATATTGCATAAGCATATTAGACACTTAGCATATTCAATATGTTAAAAACATTTGAAACAATTAAGGATAACGTGGCTCATATTAGCACAAACTTGCAAAGGAAATCAACTTAATAAAACCCCATATGAATTAACCAACATTGAATGCAAATAGGTTAAAAGGTCTAAAGACATTTATCATGTATTTCCATGTTTAAATGGAAATAGAATTCGTGGGAAAAGATAAAAGACTTATTCAAGAGTAATGAAAGCTATTTGAATTGCATTTAAAAAGCCTTGACTTAGTCTTAAATCTATAAACACCAAAAGCACGAAAGAGGTTTATGTGGCATGAAATTATGAATAGCTACATTGTTTTAGAAGTCTATTTTGCGAGCTTTGTCCAGCGATGGAAACCATAGCGAATCAGAGAAGAATTCAAGTAGAATTTGGCATGAATAGAGTCGACCTATTTGATCATTTACCTTGCATGTTTGAAATGCATTCTTGTTGTCTTTGAATAAAGCGACCTACTATTTTGTCTTGCTAAGTATTAATTTGAATGCTGCCACCAGTCGATCTTAAGAGCTGAGAAGTGTCGTTTAGCATAGCTAGCAAAGTCTCATATTTTTGTATAAATATTTCCTCATTTGGATGCACAATTACTTGCACTACCTATTCTTGTTTTGAGTTGAGAGCTAAGAGAAATTTCCTATTCTTGGAAGGATTGAGCTTGGGAACCAATGTGTTCAAATTGGAATTAAGCGTTCCTACACTGAACCTTGCATCATGTAAGAAATGGATGTATGTAATGGATTATGCTAAAGCAGATATTTCCCTGCTATAACAAAGATAGAGCTTATATAGCTTGAAAGAGGATAAATGTGTCATATGTACTTGTATTAAATTTGATAGCATATTATGCTAGAAAAAACACTAGAGATTAATGAAGTTAACAAACATGACAACAATGTTGGTATGAAGACTTGTGGATAGAAAGAGATGACATTATTATTAGTCTATACTTGAATGATCAGATCATTGCTTAATTTGATTATTGATTGAAACCATAACACATAGAATGAGACATGATCATCATACCAAGATTGAGTACATGATTGAGTTGATCACTTATTACTATTTATTGAAACCATATATATTGAGTTGGAATTGTTACTTGATTGGTTGTTTTATATGAAATGAAGTCATTTTATTGAAGTCTACTTTTTGAATATATCGATGAGGTTACATTCTTGTATAAGAGTCTGAGAGAATTTTATGATGAGTATTTAATGAAGCTTAAGCCATAGGAAGAGATGAAGCCTTAATAGGATTACTCAATATAATGCTAACTACCTATTAGATATGTCATATACTAAAGTGGAGGGTGCCTATGCAAAGTATGAATGGTCAAAATCCAAATAGCGCATGGAAACTTTGGCCAAAGTAGTGTAAATTGGCTATAGCAAGCATAGTCTGGGATTTTCATACTCGCTATCGTATGATTAAGTTCTCTAAGCTCAATATTGTTATGAGGTTACCATACCATGATCAAAGGGAAGGGCATATAGATGTGCAGGGGACTACATTAATGAAAAAGTGCTTGAGTGAATCAATTAGCGGATGAGGTTTTGAGATGTTTGCACCAGTATTTAGAATGTATTGAGGAGGATGTATGCACCAATGATGACCAATTTATATATCTATTTATAAATCATAAGATATGTATCTTTGTATCCATTATGTATATGTGACATATTATGTACAGATTGTAACTTGGAATATTGTTATATCAAATGTGTATTGAAAAGACAAATTTTATTGCAATGTGAATAACAACATTTCACACCGTAGTATGGATCATTTGTTTCATCTACATGATTTCTATCATGCTCTACTACATCTTGACTAAATAGATAGTTTTGGTTCTTAATTATGTCATTTTTCCACACATTTTTGTTTTTATGTTTCTATTTCTCAACTACTTGTATATTTATTTAGGTATGCAGAGAATAAGTATACTTACGCTTATTCTAAGATGTAGAACATTATGATATGATCATCTCTAATAATCAATAATTGTAATATATTTTTCATACACAATTAAATTAATAATTATTATAAATCAAAATTAAATCTGAATTTGGACTAAAAGAGTCAAAACTATATCTTGTAGAGCAAAAGGATATGTTGGAAATCTTTCCTGTTTGTAGGAAAGCAGAACTTTGGGATTGGAAAACCAAGAAAACTCTTTTTGGTTTACTTGTCATGCCAGTTGTACTTTATGGGTGTGAAGTGTGGGGAAGCAATTGTCAAATGCAGCTTAGAAAGAATCCAAAAACACCTAATAACAAGCAATCTCAAAGTTTATATGGAATTCTTTTAGCTGAAGCGGCTTTTCCCTTGGAGGCATCGGCGATAACAGTTGATAAGTTATCTAAAGAAGATTGAAAACATGGACAACCACCGGTGGCCCAAAGCGGTTATTAAACCGTATAAAGAAAACCTGGATGAAGCAGAACAACAAGTGGTTGAACAAGTACATCAAATTACAGGAGTGTCCTAGCACCACGTATTTAGGACTTGTGGTCAAATCAATTCGAAAAAAACATATTACGTCAAAGAGTTTAACCCGACAAAGGTCATGGTAAAAAACATATTTGCCTGCTTTAAAGGGAAAGCGAGGGTTTAGTTGCACCGCTGAGGACAGGATTGCATCATCTTAGATGTGAGATCGGTAGATGGAAGTCTCCTAAGTAAACATAAGAAAGAACCTGCATATTCTGCAATAAGGGGGTGGTTGAGACAGAAAATTCGTCATGGAATCATAGCTTATCATCCGTATGGACGATATGCAACAGTTATTTGAGGGGGATAAGATCAACCAGACGGCCAACCTTTTGGTCAAAATCAATAGTAGGAGATCTGATTTGGAAAAGAGCATGAAAGAAAATTAAGTTGTGTATTGGTCCCATAGACTTTTTAGTCTCGTAGACGTCATTAAAATCTTTCATTCATTCATATATATAAATTAGGTATAACTAGAAAACTCAAAAACACTAACTTGAAAGCTAAAACTAATATGAAGAGAGATAAAACAATATTTGTGACTGTACCACTTAATATGAGGCAAGTAACTGCGCCAAGTTAAACAAAATCATGTTCGCGGAGTTGAGTACTTGGGTGTAAAACGAGGGGAAAGCCCTCCGTGGCTCTTCTTTTCACCTCTAGAGATCTTGATAACTATCCTCACCAGTCGTTTCGCTCTTTAGAAAAATATAATCAAACTGCCACAATGGCAAAACCTGGAATGGCTGCCACGTGGAAAGGCTCTCTGTGAAACGGATAGGGCTGCCTTAACGGCACTTAATTTCACAATATGCTGCAGTGGACAATCCATAGTAGTAAGCAGGGGAGATGGCAATGGAGTCGTTACATTGTCACAAGAGACTTTGCTCTCATCTAGTATCTTGCGCTTCGTCCAAGACATTTTCTCGACGAGTTTGTTCTCGTTTCTCTGGATTATCTACTTCAAAATTTTGCCCTTCTTTGAAAGTTTTCCCACAGAGGAATGCCGGCAATCAGCGGTTTAATCGTGGGTACCCTGTCGTTCGAGCTATTGAATTAGACCAGGATACGGTGGGTACTCTCTTCCACATTCAGTTTTTATTGCTACCCCTTTAATTTCTGGGGCACTATCATTTTCTTTATCTGCTCAATTGAATTGAATTCTGCGGGTAACTAGAAATTTGATTAGCTGAAAGCCAAAAAAATTAGTCCAATGATAAATTAAAAGCGCCAAAAAGATTTTTCGGTCACCATTATCCACAATTTGAAGCTTCTTTGAAACCTGCAATCCAAAATTTCCCAGATAGATTAAATAGGGAGCTTATTAAATGTTTGTCGCCAATAATAACTAAAAGTTTAAAGGCATAACCAGAAACTTATGTGAATATTCTACCCCTAATACCCGTACTCAGTGAACAATTTTCATGGCATCTTAATTTTGATTAAGTTAATGAGTATCCAGGGATAGAATACAATATATTGTAATCCTCCCACTAATGGCATTCAATAGGTTTTAATAAAAATTCATACCGTCCATATGTCTTTAAACATTCTGTAATGGAGGACATGTTAGTCATGATTTATACCTGAAGTTTTTAAATATGTAATAATTTTCTTATAAAGACATTATATGCATATGATATGAAAAAATTATTTACTAATCATCTTATTTATATAGCTACCATATATTTTTTATCTTAGTATCTGAACATCATCTTACTGATAATATTCGAAGTTTCAAAACGTATGTATTATGTACATTATGATATCGAGATATTACATTTAGTTTGTCACTTCTAACCCTCTACCATGACCCATCTATCCATGCACATTGCTGTTATAATTTCTTCATAACAAAATGTGCATTGTGGATTTTAATTTCAATAAAAATTCCATTTTTGCAAATACTATATTTAAAGATATTTTTGATGGGCATTTTCAATTACCAAGGACTACCTGGTTTTTTACAAATTGCCACAAGCGGAATGAGAGGAATCAATAGTGGATTATCTACTACCTATTTCCAGGTTCACTGTATAAAAATAATTAATAATAGAATTTTTGTACTCATGGGAAGAAAGCCTAGCATAGGTCCTATACCAGGAATAAGGTTCAGATTTATGGCAATGTAAATCTTCCCTGTTTCTTCACTAGAAGCTTGACATTCTGCCGATGCCTTTCTAGCAGAATTTTAGCAGACAATGTTGAGACACTTTTCTAACATCTTCTGTTTTGGTATGCGGTAATTTTTTTGGGATAATATTACTGATTTTGGGGATGCAGATTGTTGCTGTCTCCGTAGGTCTTGTTAGCATTGCTGTTGGTATTGGTATTCCAGTGTTCTATGAAATTCAAATCAATAATGCGGTATGTGCACTTTATTCTCAGTTTTGCAACCTTTTTTTCATAGGCTTTAGGAATTCACACTTAGAATCTGTCATCCATAAATTAGTATTAATTTATTTTCAGGCAAATCGAGAGAATGATCAGCCATGTTTCCCTTGCAAAGGAACTGGTGCTCGTAAGCTTCAATCCCTTTATCTCATGTGTTTGATATTTGCCATTTTTTTATTAACTCAGTATGGGAAGAAGACCATCATGCATTCGGATTTATCTTGTTTCCTACAATTTCCTTTTTCACTTCCAGTCAATCGTGTGTAACAAACTGCAGAAACATGTCGCATTTGCTTGGGAGCGGGCAATATAACTGTTGACTTTGGAGGAGAAGAGACTGAGGTATCCCAATGTGTAAACTGTGAAGGAAAAGGTTCTTTGACCTGCACTACATGTCAAGGTGCAGGAATCCAGCCTCGGTACTTAGATCGAAGGTATGCCCTTATATTAATGACTAATGATCTTTAGGTGTGTTATGCAGGTTAACAATAATAACCTTCTGAATTTGCACTTTCTGTAGAGTATCTATAACCCTCTAAAATGTAATATAAATAATTTTTGGAAGCTGAATTCATTCGCATAAAATGATGTTTTGTCTATTCTAATTTGCAAAAAAATTGTGTTGTTGCAACTCTGAAAGGAATTGTTTTGTTTGTGCAGAGAGTTTAAGGATGATGATTGATTGATCTAGATTAAACATTCTGGTATGTTTCAAGCCATGGAATTTTTTCTTCTAAAATCTGCTATTCATGTTATATATATATAAAATCTGTATGTACATATGTAGACATATGTATACATCTATACATATGTATATATACACATTATATATGTGTGTATTTTTTTTTTTATCCGTATTATATATGTGTGTATTAATTCACCATTATATTAGGATATTGGCCATGTGGTGGCGTTTTAAGTTTTAAATTTTCTTGAGACCCTGTCAATAAGTTGGAAAATATTGAGTTAATGTTATGTGCTCCACAGATGTCAGATCAAAGTCCGCTGAAGATGTTTTGATTGACAACAAAAATGAGATGACCAGTATGCTATAACTGCTCATCAAATGTTTTGAAGCTTTATCTGCCTATTTTTTTCAAAACATTAAATTTATTATTTTTTACTGTACTGTGTTCATGGCTTGTGCAACTTGGGTGGTGCACTTTTGACAAGGAAAATATGTATCCAGTCTAGCAAGGGCTATTTGTTCTTGTTCTAGAAAATTATGCAATGTTGCATTTTTCTGGTTTCTCTGTACAAAATAAGGCTAAAATGATTGCAGTGCCAGATTAGTAGGACTTTTTGGTCTACAATATTAATATTTTTCCCTCTATGGAGACTCAGACCGTTAACACACAACAAAATGAGGCGTTGCAATTGACACATAAAAAAAGGATATTTCTGTCGCTACTGATTGCTTGGTAATAACAACCAGATTATGACAAAATTCTCTGTGAGATATGGACAGTCACCAAAGTCTAAACTACTGCATATCCTAAAATGGATGATAGAAAGCATATTATAGAGCCGTGCTAGCTGTAGATCATGTACTTGATGTGTCATTTGACGATTCAACAGGGAAGGTAAATTTCACAGTGACCTCATCATCATCACGGGGCTTACACATTATGTCATCATTGTGGCTGAGTATAACTGCTTACATTTTTAAGATCCATTTGATTTTCCAGTGAATCTAATCAAACTTTCTATTGATTTCAGCTCTACTGTTCATACATTATTACCTGCCTTACTTGACAGAAAGTTCTTGATTCCAGTTTGTACCTTGTCAAGCTTCTTGTTTATCTCTTTTATTTTCCCTCATCTTTTTCTAGAACGGCATTTAGGGTATTCTTTTCATTCTGTATCTTGCAAATCAATATTCTACATGTCCACAACTCACATCCATGCACTGCCATCTTTGAAAGCTGGTTATCTCTCTATTCATGCCTGTTCTCCATAACCCATTATGCTCTGCATTATAGCAACATTCTTCTCTTTATATTTGGTTTTTCAACATTAGATTGCAACATCCTTCTTGTCTTTGTCACCATTTTGCAATGATATTAACTTAATTTAAGATCCAACAAGAATACACTTACGACTCAATTGATCACTCAAGTTCTTTTGGCAATTAAGTTTTCTGGCTAGTGCATCATTGCACCCACTCAGTTCAATATCACGTCTAAGCAACCTAGAGCGATGAGGCATGAGCTTAGATCTTACATTAAAAGGGCATTGCATTTCTTTAGCCTCTAGGAAGCACCTATGCTTGCAAAATAAGTTCATTCAATCTGTAGTGTATGCGTTGAAGCTTTTACTTGAGCAATGTGTCAATTTCATACATGTATCTCATTGATCTTTTCTTTGGATCATATGTGTTCTCTATTTATTGATTCACCTGAAGGGTAGGCAAATCGATAACATTTATAGGATCATAACAGAATTAATCCTAATTGATAAATGTTACAAACATTAGAGCTTCAAAAAGCTTGACTATTTCAACAAAACTCAGCACTCTAGTTGCCATTCTTTATTCTTTTTGAAACTTTTATATTATTCATGGCTGCGGCTGTAAGAGGGCTTCATTTAAAAATAAAACTCCACTATTTGAAAAGCATGAACATGAATTTTCATTATATACTTCACTGCTCGCAATGTCCGTTATGGCAAGGTGGTTGTCCATGAGACTGTGTCTTCACAACTGCATTATACCATAGATTGAGCATATGCGACTGTCAATTGTCCATGTTCTGCTCCTATAGGTTACTAGCACTTGAATGTTTTTTGTATTTTGCTTGATAAAAATGATATCCTATTGCTAATTAGATCATTGGTCATTTATGTTGTTGTTGAAAACTTTCAGCTTTACCATTTTTCCTGTAACAAAAAATACCAATTTCCTGTAGCATTAATGTCTAAATGCTTGACAATTGAATAATATTGATGACAGAACAACCTTTGTTGTTTCTCTGATGCTTGTTTCATCCTCTTGATATAATGAACTTAAACACTGCTCCTATAAATCTGTCTTACAGACCTGCAGCTTATTATGTTATCAACACTTCCTTTGTCTACTGCCCTTCAGTTATGCATTCATGCTATCATGATGGTCATTCTTGAACCTTGTGTGCCCACTTATTTTTATCAATTTCGTAGCAACAGTCTTGTTCATGACTATCCTTGACTCGTATGAAGTTCTCATGAATGAATACTGTTTTGTGCCTTGTAGTTGTAAGAAACAAATTAAATTGTTGAATGCTCTGCTTCTACTTGATGCTATGTAACGCTGTCCCAAAACTTTTTTGTTGTTTCACACTATTTCAAGCTTCCATCTAGCTTTTCTTACTATCAAGTATGCTTTTTCAGTGCTTTATGACTATCATAAACTTTTGTAACCATTTCTTCATCACTATGAACACTTGTAATAGCAGTCCTATTTACTTAATCAATTTTGTAGCAGCCTTCCTGAGTGTTCTCTATAAAATGCTCCTTTTCTTGTTGTGGCTTTCTACTTCAAACATATATTGATATACTTTGAAATTAATGTTGTTGTTCATAATTGCTGCTCATGGTTGCTACTCATGGTTGCTGCTCATTCTCCATGCCATATTGTTACAAATTTGTTTCTTGGTCATCTTTATTTCTTTTGATCAGCTGAATTCTTGCTGATGATTTGCATTGATTGTAAAATATGAGAATGTTGAACGCTCTGTTTTCCCTTCAACATAAAGGGGCTCAATGCCTTATTAAAATATGAACATAAATGAAAGGCAGAGCTGAAACAATGTATGATAAATACAATTAATGTTCTCTTAACATGCTTCTTTGATTTTTTGTTTGAATGATGAACAAAAGATAATTGCTCAATTTATTTTCACCATGCTGAATTAGACTACTTTTATAATTTAATATTGCTTTACAGCAGTCCCGTTTGATGACTGTAATACTTGATGACTCTCATGTAATAATATAAACGAGAGGCGTCCTTATGATATGTCAGGCTTTACCCTTGTGGGAGACCATTTTACTCCACATATCTGATAAAATGATCTCGAACATGATGAACCTGTTCCTGCACATTGAAACAAACATGTTAGCAAAATAAAAGAAGCTGAAAGCTTTCATTGAGCTATGTTTTCCTCGATTGTCAGCCTTTCATCTAGTGAATGCTTGATTTAGTGCCAATTACATTCCTGTTGGTAGCATAGGTGTAAGGCAGAATGTAATTCATCATTGCTTAGAGTATAACTCTAACGCCACTCCTTTACAATTTTGCAAGTTCATGGAGCGAGGAAACAAGGCTGTAGCAGCTTGGAGACGCGACGACTGAAGACACCAACGAAAGTGATTCATCATTACAGGCAGTGATGAATTTCTCTTCTTTACACTTATGTTATGTTCAGTAGTGTAGATTGTTTTAAATTTTGTATTCATCATTTGATTGTCAGAATCAAATTCAGTTACTCTCGTGGCTTGTGCAAGATTCAACATTTTTACAAAATGAATAAAAGGCATTATTATGCAAATTCTCAATTTTTTGTTTCAAATACTTGCACAATAAAAGTATGATTCAGATGTAAATTGATCTCTATGGTGATCAATGAATACTTTAATCAACAAAACATGAAAATTTATGTACCTATCAATGATGAATTTGATTCAGCTCTACCTGTTTGAGCTCGTAGTGAAAAATAGGTAACAAATTGGCAACCTCTACGGAGTGTTTGCCTGCTAAACACTATAGACTAGTATATAGCTTATCCATTGGGCATGGAGTCAATTTATGCTCTGTTCAGACTTCTGAAATCTTGTAACTCAACTTCAAACACACAAGCTAAAAGAAACTATTGCAACTCTGTTGAACACAGAGCTTGAAAAACACGTGCAATAATTGCACTTATTGAAAACAAAACAATACTGGAATGAAAACGTGCCATGGGGCACTTATTGAAAGCAAAACAGAAAACTCTACCCTACCCCTACACTAACCAACAGCGTTAGTGCTCAGACATGACCATTTACTGGTTGTGAGAAATAGTTTCCCTTCCTCAACAATAGAGGATGCTTCAAATCCGTAAGATTAATCAAGAAGAAGTATAGACATTTGATTAACTGCCGCTCCTTGGTGGCAAAAACTGCCATCAACATAGTTTGGATCATCATAAAAAGCATACCTTCCTTATCTATTTAATCATTAAAGATGTTATTTTGAGGCATATAGCTAAGATTAACTTGATGCTCTGCAGTTGCAATCATATGCTTTGGAAAAATCATGTCTCGTTGTAATTTTGTAGACTCTTCTTTTGATAAATACCTGATTGGACAACCTTTAGAGAGCATAAAACTTGGCCTCTAATAGTTGTTTTCATGTTTATCAATTGTTGACACTTCATATTGCTCACTAGACTGCTCCACTACATGCAGTGTAAGATTTTCTTCCTTCCATCTTGTTGCCTTAATTTCAATCTGATCTGAAAGAAATGTTGATCTGTCATCAAGTAATGAAGGAATGTGTGGCTCTTTGATCTGAACAGGCTGATCATATGCTGCTGGCTCATATAGCATCAAACTATCATCAATGTTAGAACAAAAAGTCTCTATGATGCCTGAAAATATATTCTCATCTAAATCATAATTGTGCATAAGGTCTAGATGAGCTTTGTCATTCTGCTGCTAAAAAGTAGGTACTGATATTAGCATGCATGTGATGTCCTCATTTTCATCGACAAATTGAGGAAGTTCATCAAATAAATCAGAATAATTTTGAGATTCACTTTCAATTTTCTCTGCATAAACATGTTCAACTTGATCTTTTTTTCCATCTAAGCTTGAAACAAAGGATTCAAGGTCATTCCAAAATGAATACTCATCAGATCTTTCTTGGTCCCTTGATAAAAAATGAGTGGTTTTTACCTCATGAACCATCCTTTCCTCATGTTTATTTTCCTTCTTCAGCTACTCGAAGACTTGATTATTACATTGATAGTCTTCAATCAACAACTCATTAGATTGTTTAACCTTTTTCTGCTCATCCAGCTCAATAAAAGAAGGGAGTTCATCAAATAAAAACATGAAATCATTGTGTTTGATACCTTTTTCAAGCTCCTCAACTTGTTGTCCTGATTGTTCATGCTCATTCACCTCCTACTGCAAGTCTGCTTTGCAAATGGTATTAGGACATGCATGCATAAGTTGGTTCTCTTGAAATGATTGTTCATGAAGACTCATAGCTGGATTTGTTACATGTACTTGTCTTTGCAATTGAAGAGGATCTCTGAAACTTGGAATGGGCGCATCTTGAACTAGATTTGGCATTTTGAAGTCAAAATGTTTGGTCCAAGAAGGCCGTCATGGCTGTTCAGTCTCTTGATATGCTTGAAAATGAGGGTTCATGAATTGATTTGACAAGTTGTGTTCATTTGTGAGCACCTGTAGGGACTAAGCTATTGAAATAGAGGGAACTTGAGGAATCTCTTGAATTTCTTGAAGGAAAATAGGTTCTTCATGTGGCTGGTTGTAATGAACCGGACCAATTTTTTTTTGTTTTTTGACAAGAGATTACAATGAACACGCACTCGTTAAGGTTAGTTCTAAACACAAACAATGTGGAAAGTAACTCTAACTAGAATGTACACCTGGATCTCGATGTGGGCAAGGTGTGAGCATTGGTCAGAGGGTCTAATTGCATATGCACAATTGGAAATGAACTCTAACCAAGAATGGCGTCATTTGGAGGCGAGCATATGGTCAGAGGATCAATGCATGATGAACTGAAGTAACCCTAACCAAGAATGTTGTCATGTAATGGCGAGCATATGGTCAGAGGGTCCCTAAACTAATTAACTGAAATAAAATAGGCGGCAAGCTAGCCTCTTCCACTTATGCAGCGGGTATTACAATAAGTAGATGGAAGATAAAAAGAAGAATTGCTGTTAGTACTACTAAACAGCTTACAATAATATTCAGAATGCTTGCCAGAGCCCAATATTTCAAGTTCTATAATGCTGCAATCATCTAGAAGATTTTCACAATGCTTATCCAACCTTTAGAAACTCAACTACTCTCAAACCTGCAAATTACTTATGACTGCTATGATAGACCAGTGACTGAAATGAGCAAACAGCAACAACATAACTCATCTAAATGCACATAACTAGATCATAACTCAACCAAATGACTCGATATAAGTTGCAACAAGCTCTAAGAAAGATGGCGCCCAAGTTAAGACAAGAAACACACCCCAAAATACCTCTATGTATTTTTACACAGAAACTAAGGCTCATCCAGATGGTACAGCCCAGCTACAAGGGTGACTTGGCTCTATAAAATTCAATTCTTGTTAATAAAATCTGCAAGTTTGCAAAAGGGGGCGCCCCTATCAATGAGACACAAGGAATCAATACCCACAATGAAGTTATTTTTATTTTGGATTATATGAAGAAATCTCACAATCAACTACATGAACCAGCAACACAGAAAACTTCACTAACATGCCTTAAACTGATTAAAGAAATCAAGGAAACTACTACAATGCAAAGTCTCACAACAGAATTCACTCATTTACAACCAACTCTCAACTAGTTGCTATATTGCAAGCAAGAAGATGAGCCATGTGCTAGGAGGTATGCTTTCCTCGAAGCTTTCCTGAAGACATTCCAGCAGCATAATAGTATGGTAGACAAAAGATCCCAAATGAAGAGCTGAGGCCTGATTAAATAGACAAGAGAGAATCATCTAGAAGCTTCAAGAAGGTGCCAAAACCCTAATTTCAAATTCACCTTTTCCCTCCAAAAGATGGCGTCCTTTTTCACCATTGAAATATTCCACTTTTTAAAATAAAGTCAAATCCCTCAAATAGGCGTCCTTTTCCTTAAGCTCAATATTTGACATTTAAAATATAATTTATCTCTCCATGGCGCCTTGACCCTCAAAGTCCCCTTTTTTAAAAACAACTTAAAGTTGTACTACTAGGCAAGGGGGTATAATATTAAAAATATAATATTATAATAAAAATACTTATCTCTCCAAGAACTATGTGCCCAAGGCCAAGAACTGAAGTGCCAGTTGAACCAATTGCAAAAGAAGACCAACTGAACTGAATCCAACCTGTCCACTGCTAAAAATAGGATTTACTAAAAATAGTAAATCCACGAAGTTGCTCGGAATGCCAAACAGAACACACCACTGCGAAGCTCTCTGAAAACCCAGAAAGAATCCGCAATCAGAATTCCAAACACCAAGCAACAACCTCCTCAAAATTAGGAAAGCCTAATTTTACCATTCGCGTAGCCTACGGGTCTCTGGAATAGGCCAACGGTCAACAGAAATAATCACAGCTGAGAAGGGGACATTACACTGGTCTTGAAGATTAACAAATTCAGGTTGTACCAACATAGGCTCTTGTATTGGTAAAACATCTCTAAAACTTGGAACCTTAATTTTAAAAGGGTTGAGAGACTCACTTTGCTTGAAACTTGGAGATTTAAAATTACAAACCTCCTCCTGAACAGGCTGACGTGGAGTATAAAGAGCTACCTCATGCCTCTGTGTTTGAGCAAGCAAAAACTTCATTTGCTCCTCTTTTGCTGTTAACTCCATTTTGAGCTTTTCTTCAAATTGTTTCCTCTGCGTCAGTAATTCTTGCTCATGAAGGTAGGCCTGATAGGCCATCTCTTGTTGTTGTTGATCATACTCCTGCTGCCTCCTAAACTCTTCTATCTGCTTTGCGATGTCTGACAGTATGTCCTTCATGTTATTCATGTTATTCTTCATATCATCAACCTCTTGGAGCTGATTTTGGATATCCGAATGTGGATCCGATGGCTGAGTAGGGGTGGGTGGGAGATAAGCATGTTGAGCATGCTGATAGGCTGCTGTTGCATGGCTGTTTGGGATAAAACCAGCAGCATGATTGGCCTGATATGGCTGATAGGGTGATTGGTTGATAGGATTTTCATGAAACGGAAGTGGGTATACATGTTGACTATGAAAATTAGTCATTTCTACTTATATAAATGTTGGAAATCAAAATATTAAGCTTGTAATTGAAACATACCAGCACTGAACTTGTTGAAACCAGTAAATATGCTCGGAGTCGCAAGGTATAAATTGGCACCTCTAAAAGGTAAAATATGTTGCTGTATATACTAGGACAGCAGCTTGTATCTTTGAATTTCTTCTCTGAAGTGATCTTCAGAGTCCCACCGAGCGTGCCAAAAACTGTTGTCAATTTAGATTGCACCTGTATGCTTGAATAATTAATTCAACAATCTATTGACACATGGGAACTAATTCTAGGCTGTGGGAATCCTATAAGGAATTAGACCTCCAGATTCTAGGCTGGTTCCTATGAATTGCTTCTGATTAATACTCAAGTAAATTGCTGGGAAAAGGATAAACAGACCTAACTCGACTGCAGAACTATGAAATTTTAATTACGGTGATGCTTGCACCTAAAAATGATGATCTAAAAGGCAGTTTAGTTCACAATTGATTCTCAATATATCTAACTTGCACATCAAAATCTAAACATTTTGAACTCATATAAATGCTTCATACAGAGGCTCATAAAACTATTTTCTTTCAAAGGAAAAGAACAGTGTTCTCACAATTAAGAAAATGCTCTTAAATTATGAACTCAATGTATGACCTATGAATTAAACTGAATGCATACATATACTTATGATTGAGACAGAAAAAATAAAGGTTTCAATGCTGAAACACTATAATTCAATCAAAATCAAGCACAAGAATGTTGCCTGAAAGCTTGAAGGAAAAACCTAACACTATTGAGAAGATAAAAGGAAAAAATCCATGCTAAAACCAAGGGTAACCTATAAAACCTGCTATGTATTAATCTGAAAATGATGCTGAGTTACAAATCATTCGCTTTATAGAGTGCAAAGGAGAAAAAATAAGAACTAAAATGAAAAATATAAACTTTTTCAATATATACAATTGAGAATGCACCTCAAAGTGCATGAATGAGCAACTGAAAGTGATTTGAAAGTGAGAAATGACAATCCCAAAGTGAAATCTGAGCACAAATAAAAATCCCTGAAAATGTGGTCCAAACTCATGCAAAAATAAGTGAACTCAGTCTCGAACTGGCAGTCACAAAGCATGCAACTGATATGTAACTCAAATAGAACTGAAAATTCTTGAAAAGGTGGGCTAAAGCATGCAAAACTGTCTCGTTCTTGTCAATTCGCCCATGCACATTGGAACGCCATCTTCATGTGAAAGTCTTCAATTGAGTTCGATGTGTAACTGAAGTAAAATTGAGATTCAGCTTTATATAATATCTTTATTTGCATTTGAAAAAGATGAATCAATTAAATGATTTATAACGCATCATTTAATTAATTCAATTACATTGAATTATGCAAATAAATATAAAGGATAAAGCTAAACTTCATACTCAGCAAAAATTTGAAAACTCACAGCTGATAATAACACCCCTTATTATATGTCTAAATATTAAAGTAATAATTATATTACTTTTAATATTTAATTGAACATTTGATTTGTTCTAAAAAAAAACATAAAAGGCATAATATTCCAAAATCAAAGTGTAAATTTGAAGCTGACCTCTAAAACTCACGGGCCTCACGACTTTTAAGTCAAAACCACAGGCATGAAATGATTTTGTTTGTTTTTTTTTAGAATGAAATAATCAAAAATATCATTGAAGTCGAATTAGGGTGTGAAATGACTTTGCTCAAACCCTAATCATTTTTTACCATTCTTCACATACTTTCGGGTAACTTCTGGAGTTCTTGTTGCACCGCCACCAGGCTGGGTAAGTTTGGGCTGATTCCTTCATGAAAAGAGCTTGAATCTTCTGCCAGTAGGTTGAAATCTCCACTTTGACTTGTTGGTAAGTTTGTTTCCCTTCATTTTTTATCATTTAATGGTTTCCACAAACCTAGCCACGCACATATTTTTGACACATTTTTCTGTATTTTTTTGTTTCTCTGTGCTTTTATTCTCTGTTATGGCTGCCATATGTGAATCAATCTGGGCATTTTTGATTTCAAATTTGAGGCTTTATTGCTTGGTGAGAAAACTTTGAAAGAAGCTACGACCGACATGGAAGACTCTGTTGCAGCTTAGAACTGCGGATTTTTGCATTATTTCAGCCGATTTTTAGTGCCTGGAAACAAAATGAAGAAGTAAGCCTTTCTTATTTTGTATTATGACCCTCTATCTAGTAATAATTTTACTACTTTTGTGTTATGGTGGCCACCATGAGTGTATTTCCTGAAGCTTTTTTCCTCTTTGTATGTTCCTTCTGTTAATGGCTGAAATGAAAGAGGTTTTTGAGGCCGCCATGATGATTTTCGAGCCTTCACCCTACAATTTTGAATGTACTTCGAAAATCAAGATTATGGGTAAGCTTTTTATCATTCCATATTCAATTCTTTTTCAATATTTTCTAAGCATTTTGTGTACACAGAGCTTCAAAAAGCTTGACTATTTCAACAAAACTCAGCACTCTAGTTGCCATTCTTTATTCTTTTTGAAACTTTTATATTATTCATGGCTGCGGCTGTAAGAGGGCTTCATTTAAAAATAAAACTCCACTATTTGAAAAGCATGAACATGAATTTTCATTATATACTTCACTGCTCGCAATGTCCGTTATGGCAAGGTGGTTGTCCATGAGACTATGTCTTCACAACTGCATTATACCATAGATTGAGCATATGCGACTGTCAATTGTCCATGTTCTGCTCCTATAGGTTACTAGCACTTGAATGTTTTTTGCATTTTGCTTGATAAAAATGATATCCTATTGCTAATTAGATCATTGGTCATTTATGTTGTTGTTGAAAACTTTCAACTTTACCATTTTTCCTGTAACAAAAAATACCAATTTCCTGTAGCATTAATGTCTAAATGCTTGACAATTGAATAATATTGATGACAGAACAACCTTTGTTGTTTCTCTGATGCTTGTTTCATCCTCTTGATATAATGAACTTAAACATTGCTCCTATAAATCTGTCTTACAGACCTGCAGCTTATTATGTTATCAACACTTCCTTTGTCTACTGCCCTTCAGTTATGCATTCATGCTATCACGATGGTCATTCTTGAACCTTGTGTGCCCACTTATTTTTATCAATTTTGTAGCAACAATCTTGTTCATGACTATCCTCAACTCTTATGAATTTCTCATGAATGAATACTGTTTTGTGCCTTGTAGTTGTAAGAAACAAATTAAATTGTTGAATGCTCTGCTTCTACTTGACACTATGTAATGCTGTCCCAAAACTTTGTTGTTGTTTCACACTATTTCAAGCTTCCATCTGGATTTTCTTACTGTCAAGTATGTTTTTTCAGTCCTTTATGACTGTCATAAACTTTTGTAACCATTTCTTCATCACTATGAATGCTTGTAACAGTAGTCCTATTCACTTAATCAATTTTGTAGCAGCCTTCATGAGTGTTCTCTATAAAATGCTCCTTTTCTTGTTGTGGTTGTCTACTTCAAATGTATATTGATACACTTTGAAATTAATGTTTCTGTTCATAATTGTTGCTCATGGTTGCTGTTGAATTTTATGAACAGATGTGAATGCACAGAAAATAATTCAAAATCAGACAACATAACACAGCATGTACCCTGGGAAAACCCTCCTCTAGAGGGAGAAAAACCCAGCAACAAAGATCTCTCTTATAAATGATGCAACAGAGGTAATCTTTACAAATTACAATGTGGTCTAACACAAGACCAGTAAGTAGTACCTTGCAGTAAATAATAACAGATAACAAGCTTTAGATCACACCTGGCAAAGATAAGAATACAGATCAACAATGATCACTTAGCACTGAAGGTCCTCAACTTCTCAGACTTCAAACACACTTGACAGATCTGAAAGCTGAAGCTTTGCCTTGAATATGTAATCACACTTTGATCAGATCATGTATCAATTCGCATCTCATGATGTTGCAGATCTGGTAAGTTCGTACTTGTATAGAGCTGTCAAACTGGAGTGTTCGAGCTTAACTCTCAGACCAGATCGCATTTGATGGATGTCTTCGATCTGGTAAGTTCACACTTAACTCTCAAACAAGTTCGCTCTTTAGTGATGACATCGATCTATTGAATTCACTCTTAAGTTCACACTTGTCATCTGATGTATTCGTGCTAGCTGAGATCGCACCTTGATTGATCCAATGTACTCGCAATATCAAATGTGTTCGCACTATATGCTGATCTGACAGAACTCGTCCATGCCTTTTCTGTTATGTTCGCCCTTGACAAGGTCGGGCTTCTTTCTGTTATGTTCACATTTGACAGGGTCGGATTTCTTTATAGAGTTCGCCTTTTATTTGTGAACATGTTCGCATCTGTTAGAGTCTCAAAGCTATATTCGCCTTTGATGAGGACGAGCTTCACTAGCTCGCAGTACTTGACTATATCGGACTGGCAGAGATCAATCGAAGAAAATCTATCACACAAATGTCATAACTTGGAATCGAATATATACCATACCATTATATGTCGGCCTCAATACATTTAAAGAGCTTTTACAAATGTCGGCCTTTAATAGATAAATAACAAGAGATCTTTTTATGTCGGCCAGAAAGTAAGACACAAATAATGAGTATTAAATGAATAGCCGAAGGCTACATTCAGTTTAATACTTTCTCAAATGGCATGAGCTGGAAGGATCAACCGACGCTGATAAACATTAACACTCCCTCTCAGCTAGGGAGAGATCTTCCAGCTGAAAATCATTTCTACATGAGGTTCATCTGCATCTGTTGCCTGCAATCAAATATAAGGAGAGATATATCACCTCAATGTGATATCAACCATCACATGGTTAAGTACTAGTGTCCATCACTTGCGTGATGGTGTCACCTCAAAGTGACGTTCACCATGGCTCTCCCAGAGGGTGAAACACAAGTACAGAAATATTATCACGGACTCTCTCACGTGATGTTGTCATGGAGTCACACACATGACATCCACCATGACTCTCTCAGAGGGTGGAAACGAGGGCTTTCACCTCAAATTCTTTCGTCACAGAAGAAGATGCAATAGTAAGTACAAGTGTTCATCACTTGCGTGATGTTGTCACCTCAAGTGACTTTCACCATGACTCTCTCAGAGGGTGAAACACAAGTACAGATATGTCATGGATTCGCACACATGACATCCACCATGACTCTCTCAGAGGGTGGAAATGAGGGCTTTCACCTCAAATTCTTCCGTCACAGAAGAAAGTGCATTAACAAGGGATTTCACCTCAAATTTCTCTCACAGAGAAGAACTCATTAAGCAAGGCTCACTGATACTGAGACTCATACTCAGTCAAGGCTGGATTCTCCACCATACCAAGCTTGTCTCGAAAGTACACGAACTTTACCCTGGCGAGAGGCTTGGTGAGAATATCTGCCGTCTGCTCATCAGTGCTAATGTACCTCAACTGTACAGCCTTCCGCAGTACCATATCTCTGATATAGTGGTACTTGATCTCAACATGCTTGGATCTGTCATGAAACACAGGATTGACAGAAGGCTTTACACAACTTTGAAGTAGGCTCCATTGATTGTTCGAACAATCCTGCAAGGAGCTTACAAAGCCAAACTGCTTCTCGAGTTGCCATACAAGCTGCAGTGTACTCGGCCTCTGCTGTACTCAATGCTACAGAAGATTGCTTCCTGCTGCACCAGGAAATCATAGTCGTCCCCAAACTGAAGCAACAGCCAGAGGTGCTCTTCTGATCTGTGGCACAACCTGCCCAATCAGAATCAGTGAAACCAAGTAACTCCAAGTCTGCATCTGAAGTATACTTCAACCCATATCCAACTATGCCATGCAAGTATCTCAGGATATGTTTAGCTGCAACAAGATGTATCTACCTCAGATTACACATGACCTGGCTAAGTGCACTCACTGCATAGCAAATATCCGGTCTAGTGTTAACTGGATACATCAAGGATCCAATCAGCTGTCTGTACAACGTAGGATCCACCAAATTTGAACTAGCTGTAGCAAGATTACCGTCTTCTTCAGGCTCAGCAGGCTCCCTCTAAATCTTCAGGCACTTGCATCGACCTTCTGACCTCTTCGTCCAAGATTGACTGCAACACTTTGACTTAGATAAATGTTTTCCAGTGCACACCTTGGTATTGAAGAGAGTTCAGAATAGTCCTCATCGTCCTCATCTCAGATCTCACTATTCTGAATAGGTTTGCGGAGCTACCAATGGCAAATCCAGAAGGAAAACTTGAGCAAATCTGATCTCAGCAACTGAAGGGATCCTCTAAGGGTTTAGCACAACAATCTTCACTTCTTCTCAGTCAGTTACAAGACTCCCTCTTGATCCTTGCTCCAAAGATTGCAAAGAAGACTTCTGGAAGTGAGCTCCCTCTGGCCATTAGCTCAGTCCCAAGGCTGCTTGATTATTTCTTTGGTTGGCATGACTTCCTCACAAGATGCCTCAAGCTTTTCATTATTAAGCAATTTCTCATCACCTTCTTGCTCCTGCAAGCATTTTAGAGAGAGATTACTCAACAGTTTGTAATTACTAAAACAAGACTGGAATCACACAAAGTTTACAATCACAGATTATAACATGAACACATAAGAATTTATGCACAATGTTAGAACATGAATAAATCAACCTGAAGGAGAAGTATATCAAAAGATCAAACTAGAGGGTTAAAGGAACTTATCTCTATAAGATTTGATATAGCTCTTTCGTTCATTCATTTGTTTGCTCCTCTCGAGAGTGCTTAACTCTGTACAATAAAAGAATAATCTGCACAGCTGCAGATTTCTTGAATGCATTAAACGGTTGGCATGTGGAATCAACTCTCCCAAGAGTTCAAGATTCTAACACAGTTCATGCATTAGAGAATGACATCATTGTGATCAACCTATCACAATCGAAAATGCAATTCACTTTTCCATCTCAAGGTCACACTCAGAGATGATTAGCATGAACCAATTCATAATAGATAATTTGAAATCTTCAAAGGATCACAACTCAAGAGAAATCACTAGCCCTCTTTCCTAAGATCCAACTAGCTGAAGTAATTGAATTCAAACTAGAAAGGTGATTTCAACAAAACACAGAATACTTATCTTCCTTGATATTCTGATGAATGCAAGTACTTGACATAGTATGCTGATCTTATGCTCAGATCAATCCACAGCCTTCATGACTCGAACACAGGCTCATGACACGATTAAATTTGAACAGGGCCCATGACTGCTCAAATTTACAATGCACTCCGTTTCCAACTGCAATTCACTAGGTAATGTAACATGCTTACCAGCAATACCCAATTTGTTAGAGATGGATAGGATCATCACTCGAAAGACTTTAACAGATCTGCACAACTGAGATTCACATAAAGGAATATAAACAAAGAAGGGAACCAAATACTTATCTCTATTTGATTGCAGCCTTTGATTTCAAACATCAACCCTTGGCAGCACAATCTGACATAGTTGAGCTCTTGATTGCAAGGTTGTGAAGACCCTTGAAGTCCATTCTGGATAATGACATCATGGAATTTTCTCAGAATACATGACTACTTCAGAACCTTCCATAATCATGTGCTTTTAGATAACATATCCCGGGAGGTGAGATCACTGCATATAACTCTCAAATCTCAGATTCCTAGCAATATGACTCAAGTAAACTCATGAAGAGAGCATGCGCTAGATCTGACTTTGAATTGCATTTCAAGATCTGATCGGATCTTTCCATAGACCCGCTCTGATACCATGTTGAATTTTATGAACAGATGTGAATGCACAGAAAATAATTCAAAATCAGACAACATAACACAGCATGTACCCTGGGAAAACCCTCCTCTAGAGGGAGAAAAACCCAGCAACAAAGATCTCTCTTATAAATGATGCAATAGAGGTAATCTTTACAAATTACAATGTGGTCTAACACAAGACCAGTAAGCAGTACCTTGCAGTAAATAATAACAGATAACAAGCTTTAGATCACACCTGGAAAAGATAAGAATACAGATCAACAATGATCACTTAGCACTGAAGGTCCTCAACTTCTCAGACTTCAAACACACTTGACAGATCTGAAAGTTGAAGCTTTGCCTTGAATATGTAATCACACTTTGATCAGATCATGTATCAATTCGCATCTCATGATGTTGCAGATCTGGTAAGTTCGTACTTGTATAGAGCTGTCAAACTGGAGTGTTCGAGCTTAACTCTCAGACCAGATCGCATTTGATGGATGTCTTCGATCTGGTAAGTTCACACTTAACTCTCAAACAAGTTCGCTCTTTAGTGATGACATCGATCTATTGAATTCACTCTTAAGTTCACACTTGTCATCTGATGTATTCGTGCTAGCTGAGATCGCACCTTGATTGATCCAATGTACTCGCAATATCAAATGTGTTCGCACTATATGTTGATCTGACAGAACTCGTCCATGCCTTTTCTGTTATGTTCGCCCTTGACAAGGTCGGGCTTCTTTCTGTTATGTTCACATTTGACAGGGTCAGATTTCTTTATAGAGTTCGCCTTTTATTTGTGAACATGTTCGCATCTGTTAGAGTCT
The DNA here is from genome assembly GCA_007258455.2 of Sequoia sempervirens. Lineage (NCBI taxonomy): Eukaryota > Viridiplantae > Streptophyta > Pinopsida > Cupressales > Cupressaceae > Sequoia > Sequoia sempervirens. The sequence continues at coordinate 287,518 of VDFB02112239.1, read as the reverse complement.
CAAAGCTATATTCGCCTTTGATGAGGACGAGCTTCACTAGCTCGCAGTACTTGACTATATCGGACTGGCAGAGATCAATCGAAGAAAATCTATCACACAAATGTCATAACTTGGAATCGAATATATACCATACCATTATATGTCGGCCTCAATACATTTAAAGAGCTTTTACAAATGTCGGCCTTTAATAGATAAATAACAAGAGATCTTTTTATGTCGGCCAGAAAGTAAGACACAAATAATGAGTATTAAATGAATAGCCAAAGGCTACATTCAGTTTAATACTTTCTCAAATGGCATGAGCTGGAAGGATCAACCGACGCTGATAAACATTAACAGTTGCTACTCATGGTTGCTGCTCATTCTCCATGCCATATTGTTACAAATCTGTTTCTTGGTCATATCTTTATTTCTTTTGATCAGCTGAATTCTTGCTGATGATTTGCATTGATTGTAAAATATGAGAATGTTGAACGCTCTGTTTTCCCTTCAGCATAAAGGGTCTCAATGACTTATTAAAATATGAACATAAATGAAAGGAAGAGTTGAAACAATGTATGATAAATACAATTAATGCTCTCTTAACATGCCTCTTTGATTTTTCCTTTGAATGATGAACAAAAGATAATTGCTCAATTTATTCGCCATGCTAAATTAGACTACTTTTATAATTTAATATTGCCTTACAACAGTCCCGTTTGATGACTGTAATACTTGATGACTCTCATGTAATAATATAAATGAGAGGTGTCCTTATGATATGTCGGGTTCTACCCTTGTAGGAGCCCATTTTACTCCACATATTTGATAAAATGATCTCGAACATGATGAACCTGTTCCTGCACATTGAAACAAACATGTTAGAAAAATAAAAGAAGCTGAAAGTTTCCATTGAGTTATGTTTTCCTTGATTGTCAGTCTTTCATCTGGTGAATGCTTGATTTAGTGCCAATTACATTCCTGTTGGCAGCATAGGCGTAAGGCAAAATGTAATTCATCATTGCTTAGAGTATAACTCTAACGCCACTCCTTTACAATTTTGCAAGTTCATGGAGCGAGGAAACGAGGCTACAATAGCTTGGAGACGCGACAAATGAAGACACCAATGAAAGTGATTCATTGTTACAAGCAATGATGAATTTCTCTTCTTTACGCTTATGTTATGTTCAGTAGTGTAGTTTGTTTTGAATTTTGTATTCATCATTTGATTGTTAGAATCAAATTCAGTTACTCTCGCGGCTTGTGCAAGATTCAACATTTTTACAAAATGAATAAAAGGCATTATTATGCAAATTCTCAATTTTCTGTTTCAAATACTTGCACAATAAAACTATGATTCAAATGTAAATTGATCTCTATGATGATCAATGAATACTTTAATCAGCAAAACATGAAAATTTATGTACCTATGAATGATGAATTTGATTCAGCTCTACCTGTTTGAGCTCGTAGTGAAAAATAGGTAACAATACCAACAAAATTGTGTTTGTTAACACAATAAACTCTATAGGGACATTTTGCTTTAAATGCTTTATGATATGTTTACATTTTTTTATATACATATGCTCATAAATATATAGTTTTCTTATAAATGCTTAGTTGATTGGACGAATATATTTATTGACATTGGTCTCTTAATGGCAGGCATGCGAGGACTTCTCCACAATCAACAAAAGACATTCAACATTAATGACAGGTAAAGTCTATGACTTTACTTTGGCAATGACCTAGTAATACTGAACAATGTGTCTTTTTTTATATATATGGCTGAAAGTTAGATGAAATGAGTAATAGTATACAGTAATTATAAGATTAGTTAGTATTAGATTAATTATATATCTGCATGTATATACATACATATATATATATATATTGATAGGTATATATGTACATATATATATATATATGGTTATGCATATATGTTTGTACATATATAGCTATATATATGTGTGTGTCTATGTGTATATATATATAATTAATCTGATAATTAAGATGTAATTTTGTTAATTTTTGATACTGATAATTGATAAGAATATATTATTGTCTGCAAAGAATGTATCATTGCCTACTAGGAGGTGGTCATTTTAATCTCAATCCGACCACATTACCTTGTTAACCACGTGCCCCATATGCCTTCATCAAACCACGCGTATGGGTTTACCTAACCGCAAGTTGGTAGGCATCTTTAAGCCCTAAACCCATCATCTCCCACAAATTTTTTGGCAGGTTAGTATTTGCAGACAATGATATATTCTTATCAGATTGTGTATATATATACATACAATCTGATAAGAATATATCATTGTCTGCAAATATATATATACAATCTTATAATATAATATCATTGTCTGCAAAAAATATATCGTTGTCTACAAATTGTGTTTGCAAACAAAGTTTTGTGATTATTTTTATTGACAAACACTGAAACATAGTGTAATTAGTGAGACCACGGAAAATAGAAGGTTGAAACCCTCATCAAACATATAAGGCATACAAATTTGAGGTTCCAATAACAAACAACAGTAGCATTAGGAAATTTTATAATCATATCATAGTTATATTTTGAATCAAACTGCAATAATTGATTGGGTGGTGCGAGAGAAAAACATGGCTCGAACATACTTGAAACATATGAAAATATTACTCAAAGCTTGTATTGATCTTCTCACCTTAAACATATGTGAGGTTTGAAACATAATTACAACAACATTATCACATCTTATAATCATATCATAGTTATAAATTTAAGCAGATAAATAGATCTGATTTGCAAACCAGATCACCAAAATATACTCCTACATCGATCAAAAACAAGATTGAATATGCACATAATCAATTGTCCATATTTCTAGGAAAACGAGGTGGCATGAGATATCCGCAAATAATTGAGTCAGGTCCACTTGTAGGAGGTGATGGTTAATACCTCCTTGAAGGCATGTTGCTATTTGAGCAAGCAATGCCTGGTTTGCATCTGCAATCAATCCCATTTGTTGTGAGCCACTCCCAACCTACATATTGTTGATGGCTGTAAAGGCTGCTGACAAAATGCTCATCATATCAAGCAGGATAGGATGTTGGGAGGGTATAGGATCCCCCACTGTAGACTTACATTTTCTCTTCTCTGCTTGTTTTGCTTTCTTTTTTGCTGCCTTTTGTAAATGTTCAACCTTGGCCTACTCCTGTCTACTGGCTTTCTCTCGCATTCTTATCATTTTTTGCTCATCTTCTATCACTTTCCTTGCTTGCTTCTCATCTGAAATATTTCGAGCCAATTTTTTTTCATTTTTTCAAATTACAAATTACAATCCATGCACCCGTTAAGGTTAGAAGATAAACAAAAACGTGTTGAAGCAACTCTAACTAGAATGTACACCAGGATCCTGATGTGGGCAAGGTGTGAGCATTGGTCAGAGGATCTAAAACAAAATGCTTATGCAGGAACTCTAACCAAGAATGGCATCGAGGATGGCGAGCATATGGTCAGAGGATCTTCTACTCTACTTGCTGAAAGGGAACTCGACACCAGGTATGTGCTACCCAATCCAGAATGGAGTGAGGGGCGACCATATGGCGGAGTGATTACAAATAACAATGCTTGAATGAAATAACTGAATTGCTGAAAAGGACTCAACACCCAGAATGTGATTTCTAACCCAAAGTGGGAAAGTAGCTACCATAGGGTGGAGATGTAACTATTACAAGCAATTACTGAAAGTAAGAATGAGTATTACAAATCATGATAAAGCAATATTAGAGGATAACTGGTCAGTACTACTGCCAGCTTACAATAGGTATTATTGCCTGCAATATCAAGATATTAGATGTTCTTCAAATAGTGCACTCAAGGATTGATCTTCTGCAAAGCCTGAAAGGAAACCTCAACACCAAATCAATAAAGAAGATGTAGATTTTTTGATGACTGATATGACAGATCTGTACTTTTCAATATTTAACCAGCAACATGGAAATTCACTGAATAACTCATAACTCACTCCTCTCCTACCCAAATGACCTCAACTCATATGCAAAACACATTTAATATGATGGCGCCTAGGATGGATGCAAGAAACTAACTTAAAATGCCTTAATTTATTTATGCACGGATTCCAAGGTGATGCAGACTTGTACGGCCCAGCAAGAGGGGTGATTCTCTTTTAAAAATCATAGCCTTAACCAAAAATTCTATAACTTAGAAAATAAGTTCGCCCTTTACAAACAAATGGATTAAGACAGTACCCAGAAGCTATATTTTTGTATTTTTTGAATAACGAACAAAACACAATCTGCTGTAGCTAAACAATGTGAATTCTGGAAAGCCACTAACATGCAAAAACTTATCTAACAATGCAAAGACTAAATACAATGCTCAAACTAAATGCAACTCACAAAATAGATTGAATCACCACTAGTTGTTGTCTTGCAAACAAGAAGCGATGCCCGAGCTAGGAGGCCTTCATTCCTCGAAGTAGTTCCAGAGCCAAACCGACAGCATAACAATACTGTAGACCAAAGATGCTGAAAAGAGAACCCAAGGCTTCCTTTTATAAGTTTCTGTTGACCTTCTCGAAACCCTAACTTCTTTTCAGAGTCAAAACCCTAATTCCTCCATAGGTGGCGTCCCACTTTTCCAAGCAACTTTGTCTTTTATTATCATTTTAATCTTTCCTTGAAAATGGCGTCCACTTTAAGCTTATAATAATCTTCATAAAAGATATAATTAATTCTCTTTAATGAAGCACCACCCTTAAAGAACACCTTTTAAAAAGACTTAAAGTGAATAAGCTAGGCTAAGGGGGGGTCAACGTTAAATTATAACATTAAAATGTGACTTTAATAAAATAGCTCAACTTATCTCTCCAAATGCGCCCTGAAGCCATCAATGAGCAAGCCAACTGATCAAACTAAAGTAGGAAGTCAACCATGCTGAACCCAACTATAAAACTGCCAAAAATAGAATTTACTAAAAATAGTAAATTCCTGAAGATGCTCAGAATGCCGAGACGAACATACCACTGCGAAGCTCTCTGAAAACCCAGAAAGAATCCGCCATTGAATTCACCAACTTCGAGCAAAGACATCCTTAAAAATAGGAAACCCTAATTTTACCTTCCGACTAGCCTACGGGTCTCCGAAATAGGCCAACGGTCACTGAAAAGGTCAGGCTTGAGACGGGGACATTACATCATCCCTCGTTACTTCCTTTAGAATTGCTTCCGCTTCACAGTTTGCCTTTCTCCGCAACATCTGCACCTTCTTACGTTGCTGCAACTCCTCTTGCCTTTTTTTCTCTGCCTCTTGTTGGTTGAACAACTTGATCAAGGCGTTAGATGTTAGTACTTGGGACTGCCTACTAAGGCGAAGCACTCCCGAACGACCTCCCCGTGATGTCCCTTGCACCCTCTACATTAGAAGTTTCAAGAATTTTCTGTTTGGTCTTGTTGTTTATGATCCATCATGTGGGGTGCATGGCACAAACTCAACTTCTTCCTCACTAATAGCATTGTCATCTTCACTTTGACCATCACTATGCTCTTGCCAATTCCTTGTAGTAGTGAAGTAATGTATTACTTCAGCTCGATCAACGTGTGGTGGGGAAGGCATAGAGAGGTTGAGTTCTTCCTCAGTCGGATTTATTTGCACTCCAAGGTTTGTGGCTGCTTCATGCATCCATTCCGATTGGCTAACTTGAGTTGGAAAACTCAGGCCTACTGATGTAGTGGTTGTATCTTAATTGCAGGGTGCAATAATTGGTTGAACTTTTGATTGGAAATTTGCAAAAACTTGTTGGATTTCTTGTTGAATGTGTGTTGTAGTTTCATCACCTCCATTGCATTTTGTTGCAACATCACTTGCCACATCCTTTGCTTCGTATTGCCTCACAAAACCATCTATTACATCTTCATTGTAACCAAGTAGACGCAAGCATGTCTCCACTGCCATAACATCGTCTTCGGTTTCCATTGTGACTTGTTCATCTTATGTTGTAAGAGTTGCAACATCATCTTTAACAACATAGCCCTCACTTGGCCCCATGTCGTTGTCAAGGGCTGATTGATTAAAGGCCAAATTCCTATTCTGTGGAACCCACTAACAATGTCGCTTGGTTTGAAGGCTTTTCTGAAAGCTTGGCTTGCAAGAGTTTCCAACTCTTCATGTCCAATATCTATATGTCGGTTTGCAATTGCCAAATGGTTCTTTGCTCTCTGAAATATGCTTTGAATGGAGCAAAAACGCTGACATCTTGTTGGCGTTTAAATTAGCACCTCTAGAGTGTTGATTGTAAACGTTCAGCTATTTCAAATGTTTTGCAACACTTCTTCATTATTTAAAGAGAAGTCCCTCTTTGCTGGGAGCAATGCGTAGGGAAGGGAAATGTAAACTAAAGTTCCTATCTTTTTATGCTTCAGTGGTAGGACACAAGGGTGCACAAACACAATGCGTCGTAGCTAAGCTTTTTCTCTGATTTCTGCAGATCTTAACTACGACTAATCTAGCTTCTATCTATCCAATACCTTCAAGGTAAACAGAGCATGAGGGTAAAGGAGCGGGAATGGGTTGGTTGGATCACCTGAATTTGTCGTCTCCTGAGAATATGACCGAGGCTCTGAACTCTCGGGTATACACTGGGATAAGGTTGGTACAAGCAAACACTCTTTACGATAAATTAGATCTGAGACCTACCAAGGAGGAGGGACTCCTATCCGAGGTATGGGCTAGGAAATAGTTTACGAGAAACAACAATTTTACGATGCCTTGGCCAGCGAGCTTGCTAAGGAGGAGGGGCTCCTATCCGAAGTATAGCTTGGAAGTCAACACATTAAACAACAACGAATGATAACTTGTCAATAACAAATGTCCAAGGAGGAGGGACTCCTATCCGAGGAGGGAAATGAGACAATGAGCTATTTGACACAAGACGTGGACACAACTCAAAAAGATTGACCAAAATGCAAGCGCCTTCTGATATTCTCCTTCAAAGCTTCATCAACGAATTACAAAGGTTGGGAAAGCAAAGGCACGAAATCATGCACAATTACAATCGACCAACGAACTCTCATCCAAGAGTGAACAAATATCCACTTTCAAAGCTGTTGGCAACAATGGCGCAACAATTTTGCATAGCAAGTAAAAGTTAAACAAACAATGAGCCCAAGGCTCTTATTTATAGAACTCAAAGGAGTGGGCAACCCCAAAATCTCCTTGAGTTAACAATGAGTTCTTACCAATCAATTAGCAAGATTTATTCCTAAAAAGGGGGAACAAGCAGTTAACTGGAAAACTACTTCAGTTAACTGAAAGTAAACAAAAAGTCAACTGGAAACTACTTTGAGTTTGAAAGTAAACTAAAGGTGAACTTTAATGAAAGTATCCCTCCAAAATAGACATCCACATTTAGTGGAGATCTAAGATCCACAAATCATGAAAGCCGATTAGACATCCTTAATCAGTGGGATCTGACAATGCATGATTTAAGGGATATGGAGTTAACTTGGAAAGGGACATCAAGTTAATTTCAACTACATTTAATGCCTTCTTGAGTTGACTTGGAATGAGGCATCAAGTCAACTTCAAGTATCATAAATGCCAATTGGAAGGTATAGGACGTCCTTCCTAGGTGTCTTTTCACACTTCACCATTTCTGGTCAACAGCTTCTTGATCCATGTGTTGACTTCTTCCGCTTCCGGATAATCAATGCTTTGATGACACGACATCTCTTCTTGCGCAAGCTATTGCTCTTGGTAACTTTGGCAGCTCCGTGCTTGGAATGACCTCTTCGCAGCTGGTAAGCCAAGGTGCTTACTGCCACGTGGGAGGTGGTAATATTCTTTTTTATGCAAGATTGGCCTTTCTTTCTTCTTCGTCTAGAGTAATTGTTGCAGCTCTCCACTGAGTGGGTGATGTATTCTTTTCAAAGATAAAGATCCGCAGACTACTGATGATGTCTGTTCGCTCTCCAGCAATGTGTGTAAGATCTGGTTGGAGAGTTGCTGGTGCAAGGTCTGGTTGTTCAATTGGAGCCCAAGGACGCCAAATTGTCATTCTATGAAGAAGAACTCGCCTATTGACTGTAAACACAGACGTGTTCAAACAACTTCTGAAAACCCCTGAAAATAGCGCCCTGCTGAGAAGTATTTTTCCAGAAAAAATCTGGCACATGGGTTTTGTTCGTGCTTAAATGCTGAACAAACCCAGTTCCTCTAAATTTTGATTCTGAAACTTTTTTAGAAAAACCCCCAAAAATAGGGGCAGCAAGTTTGTTGATTCTGGAAAATTTGTCAAGATGGGTTTCTCTGGAAAATTATGCTGAATCTACCCAATTGATCTGATTTGATGTAGCCTGTTGCTTTGTGTGACATGCAAGAAAACCTAAGACAAGAAGAGAGGAAGTAGACAGAAGATGGATTGGAAGTTTTTATCTGACTCCCTAAGAAAATCTGTCTCTTAGTCCAACCTCAGATTAGCAATCTTCTTCTGCTTCAGATCTGCAAGAAATATCGAAGAACGGATGAAAACCTTGGCCAGATCTGTAAATGGCGTCCTTGAGAGCTCATGGTTGTTCTTGATCATCAACCTGCAATGAAATAATGAAATGGGATGCCTATACCTTGATTACATAGACTCAAGCCTTAGATCCACAAGTTTGGGGACCTAACTCATGATCAAAAAAGTGGTTTTGGCTTGATCTGAAGTTCAAAAAGGTGATTTCCACTAATCGTGGAGTGTTTTAGCCAATTTTAACTCAAAAGCTCTTGACTTTAGTCAACAAATTGACCCTTGACTTCTTTTAGGCGTCCCTTTTGATTTTTTGCAAGTTTTTATTATTTCCTCTCCTAAAAGACCTCTGTTTGATCTTGAATCTAGCCTGATCTGTTGATCCTGAGATGTCGCTAACACATTCACTGCGGAGCTGGATCCATACTGAAAAGAAGTGTCTGGGAGACATGATGATGAAAAGCTGAGTTTAGGGCTTCAAAAGAAAGGGTGCCTTTTCCAAGAAAGGGCTCTTTTGCTAATGCCTTGGTGAATTTTCAATCTTCGTTCTTCAACCTTTTGAAATGACCTCTCGTGCTTTGATATGGATTTCTCATTGATCGGAGAGTCAGATGATTTTGCTTGATATCTCATTAGGTAGCCAGCTCTGTTCTCCCAAAGACGACTGACTTCAGAAAACTTGGATTTCATTCTAGGGTTCCTTTATTCAAGGGCGCCCTTCCTTGAAAAGGGCGCTTTTGTCCTTTAGCAAGTTTATTTCCATATGAAAAGTTGCCTAGTTTGATCCTAATTATTTGTCGACTGCCCTGTCAGATGTTGGTGCTTGCAGTTGCATTGCTGAGATCTACTTGGGCTGAGAAGATTATCCTGGGAAGCCTTTTGTCATTTATCAACATCTGGAGGTCAAAAAAGAAGGGCGCCTTTCTTTTGGAAAGGCTCTCTTTTCTTAGAACTTCGCTGTTAATTGTGGTTTCCTGATATTTCCTCAACTACCTCTTTTTTGCTTCGTCAGCAGCTGCTTGTGATCTATTCCTCAGATGATTTATCTGTTTGTTTCATTGTCGCGCCAGCAGGCAAATGTCAAGAATGAATTCCTTGGATGATCTGGGTGACTTCATTTGACCTTAAAAGATCATGGGTGCCCCTACTTGAAAAAGGCTCTTTTCAACATGTGAACAATCTCTCCTTTGTAACATTTCCAAAGTTAGTCAAATTTTGACCTTTTTCACTTTCAGGAATCTCCTTCATCAAACAGCATCATTTTTTACCTTTTCCGCCGTGGTTGTGTCATTGAAGCTTTTGAAGCTTATCTTTCAGCACTTGGTACTGGCCAATCTGCCATTAATGGCTATGGAGCTCCTAACTTTGTTCCTGAAAAATAGAAATAGACCCACCAAAGTAAAACATGTCTTTTGATGATTCTGACTTGACCAATGTGATTGTGAAGCCTTTTAATCCTATCAAAATCATTTTCAATCATTTCTAGGAAGGTCATATTTTCGAGGGTTTCCCTACAAATAGGGGCAAAACCCTAATTTTCAAATTTTTAGAATTTTGCACATGTGTTCCTTGATAGAAACCCACCAAGATTCTATGATTGGTTTGACCTAAAACTAACTTAACATGGCATTTTAACAAGATTTAGCTCAATTTATACAGAATGCCAAAAAAATTATTTTGGGTACAACACATCCAATGGCTGCAACTTGTGACTGGTATGAACAGGCAGCGTTAGTAGGTCTATTCCTAATTTTTTTTATTCTTCAATGGTCTTGAAAGCCACGTGGCTACCATGACCGTCAAAAATGAGAAGGGCCTTGTTTGTCGGTGAAACCCCACCGGGGATATTAGCTGCAAAATGGTCTAACCATTTGACAAATAGTTCCTTTGTCATCCATGCATGTTCTTGGACTACCATCAATGCCCCTATTTTGCAATTAATGATATAGTTTTGCATGTGCCTCTTTGATTTAAACAGGTAGAACTCGAGAATGCTTATCCCAACCGCACTTACCCAAGCCAGCACTGTGATCCACTCTCTACTTTTTGAAACCAAATGTGGTACACATTTTGTACCCAATTTGGCAATAACTCTCATACCATAGTTCCTACCAGCCTGAATACCAGTCTCATCGCAGTTCCATATTCAACTTGCTCCATAGTGGTTAAGGTTGATCAGATTCTCGAGGTTGTCGTAGAATGCTTGCACAACAAAAGCACAAATCATAATCGCTCTGTCACTGTCCACTCCTTCAATTGTTTTGATTGTCAAATTTGGGTGCCTTCTTCGAAATCCTGCCCACCATGACCTCTCGGGGACCCCATTTGTGAAAGGGTTGGGTCAACTTGCAGTTATTTGGGCAACTGTGGCTTGTAGCTAATTTACTTGTAGTTTGTGGCCCAATTCTGTCATGTCCTTGCACCATTGGACAACTTCAGTCTCCTCTTCAAATAAAATGGTACGTGGACCCCTCCTCTTCGTGGTGGTGCATCCTAATAGCCACGTCCTCAAATTGCTAGGTGGCATACCCCACTTGATTGTTGCTGCCCTGATTGACATGTGTTTTTCGACACTCTTAACTGCTCCTTCCATATCAGCATATGTCCACTACCTAATGGGTACAGGTGAGGGAAGTTGCACAACAGGTTGAACATTTGGTTGAACAAGAGGTTTGGATTTTGTTGTGTTGGTGGCTTCATCCGCAGAGTCAGGAACATCTTCTGGGTTGGGAATTGCATGAACTTCCTCATTAGGCCGTGTTTCAACGAAGTGCACCCCACGAGTGACTTTAATGGCATGTTTTCCTCTTCCTACAACCCTTTTTGTCCTTCTAGCAGGTGTCATAATTTTCCACTTAACCTTCACGGACAGTAAAAATTAAATAACTTGTTAATGCAACAAAGAATATATGAGTGTCTACATAGATATATATACAATCTAATAAGAACATATCATTATCTATAAAAATATATATACAATCTGATTAGAACATATCATTGTCTGCGAAGCTTCATGTGATTAAATTTCATGATTATACCGGCGTTTGACAGTATACCCATTAAATTACATGATTATACTTGGTGAAAATTCTATCAATGTTCTGTTTAAATCATACTACATGTGATTAGTTCATAGAATCATGAAAAAAAATAGCATGACAATCAAACCCTGGATGCCATAGACAAAATAATTCACGAGGGATCAAATTTCTACTAGTCACATGTAAACCCTACATGGCTTGATATGATGAAATAGTACATGGCATGACTATATATGTGTGTGTGTGTGTATATGTATATGTATATATATGTATGTATGTATGTATGTATATATGTATGTATGTATATGTATATATATGTGTGTGTGTGTATGTATATATACAGTCTAATAAGAATATATCATCTTTGCAGACAATGATATATTCTTATAAGATATTATATATATATGCATGTATGAATGTATGTATGTATGTATACAATCTGATAAGAATATATCATTGTATTTACAGAGAATGATATATATTCTTATCAAATTATATATATATATACAATCTGGTATGATGAAACCCTACACGACATGATATATATATATATATTTTTTGCAAATTGTAATCCAAAAACTGGTCAATAAATTGGGACAAAAACTGTATACCCATTCAACTTCATGATTATTAAAGAGGGATTCAAAATATAACTATGATATGATTAAAAAATGGGTAATGATTTTATTATATTTGATGTATGGTATAATGCTGCTATTATTATCTTTGATTTATGATGAATGCAAGTGAAAAAAATGTAACTACGATATGATTAAATAATGGATAATGCTAAGTTGAACAGCTGATTGAAAGCAAAATTATTTGTATGCCTGAAAATAATGTAAACACTGAGTACATAAATATAAAAGAGTCTATTGAATAATGAAACAAACAACATAAATGTAAACATTATGCCTGATAATAATGTAAACACTGAGTATATTGAATAAATAAAACATTATGCCTAATAAATATAAACAAGTATATTGAATAATGAAACAAACAACATAAATGTAGAACAGTATGCCTGAAAATAATGTAACCACTGAGTACTTAAATATAAAAGATTATATTGATTATTGAAACAAACAACGTAAATGTAAAACAAAGAGGCTGAAAATAATGTAAACATTGAGTATGTAAATATAAAAGAGAATATTGAATAATGAAACAAACAACATAAATGTAAATCCAGTATACTGATAAATAAAAACATGAATTTACATATTCTGGGTGTACCAACCTAAATAAACTCCCTTTTAAGAGGAATGTGCAGAAGTTGCCTTAGTAAGCTCTGAATTCTTTAGAGGATATTCAGAGGAGAATTTGCAATGAAAATGACCCTTGAAATTCCCTCCTATAAAATCATTCAAATGTGTAAATTGAATGCATTGAATTGTGGTGGTTGAGTTTCAAATTTGAATTTTCGTGGGAAACAATCTATCATTTCATTTTGCAGTGGCCATTTATGTCCGAGTTTTGTCGCAGCCTTTAGGAAATCAATTTTATATTCGGTTTAATTGTCAAAATAGGTGGCTCTATTCAATTCAGTCAGATATATGAATTATAATATGTTTTTTGTATATTAGGGAGCCTTACACCATTAACTGTCTATGTAGGTACCAGAAGTAGATAGAGTTAATGCATGAAGATGCGAAGGGAAGAGTGGGTGAATGTGCAATTGATAGCTCATAAAACTAATCAATGTTTTGTATTATGTCAAAATGTGCACCATTAACTGTTCATAATGTTTTAAATTAAGTGACATTGTGCACCATTAACTGTTTATGTATACATGTAAATATAATGTACTAGAAGCTTTAAGCCACTTGTATGGAGTGGTTATTGTAAACATCACTGCACTTTATTTAATTCAAAAATGACTTTATTTTGTACAAGTTGACTTGTGTTGAAAACATATTTGCACCAATATATGTTTAAACTTGTTTTTTTTTTTTGTTGATTAGTTACACACTAAGTAGTGAACATATACTAGTGTAATGTCTAATTTTTTATTGGCATAACTAAAACATTGTAATCATTAAAATATAAAAGGATATTGGGGGACATGTGAACGGGGAATAAAGAGGGGTAAACAATAATCAGATTATGAACGATGATGGGGGTTTTCCCTTAATTTATTTTTTTTCCATAAGACCTGCTTCCGTGAAAATAGGACCCTAGAACCATTCAGTTATTATGATGTAATAATATAATACAAAAGATCAAAACATGGATGATTTGACAAGGGTAGCATAAATGCCATTAGGTGTGGAAAGCAGATGATTATGGCTGCCATGTTCAACGACTTTGCCGCCTCTGATAACAGCAATTGAATCTGTGCCTCGAACGGTGGAGAGGTGATGGGCCACCATAATGGTGGACCTGCCACCGATGGCCCTGTTGAGCGCCTCCTGCACCAGCTGCTCTGACCCAACATCCAGAGCACTAGTGGCCTCATCCAACAGAAGTATACGAGGGTTTCTCACCATGGCTCTCACTATTGATATTCTTTGTTTCTGTCCGCCGGAAAGCTGAATGCCTCGCTCTCCAACCCGCGTATTATAGCCCTCTAGCAGGCTAGATATGAAACCATGGGCGTTGGAGATTTTGGCAGCGGTTACGATTTCTTCCTCAGATACAACACTTTCTTCTCCTTGTCGTCCGTAGGCGATGTTCTCTCGGATGGTTTCGTCGAAGAGAATGGGCTCTTGTCCTACTAAACCCATCTGCTGATGAAGCCATTTTAGTTGCAGGGTTTTTATGTCAGTTTTGTCTAGCAAGATTATGCCCCTATTTGGATCGTAGAACCGTTCTAGTAGGGATAATACTATCGACTTGTTGCAGCCGCTTTCTCCTACCAGGGCTATGCTCTGTTTATTACAGGGTAAGCATGTTAGCAATCTTAAAATCAAAATAACAGAATGTACTGAAGATATGAAATTTTAGTCCAGCCCATTGAAATAATAAATTCTCTTTGTATTGTCATGGATTGGAAATATAGAAGAAAAAAACTTATATCCTCAAAATCAGAAACCATTACAAAACACTAATTTGAAAATAAATATTGTTTAGTTATGAACAGTAATTTATAATTTTTTTCTCCTAGCCTATAGCAGCTACTAAGCTACAAATCAAATATGATGCACCTGCTCTTTTAGTCCAGTGAACAGTTCGTTTACATTCTGTGCCTCGATAACTTGAATATCAAACTCTTGATTGTGTGCCTTTATTTCAACTTTGGTTTAAGAATGATTAAGTAGGTTTTTTTTCTAAATTAAAAAAGAAAAAAAGTTAAAAACTCAAATACGTTTAGACTCTGAGAACACCACACACCAATTTAGCTTCAAGGATTTTAAGTTATATAATCTTAATATCTCAACTTAGTTCAAATTCAGAACTGTATTAAAATAATCAAGACAAGATTTGAGGATCAACTGAGCTGACCTTTCCAGGATAGAGGTGTAAATTAAGATCTTTAAGAATCTGCACACGAGGTCTCGTTGGATATTTGAAATACACATGCTTGAATGTTATCTCTCCCTTCATTTCATGCAAGGTTTTTCTTGTGAGATCTTCTGGGTCTATCTGGGACTTTCTTTCTATTATGGAGAACAAAGAATCCACTGCCGATTTTACCCTCGAGATGTCCGGTAACATTTGAACCGACTCCGATATGCTAATTGCACTCAAAGTGAAAGCAAAGAAAACCTGTTGCATGCGAACAATTCGAAGTTTCAGAGTTTTGATAGGTACTAGGTTCAAAAAGACTGCTTGAGGAAATTTTTAAAATCCTTTTCTTCCACCAAAAGTTCTGTTGGGAATAACTTTATACACTATTCATGGTCATTTTTATTTAACAATAGCAACAACAGAGAGGTTGGTTCTATCAAAATGCTAATTGTTTTATAGAAATACTAATAAATCCTTAAATCTTTATTAATATGCTTTGAATTGAAAGAATTATAGTACTCTGAATATTTGCATATGGTTTGTCAATCTATGGATAACCAGTTGAGCTCCCACCCAGAAGCTGAAACCATAAGTAGCAAACAAAATAAAATTTATAACGCCAAAGCCAAGGCCATCAATGATAGCCAATTGAGTCGCACAACTCATTGGTTCTTTGCATTGTTGAGCATGCATTTGAAGAACCTGATCCTCAGCACAGAATGAAGCTATGGTGCGAATGTTGCTCAGTGCATCTATTGCCACATGCACAGGTTCACCTTCTGCCATCTGCATCAGTTAAGATCAGGATCAAGCCTATTAATATCGGTATTATTTTGGATAGTTAGACTGGATTGGTTGGATGAGAGGGTGTCACTCAAACTTTGGTGGCTTAGAGCCCCAAATCTTAATCCAGGTCTCACTCTCCTGTGTATGTAATACCGCGCCAGCAAAAATACATGCATACTATTTTTCTGGTTATGGAACCTTGCATAAAGAAAATATTGATCAGCAGCTATGGTCAAACGTACCTGGGATTTGGCACTGAATTTCTTTACCATCTTGAGTTGACCCCATGATTGGAACACTATCAGTACAAGCAGAGTAATCAACACCAAAGCCATGTGCCAGCTGGATAAAAAAGCAATAAAAAGCCCGAAGTTATGGTAGCTGCATTTTGTACCATAAAAGACAGCCCGTCTTTAACCAGGCTTTTGATTGATGCACAGTGCGTTGAGAGTCTAGAACTTATCAATCCGCTGCCATAATAAAAATAAACAAACAAAACTGGTTAGTGATGCAATGTCTATGAACAAAAATCGAGAAGAAGATGACTGGAACTTATCAATGAGACTAACATCACAGCCTGTAACAATATAAAAATAAGTATATAAGGCATGGGCAAGCCAAATTTTAACAACTAAAAACAAAAGCATAGGGGAGCTCTCATTTACAATGGCAAGAGATAAAGACAGCTCTTCTGCTAACTAAGATAAATGATTAATCAAACAATAAAAATATGCAAGGTAAGTGTACTGTAAAACAATAGTCCTTCAGTTCATTTGCCAACTCATACATCACGTTTGTGTTCGTAATAGGGAGTTTTGCAAGGTTTCTATATTTTGAGTCTAAATAAACCGAGTCATGTAAAGTTGTATGTTTTTCTAAATTAGAAGAATCATATTTTATGTGATATATTGGTATCTAAGATTTCTAATGTTTTTGAATCATGGTCAGGGCCTTTCTTAATTGTTTGTCACACATTCCAATATTCTACTTTATTGCACATCATCCGGCCTTCTCATTAGAGTTGTCCAGCAGCCAGCCTATTGATGACACTATAGGGCATGCACATTGTTTAGGTAATTATAAAAATACAAGAGAATGTGGTGAATTTATGTTAAACCTTACTAGAATAATATTTTTTACACTCCTATATACAGAATAATGTGGTGTATTTATCTCAAACCTAAAGCTGAACCAATTCAGGCATGAGCATTTGGGCACAGAGTGCACTTTCAATCGTATGATAGTTTGAGAAGATAAAACGAAGTTCAAACAAAAGTTGAAAGAAACTAAGAGGTTTATGGGTTTAGCATATTTTGGAATATAGATAATAAGTTATGATGGTCTACCTATGAAATTTATTTTCTTGCTATTCCACTCTGTGATTGCAGCATTTTTGTTTGTTTGTTTGATTTCTTTCTTTTTTTCATCCAAGTATATAGCATCTACAAAAATTCTGTTGATATGAAATTAAAGTTAAACATACATGTCAACTGAAGGAGAGAATAAAAGCCTACAAAGAATTGATAGTATAGGTAACCCCATTTTGACCGTTGCATATTAAGGTACTCTTCCTAGTCATATCACCAACACAATAGAAAGCAGAGGAATGAAAATTTTGTTGACATATTACTTCTGTTATTATATCCTACTTCTATAACCAGCACTTGCCTTCCCTGAACATGAACAAGATCTCACCTGGAAGTTTCATGCTTATCAAACCATGCCATCTCCTGTCGCATAACATTTCGAATAGTCATTATGCGAAGATGATTAACAAGCTTGCTGCCACTGTGTGTGAAGCAGCATATCTGTACTGGATTGACGATAAAAGCTGCCTGACCAGAAAATACTGTCTTTCATAAGTTTAGATTTTGTCTCATAGAAGCTGCTGATCACATTTGCTAGAAGAAGACCAAACAGTGGTAAGATGGTGCCACTTGCACCTGCAGCCAAGGACCCTAACAACAGCACAGGAAGTTCTTGTCTGTTGAGAGGAGCTAGCTTGAATATTGACCTCTGCATATTGGTATGTAAGTTCATGGAAACTTCTGAACTCTGAAAATTATCTTCCTCAGTGAAACCCATACTACTTAGACTACTAAAAGACAAATGTTTTGAATTCCTTTCTATAGAACTTCCATCTCTGCTAATATTTCTACTTTCACTTCTAAAAGATGAATGCCTGGTAGCCTGATGAAGATTCTCAACAATATTCTCTCTATCACACTTAGATTCATCTGTTTCTTCTTCTTCTTGTAATTCTTGTTGCATGACCATTCGAGTATATGCACCATTTCTCCTCTGTATTAACTCAGAATGGGTGCCTGTAGGCACATACTACTGATTATGCCTTTTAAAAAGCACAGTTCAATCTAATTCTAGACCATAGAATTTGAATAGGAAGTACCTCGTTCTATCAGCTTTCCTTTCTTAAGAACGCATATAGAGTGTGCTTTTCTTATGGTGCTGAGTCTGTGAGCAATCACAACAGTAGTCCTCTCCACCATGACTTGCTCCAGGGCTTCCTGAACAGCTCTTTCTGAACCAGTGTCTAAAGCACTTGTTGCTTCATCCAGCAGTAAGATGCGTGGATTTTTCAGGATAGCTCTTGCTATTGCAATTCTCTGCTTCTGACCTCCTGAAATCTGGGCACCTCGATCCCCCACCATTGTATCATAGCCCTGAAAAAAACAAATGTGCATAACAAATCAATGGGGCTAAACTACAACTAGCTAAAAATAGACAACAGTTATGAAAGCATCTCATTTACTTAAGTCTTACTAAAACATGCCAAATTAATGAGCCAAAAGAGTACCACTCAATGTTGATCATCTTGCAGTAGTATAACAAGTATCATTCAAGCTGCCAATTTGAAGAATGTCCTTGATACAGTCTAATAATATCATCCAGATAATGGCTTGGGACTAAAGTTAGCAAGTGATTTTATTCCTAGTGATCTGATATTCATATTCCTAACACTCACGTACATACAGTCACCAATTTGAAGATCATCTTCAAGACATTTTAATAATGTCTTCCAGAAAATAGCTTGGGCTAAGGGGAGCAGGTGATGTTCTTTTTAAAATGTAAAGTGTTTGGTATTCCTATTTCTAACACTCACGTTTGTTAAGCCACTGATGAAGTGGATAAAACTTGTAATGTGAGTTCAGTGAGAATATCTGGATACTGTCTGTGTACTGACAATTACCACACTTAGAGTGTTGGTTAGGATGCCATAAATTAACAACACTTCAGGTGTAATGCCATCAAGTTAAGATGTGCTTAATATAAAATGTGATTTTATATAACATAAACATATGTGTAGCTATGTAATCAAAGGAAAGCATTCTGGAGACATACATCGAAGCAACTAAAATACAGACACACTAATAATTTAGATCATAGTAGCCTTGTTTGTAAGAACATGAAATACAAGAGGTCAGAAAACTGAAATCTGGCTGAGCCACAAAACATAGGGAAAGAATGGGAAAAATTGGCAGATTCCTTTCAAGAAAATATCCCAAATGCATATAGCCCTTCCTTCATATTTATAGAGGCACTAATAATTTAATGAAATGTGAGAGGGTCAAGAATGCAGTGAAATGCACTTGAGCAACAACAAATATGGAAAAATGAGAAAAAAAAGAGAGAAATTTTCTAAAGCATCCCCATGCATGGGGAACTTCCATCATACTGAGTTTTTTGTTTAGGTTCCACTTACGGTTAGAGAGAGAGAAAAAGAGTCAACTTTGACTCTCTGCAAAAACTGTGGTATTGATAAACGAGAAAACATTCTTTGCTACTTGGATTTAGATAATTTTATGTTCAAATTGTGTGTAATTTTCTAGTCACTTGTCCCTACAGGGTGTCTAGTGAAGATTGATATAAAGTTTCATTGCAATTCATATTTTAACTACAAAAGGTTGATATAGAAGTTTCATCCTACTGTGTAAGGTTCTGATTGTTACCTCTGGCAAGCTTTCTATAAACTCTTTAACGTTTGCAAGCTTTGCTGCTTTCTGAACTTCTTGCAATGTTGCTGTGTGTTCCCCAAATCCTATGTTGTCCCTTATGGAAGCTCCAAAAAGAACAGGCTCTTGGCTTACCAGTCCAATCTGCTGGTGCAGCCATTGTATCTGAATGTCCTTGATCTCTACACTGTCCAAGAAAATACTTCCTATCTGAGGGTCATAGAATCTCTCAAGTAAACTGACTAATGTAGATTTACCACTCCCACTCTCTCCAACAAGGGCTACAGTCTCACCAGGCTGAATTACTAAGGAAAAGCTCTCCAGAACCTTCACATCTGGTCGTGAAGGATACCAAAATGACACATTTTGAAATTCAATATTGCCCATTACACCCTCAGGAACTATGCCCTTTTCCTTGCTTCTATCCATTTCAGGCACACATTCAATAACCTTGAATACTCTGGCTGCTTGAGTTTTAGCAGCTGTAAATGCATTAAAGCATGGAAAAGCTTGACCCAGTGCCCTGCAAATCAAGTAAAGAATGCAAAACCATTAAATTCTTCACAAATTTTCACAGAAACATCATAGTTTTCTTTTGCAGAATGTTAATAGAACAAAACAAAAGCATTGTTAGGTTAGCAGAATGTTTCATTCATTGGAACCACATGTTCTTGAAGCATGTAGCAATCACCAGTATAAATAATATAAACAATAACATCACATGTTATAATTACCAGCCTTACCCGCCTCCTGCAAGAACTGCAAATAGAACTGTAATAACTTTTCCACCAGAATAGCCATTGTGAATTACGATCCATGTCCCATACCAGAAAGTGAAGGCATATATACTAAATGTAGGACCTAACAATAAACCATGACCAAATCCAGATGCCATACCAAGTTGAAGAGAAACTCCATATAACTTTGTCATAGCTGTTTTAGAGGAATCTACAGCTTTCTTTTCACCACCAAAGGATGCAACCTGAAATGGGAAGGTTCCTGTTAAAAGTGCAACTGAAGTGGAAGAAAAGAGAAAAAAGGTTTACAGGTGAAGTGTGATGGCTAACTAAAGGGGTGGAATTGGAATTCATTTCAGTACAGACATATGATTCTTGTATTGTGAAGAAGATATAAATTTGATCTACAAAGACTTTCTGACCTGCAGAACAATATTCAGGTTCCACCTTTAGTGGCTCATCTGATCTAAAAGCGTTGTTCATAATTCATTCCCTATCCTCCTCAACCAAGACTCATATAAAACAAAAAATGCCGTGTACATTCTCAACACCTATCTCAATACATTTGGTTCATTGTCAAACTTGTTAAGAAAATTAGAAGAATACCACATCACTTCTGGCTATAATCTGCTTTACTTGCTCTATAGATAATAATGACTTGTGGCTGACCGTGTTACCTCCCAGAAGATAACCACAATTAGCTAAAATACATAATATTTATAAATTGTTTTCTCTTCTTTTCCGTATTAAGACTTGAAACTAGATGGTACATTGAAATTCCCACTGCAAGCTTTTCTAGAGATACAGCCTTTCTGTCTTTAGTAAGCCAGTTATGCAACAAGGACAAACTACAGCTCTAGCATAACATATTGCTAATCAAATCATAGTCGAACAAGCCAACCAAACGGCTATTTAAATAGTGACTGAAGCATAACAAAATATCATATTTTTATCTATTTTCCCATTCCATGACAAGTAACAATGGACTAAACTATATATATATATATATATAATAAAAAGATGTGAAAAGGATACACAAATGTAATGGACTAAAAAATATATATAATATAAAGATGTTAAAAGGGTACGCAAAGGTAAGTTGCAGACAACACTGCCAATAAATAATGATGTTGGGAGATTCAGGGTTTGTACATTTGGGTATAAAGGTTGATTATTTATACCTACCGTCCTAATAGCACTTATAGCTTGGCCAACAATATTTCCCACTTCTGTGTCGGAGGCATTCAATTTCTTTGAAATTCTTGAGCACACTACTGGTCCTATGGCACCTGCTGCAACAATAAAAGGCAATGTTGCTACGACCACCACAGTAAGCCTCCATCCCCTTATAAAAGCTATCACAAATCCACTTAGAAATGTTGCACATAGTTACCAGCCTGCGTATATTTCCATCAGAAAAAGCATCATGTCAATGCCCATAAAATGGCAACGTATAAGCAAGGTCGTAACAAAACTCTGCATTCTCTATTACAAGAAAGGAAATGATGGGCAAAGAATCAGAGCTCAACAACATAGTTTATTGTTACAAATTGTTGTAAGTACAAAATCTGTAATAATTTTTTCTGTGTTTCGTAGATCTTCAAGGACCTTTAAAATCCAATCCCTTCTATTCTTTTTCAAAATTAAATAAAAATCTAATGATCCCTTCAGCCACCGTACCTTTGTTCCAATGATTTCACGAATATTTAGAATGTCAGCAGATGGTTTCTATCATCTCCCCACTCGAAATTTGTGTGTCAAAGAAGGATATGTCTTCGTGTAACAGGGAGCTTAAATACGCATGCCGCATTCTAGCTGTCTGTCTCTCTGCTGTTACCCTCCAACATGCTACATCTGAAATCATATCAGACAGAAATATACGGTTCAGAAAAAAATCATGCCATAAGCTATATAAGGAACATGGACTGACGATAACCATAAGACACACTAAATCTTAATAATGCCCCCTCTTACCTGTGAAAAGTGCAATACTAGTAACACCAGCAACTAAAAAAGACTTTAGCATGACCTGCATTACATTTAAGAATATCAGTTAACTTAAATATTTGATTGCAATTAAGGTGATTAAACTCAACAAATACTTGTAATTTGTGCTAGACATCTATAAATATCAATCTACTCTGACACATTCTGAGTCTCGTATATAACCAAAATTCAATCAAAATTTATCAATTATTTAGAAAATCATCTATTTCTGAACTAGAACAAGATGTCTGTGAATATCAATTAACTTTGTAACATATTCTTAAAACATTTGGAATCATATAATTTAGTAGGATGAATTTTTCCACAGTCTGAGATTTAGATAAAAAAAATTGGATTTAACTGTGTTTATTTATTTGTATGGACGTTTCGAGTGATTCATCATCAGGAAGAGGAAATTAATGAAATGGATTACAAAAATAGTCTTAAGAACACTTTAGGGAGAGGTGAGGTAAGGATCAGAAAATGAAGAATGGAGAGAGAGATGGTTGGAGAAGGTAGGAGAGACAACTAGGAAGGAAAAATAGTAAAGAGAAAGAGAAGAAGAGTTAATGAAAAAAGAAAAAAGGAGAAAAGTAATAGTTAAAATATTAATGAAATTAAAGTGTAATAAGTAGAAGAATGAAATACAACATAATTAATGGGATAAATATTTTATTATAAGAATAACATTTGATAATGATATAATTGAAAAATAACTCAATGGTGTAAACTTGTAACTAACAAGATAAATAGAATGAACATAAGAAAATTATGAAATAAGGTGACATAAAGATAGGATAAATATGTTATTTCTAAATTACAAGAATAATTGAACACTATTATATTACAATAGAATGACAATTTAAAAGACTATGAAAAATGTTGATTAAAACTCAAGAAATTAAAGAAGACTAATAAAATAGAAGCTTAATAAATGCAAAGATAACAAAAAATGAAGGAGGTTTGGAATTCTATTTTTACTTGGTAGGTAGTCTTGTAAAATTAAAAAAAACAGCTACAAAATTAAAATGAATCTTTTTCTTAATTCTAACTATTATTATTTAGTTGCGATGATTTCTCCTCTAAATATCTATTCCTTTTACTTAAAATTTTTAAACAATAAAATTTTAAAAATCCACGAGACCCCTTACTTTAAATGGGCTCCTACTTTCTTCTCAGCAAAACCTACTTAAAAATTTATCCCCCTTCCATAGGACCATAGCCTAAGACATATAATGTGCTCCCCAATTTAATCAAAACACTTGTGAATTTAATTCATTGACAAAATAATTAAATAAATTGAAAACAAAATGAGAGTACTCTTAACAAGTTTCATTTAGTTTTTCAAGATTTGCTTACAGATTTCCTTAACTCTCTCTAGGGCACGTCCCCATGCAGCTGCTTAGCTTATTTTGGCTAGCAGTCACTGCTCAAATTTTTTAGGAATAATTTGTGGGGCTGGTGGCCCCATGAATTTTAATTTACTGCTTATTTTTAAGCAGTCATCTAAAAAATTTGTAATTATTATTTATTTGCATGTATGAATGAAAAATTGGAGAGAAATAAAAAAAAGGGAAAGAAATTTATGGAGCCACCTCACAGCTTTTTAATATGCAGCCACTGCTTATTTCCAGCCCCCATTTTTTTTCCATAGTTTATTTCCAATTCCTAAACAATAGCTACTCCACTAAAATAGGTAAGATTCTAAATTATCCTTTTCCCAGAGTTTTAAATTTGCATGGGAACACTCCTGCTGCTTAAATATAAGCAGAAAATGCACTTAAGCAGCTGCATGGGGACAGGGGGTAAGAGTATGGTCCCATGGGAGGGCTTGGGCTTCTATTTTCATGGAGCAGAAGGTCTCATGGGGAAAAATTAATTATGCTACAGGATTAATTGAAATATTTTCCTGAAAAATAGCAACCTCTATCTTTTAGGACTGAATATTTACTTACTGTATGGTCCCATGGGGCGGCTTGGGCTTCTATTTTCATGGATCAAGCGGTCCCATGGAGCAAACAAAATTATGCTACAGGATTAATTGGAATCTCCTCTGAAAAATAGCAGCCCCTACCTTTTAGGACTGCAAATTTCAGCGGGTGAAATTGAGGTGGGGCTAGAAATTGCCCCTACAGCTTAGGAATTTTTTAGGAATTTTTTCCGCGACTTGTCTATCACTTTGAATTTTAAATTCCTAAAAAAAACTAAAAAATGAGAGAATTTTTATTTGTTTATTAATTTTTATCAAATTACTCCACTTCGTCCCTTGATTTTTGGAGCTCAAACTTTTAAGCTGAATTGCAAAATTGAATTCATGGGACCACCATCTTTAAAATATTCCTAAAAAATCTTAGCAGCACTGCTGAAATTTTTTAGGAAGCCCCCCTCCATGGGACCGTACCCTTAGTTGGTGAAATCGGGGTAGGGCTAGAAATTACCCCACCAACTTAGGAGTTCTTTTTGCCACTTGTCACACATCTAGAAATTTAGACTCTCATCAAAAATAAAAAAGAGAGGGATAATGATGCAGAATTGCACTACTAAATTCATGAGACCACCAACTTCCTTAAATTTCGGAGCTTAAAATTATAAGCAAAACTGCACTATTAAATGCATGGGACCAAAAGCTTTAAAATATTCCTAAAAAAATATAAACAACATCCACTAAAACTTTTAAGGAAGCCCCCCTCCATGGGACCTTATCCTAAGGATGAGATCTCAATATGGGGGCTTCAAGATCTATTTTGAAGGAGTAGGGGTCCATGAAGCAAAAAAACAAAATTGCTACAAGATTAATTAGAATCTTTTCCTCAGCAATAGCAGCCCCTACTTTTTAGTTCAAAAATTTAAGCCCATGCGAATGAGGTGAGGCTGAAAATTGCCCCACCAGTTTAAACTTTTTTCTGCCACTTGTGATGATATGATGTTTCTAAATTCTCATCAATTAATTTTATTTTTTTTTATTAGCAAGAGACAAAGCCAAATTTTATTAATATATCTAATATCATAGGATCTTACATCTTATATTACAAGATAATCATTATAAACTTATACTCCAAACCAAAACAACAACTGTTCTTGACAGGATATAAACATCTGAAAGAGCTCTAGTAGACATAATTAAGTCCCAACCAGTATTGTAGTCAGAGGAACAAACTGTCTCTTGCAAAAATCGCCCCAATAACAAAGGACCTTGATCATCTAACATAGCTTTACTGCCATCAATTAATTTTTTATTTTATTTTATATTTATTTACTTTCTTAAATTGAATATGCAAAATAATAAAATTCATGAGTCCACAGCTTCCATAAATTTAGAAGTTCAAATTTTTAATCTTAAACTACACTATAAAATTTATGGAACCACCCACTTTAAATAATTCTAAAAATTCTTAACAGCACCCACTGAAATTTTTTAGAAAGTCCTCCATAAAACCCCACCCTAAGAATACCTACCATTTTTTACCCCGATAGGATACCTACCATTTACAGTTACCTAATATGGCAGCCTAGCTTAATCCACGCTTGTGGTAAGTATGCTAAATATAGAACAGTTCATATATTTTACTGGTAAAAACTCAACATACTGTTAATATTTAATTGCAATTGAGCGTGATGTTTCTGTACAGTCAAATATGGCTGCGCAAGAAGTTTTACGTTAAGTAAAAGCCTATAAACTGGCATAGAGGACGGACAGAATTTTTTGAAATTTGAGTTCACATTAAGTGACCTCTACACCGCTTAGACTTAAAGTTAAAGCCAGTCGTAAATTTAGTTCATACGGAACAGCTCAACAAAAGATAAAACAAGAAAACAGAATAACAGAATCCTAATATGTACTTCAGTTCAATCAAAATAAACAAAATAACAGAATCCTAATAAGAACACAACAGTATTTGGATTAATTACATACCACAGTGATTGTATGTAAAAGTATGTGCGCCGGGATTCCCTGACCGCCAAGGGCATCAAATGCATCTCCGAACAAGAATGTCAAAAGAGGAAGAGGTAAACCAGCAATAAGTGCTGACAGGGATCCAACAACCATGAGCATCCAATCAAACTTATCTGCAAATGCAAAAAGCTTGAAAAATTCCACAGAATAGGAAGGCTTCTCAACAGTATTAGTATTGTTCTGTTCAACATGGCCAGAATCTGAATTATCCATCTGGTTATTGTGAATGCAATGCCTCCCTCTGCGTTCTTGAAACTCTGCAAATTCAACCAGACATTGTGACTCCAATTTAAGCAGGGAAATCGCAATCCTAAATACTCGAGATGAGATTTGAGGAGTTATATTAAACGATATCTTGTTTGCAGACAAGACACTTCAGTCCGGGACTGTTACATGGCATACGGCCATGACAAGACAATTTAATGAAATCGTGGAAAGAATTGATGGAGAAAGGCGCACTAAATTCAAAGTGAAAATCAATCATTCTTTTCTGCAAATTCAAAGAGCTTGAAAAATTCCACAGAATAGGAAGGCTTCTCAACAGTATTAGTATTGTTCTGTTCAACATGGCCAGAATCTGAATTATCCATCTGGTTATTGTAAATGCAATGCCTCCCTCTGCGTTCTTGAAACTCTGCAAATTCAACCAGACATTGTGGCTCCAATTTAAGCAGGGAAATCGCAATCCTAAATACTCGAGATGAGATTTGAGGAGTTATATTAAACGATATCTTGTTTGCAGACAAGACACTTCAGTCCGGGACTGTTACATGGCATACGGCCATGACAAGACAATTTAATGAAATCGTGGAAAGAATTGATGGAGAAAGGCGCACTAAATTCAAAGTGAAAATCAATCATTCTTTTCTAGTCACCATGCAGGTAACCATAACTAAATTAGTGCAACTAAACAAGCAGACCGACTTAATTTAAAGCGAAGTAAATCCTGCAAATTTCTGTAAGTCTCCCCCAATAAAGGCGGCGAAGCAAATCAAAGTAGATAATGCTAATTCAAATTTCTGCAGTGTGGCGACATCCTAGCCGTCAAATTTCATGTCTACTACTTGTTTTATAAAGTTTAGGTTAAATATTTTTTTATTAAAAAAACTAAATATAGTAGTTTAGAAAAGAAATTTAGAATATTATTTTATTTTAATTAAAAATGTCTAAGTTTATTTTGGATTTATTTGTTTTGAATGTAATAATTAGTGTATAAGTAATATTATTTTATTTTTTATGTCACTTTCATCTTGTTTGAGGGATGGGTATTTTCTTCACGTGAGCTCATTCAAAGTCCCTTTTTCTTTTTTTCCTCTAATTTACTTTTTAGCTTATTGATATTGATAAGCAATTATCTTAATTCCTACTTTAGATTTATATTATATGCTACTCATAGAAATTTGTCTATTTTAGATTCATTTAGATTTATTTGTTTTGAATTTAATAATTAGTGTATAAGTAATATTATTTTTTTTATTTTTGTCACTTCCATCTTCCATCTTGTTTGAGGGGTGGTATTTTCTTCACCTGAGCTCCTTCAAAGCCTCCCTCTCTTTTTATTCTCTAATTTACTTTTTAGCTTATTGATATTATTAAGCGATTATCTTAGTTCCTACTTTAGGTTTCTATTATATGCTACTCAAAAAATTGTTCTTGTAAGTTTCAACATAGAGCTTTCATTACAAGGAGTGTGGGTGGAATTAGATCATCCATATCTATATCCTTTTAATCAGTATGATTGTTATTTACTTTCATGTTGATTGATTATTTACTTTTGCATGCATCTTCATAATAGTTCACATGCAAGTCAAAGTGGGGGTTGAATGCAAGGGTGAAACATTCACACCTAGCACTCTCCCCCTTCATTCGGTCTCACCTTGACCACATGTTATGAATACAATGAATATCATACAAATAACATGTTTCTAGGTAGAAGTTGATAAATAACTAGATCCTTTTCTAAATTTGATTTAATTAGATCCTTGTCTAAATTTGACTTACCACATCCCAAGGTCTAGATTTCATCTATTCCTTTACATAGGTTGATTAGTGCATGTAGAAATGAACCTAGTGTAGATCTATACTACATGGGTTTGTCTCCTAAAATTTTAAATTCACAAATTAAAATGGGGCCATAACTTCCTCTCGACTATCATTTACTTGTTCACTTGAGTGTAAAATGTGTGATTTGCACATTATGGTTTTGTATAAAAGGAAAAATTCTAATTCAATTTTAAGCATTAAATATATCTAATAATCTTAGGTTAAGATCTAGAGAGCATAATTATAGGACATTGCATTGCATCAATAACTTATATCAATGTTTACATCATTATTGACATGCTAGGCATGTTATTTGGTCATTAGTGACCCACTTCTTCAAAATATAAATTTAATCTCAAGTCTAAACTAACTCAATTCCAACTAGTTGTTTTGTGTCAACTCTTGTGCCAAAATTTTTAAATTGTGTGCCTAAACATGTGTGGAGGGATATCAGCCCTAGATCATTATGAATAATTCAAGTTTCATTATCCCCACACAAAATCACTCATTGGAACTTGT
This sequence comes from Sequoia sempervirens, assembly GCA_007258455.2. Classification (NCBI taxonomy): domain Eukaryota; kingdom Viridiplantae; phylum Streptophyta; class Pinopsida; order Cupressales; family Cupressaceae; genus Sequoia; species Sequoia sempervirens. The sequence continues at coordinate 258,533 of VDFB02112239.1, read as the reverse complement.
GGCACTCAAAATCACTCATACCCCTATCATAAATACTATTTATATTGCATAAATTCCTTTATCAACAACTTCCAAAATCCTATTTCTTGCATTGGTTCATTGCATACTCACCCTTTACACTTTGTCCAAGTCTCAAGCTACTATAATCACGATAATAACATTTATATAATTTGTTGCTTGTTGTCTTCCAACTTGATGAAAATCATTGAATCAATCAATAAGTCTTGATTAAGGTGAAAGGAGAGGATAAATTCACCTCTCATGCTTAGCAAAGTAAGTTCTCATGGTGTTTTTCAACACTATCAACTCTTTCAATACATGTTATACAAGCACCATAAAAGAGATGAAGAAAAAATGATAATATTTGCAATAAAATCTTAGAACCACTTTGTTTGGGTTGAAGATCAATTTGTGTAGGCAAGGATTGACCCAAGTTCACATAGTTATGGTTTTCACATAGCACATTTTTCTAAATCTATTTGTTCTACATAAAAAATAGCTTATTTGGCATACAATTGAAATACAAATATTCAAGTGTCCCAAACAACATTTTGGGGCATTGTAATTACCATTAATGATAACATTCTAATTAAGTTTTGAATTTATTTAAAAATATTTTATATAACTTAGTGATGAATTAGTCATTTTTAGAATATTCAATCAAATATTTTACATGCTAGATTATTCGGTTGTTGCAAACTAATTATTAATTTGAAAAATTAATCTCATGGATTTTGATTGTTGAAAGCATCTCATTTACCTTTAGGAAGATTTAGAAATTTTTAATTAACATTAATAATTAATCAAAGTTAATAAAAGGTTGTATGATATTATAATGGTGAAATTTGAAGTGTCATTTCCCATTTAGTTTTGTGCCTATTATGAGGAAGTGTATTGATGCATGTACATATATCAACAAATAGTATACTTTGTGCAAATTTGAGCTCATTCCTTGGCCTTTACCTATTTATATACACACAATCAGGCCATGTATTTAGCTCCAACCTTATCCTTATACATGTATTTGATGAGAAACCCTAGAAAGTATACACATGCAAACCTATAAAAGTTTGGATCTAAAATAGTTATCTTTCTAGGTTTTCTCATCATATTAGAGATTTTAGATCCACACTTTTCTAAGTTTACTTCTTATTTTTAGATATGAACTTCCCTTTCTACCTTTGTGCTTCATTGATTATCTTTCTTTTAAATTTTGGTTCTTATTTATACTTCCCATTTATCACCCACCCTATTCACCCTTATATTAGCTTTAATGTTTGCATTTTCCACTTATTTGTAGATTTGATTCACCATTGATTTTATCTTTATTTTTTGTTTGAGTTTGATTATTCTCCCATTTTATTGTTTTTGCTAGTATAGATACTCATGATCTCAATCTTTTATCAAGGAGTGTTTATGGTTACCTAATTTGATAATGATGATATTTTTTATGGCGACCTATTCAAATCAACATAGGCGACCAAGAAGAGTATGATCATGATGCATATAAGGCCTAATAAGATGTTCATATTATAGAGAAAGTTGTGATTTATGTATTTACACATTATAGATCCCCTAATCATTTAGTGGGTATATTTATAAGATATAAGTGGGATGTTCTTATATCAAATAAATCTTACAGTATCTTAGATCCATAATGAATATTTCTAATGGTGTAACCAACCTATCTTCCTCTTCCAACCATAACCCTATCACTTCCATAGCCACTACACCATTAACCCTAGTGTTATCTCTAATACCTCCATTTTCCCTACTTCAACCTCTTTTGGTTTGAATCCTTGATATGTTTTACTTAAATGTTACACTTCACTCTTCATCATGTCCCACTACTACTTTTGTTCCTTCTAGTATTCTACATGTTTCCACTTTCATCACTTCTATAATTACTACTAGTACACCCTCTATTCATGTTGATTATACTATCTCCCCATCCCGAACGATATCCAACACCTCTCATAATGCATCCAACTCATTTGCATCTATGTACATGTGCCTTTTACATTATAAACCATTTTCACCCATTCTACCATCTCTCATACTTCTAATATGATTCTTGTTCCCACTACCATCTTGGATTCAGTTGTGCAAGAAATATCAAATGTAAAGAAAACTATAAGGATAAAAATAAATATATTATTGTATGCAATCCTCTATATTAAACACAATTATATTTTGATGTTGTTGCATGGCCAAAACCCAACATTATGGCTCCTCACTTTGAGATGTACAATGAAAAAGGAGACCCTAATGTTAATTTATAATTACTCGTAGTAGAATGTATTAATTTTTCTTATGACAATGTGATCTTAGCTAAGTTATTTCCATGAAACCTTAAGGATTATGTCATTTAATGGTTTTATTCATTACCTATGGGTTCAATTAAGTGTTTTGATGATCTTGCTAATGCATTATTACAATAGTTTTATTTAATTATGGGATTGAAGATCATGATTAATGACCTTACAAAGTAAACACAAAAGAGCAATGAGCCTATCAATGATTATATTCATTTTCCAATACTTTTTTGGAAAATTAAAACACCAATTTGATGATTATGAGTTATAAATCATGTTTCTCAATCTATTAATTTTAGTGGTAAAGAGTTATGTGTGCCTAAGTAGCTTTCCATATTTTAGATACATGTGTGCATATTTGAAAAATATTGAGCTTAATCTTACATCAAATACTTTGAAATATGGCTTGTCATCATCTCCATCTTCTTACCTTTTGAAGTTTCAAAAGTCTAATGATTTTTTGAAGGGTAATGAAAGGAAGGAAATTGCAAATCAATTTACTTCTACTTCTTCCTTTCCTTAATTTAAACTAAATTATTTTAGGAAGTTTACTAGGATTCAAGAATATATGGATGATGTGCTTCAAAAGTTTTTTAAGTGTTAATCTACTCATGTACTCCTTCATATCCATCCACCAAACCCCAAAAAACCACTTCTTGAAGTATATAATGATCAATTATTTTTAACTATCATCAAGGTAAATGTCACTACATACAATTGAATAGGTCTTAATAATAAGTTACACAACCTTATAATATTAATAAAATCAAACTTGAAGGGTTTAATGATGAAGGAAACTCATTTTTTGCACCCCTTTTAATAGTCTAGACTAGAAAATTATACAAATCCATTTCCACATCATTCACAATGTTGAAGCACATAATATGGATCATAATACTAATGTGGAAAATAAGGGCATAGATCACATGAGAAAGCTTTTATGTGAAATGTTGATTCTAATGCTTCATCATCGTGTCCTCGCCATTAATTGCATTTTCTAATGAGGAAATCCCACAATGTAATAATGTGTTTCATTATACATGTCATGTAATTTTAAATACTCATCAGTTACAAGTTCCTTATTGATCAGGCATGCCAATATAACATTTATGCTAAAAAAGAATTTCTAATACTAGTGTTAGGCATTGAAAGTATGCACATTCCAAAATTACATTAAAGATAACTAATGGAATAATCAATACATTTGGATGATTTATTATACAATTAACATTTGAACCTGAAGAGTTACTACTTTGTGTCATGTGATATCTTCCTTCGATATATTTTATCTATTGATTGGAAGGATTGAGCAATACATAAAGTCATCCCTTCTATTTTTTACATCAATGTGTCAACTTTGTGCATGAATGGAAACTAGTGTAAAGGGATATGCTAGACACATTTATGAAGATGCTACAATATTTACCTTATGAGAGACATGATACTATATACATAATTCATACAATATATATTTTGAGGAATTGTAAAGGATTCCCATGAGATTGGATAAAGATTTACCAAAGACAAAGGAACCTCAAGTTACAAAACTTGTACCATTAATATCATAATGGAATTGATATACATGCCTTATAATGGTCCTTATGAATAGAATATTACTCAAACGCTAAGAAAGAAAGAATACATTGAACAAGAACCAAAAAAGTAAAAATAACACATATACCTAAATTCCACACTCAAAATACTAATATTGAAACCAAAGAAAGAGGTTTTTGTACATCAAATGTCTATCATTCCAAAACAACCACAATTTAAGAAACAAGAATGGGTAAGGAAATATGTACCTAATATTACACTTATTAAAAATGTGTCTACACCTAGCACAATTAAATATCAAGCAGAAAAACATGTAATTGAAAAGGCAAGAAAATAAGAGAGACAAAAAAGGAACATGAAGATAAATTTAATGATTTTTAACAAGATGAATTGATCTCCTAGATTATCCACAACATAAGCTAGCACTTAAGAAATTTGTTAAATAATTTATGAGCACTGTTATATCATATATACACATATACCTATAGCTTAGATATATTTTTTATCTTTTTTTGTTTTTCTTGTTTTCTTTATTATTTTCATGTTTGTTGTGCCTTTGATACTCATTTCACCTTTAATATTTAATTTCATGCTTGTCCTCCCACACTTGGGGGAGTTTTGGTTTACATTTTCCTTATTTCACTTGCATTTTCTCTTACATATGTTTACATCCTTTTTCCATATATTGATTCATTTGCCTTTACCTTTTGCCTTTATCCCTCCCCTTAGGTTTATATTTTGGTCTCTTTTCCACCTTTTTCCTTTTTCATCCACTCTTGGTTTCCATAGTATTTTTTTACCACTTTATTTACTTACATTGTCTTACCTCTCTTCCATTTTATACTTGTTTCACATTTTTCATCATCACCTTTCTTTACCTATATATTATTTTATCTCCCATTATATCCATGACACTTATTTTACTATGATTTTAACACCTTATCATTGATTATTGATCTTCTTTTTTTATCCTAAATTGACATATCGTGCTTAGTTCTAGCGTATACACATTGAGCCTACATTGATATATTACACTTTCAATCACTTATTGAATTGTTATATAATGCTTCTAGAGATTACATTTAATCCTACATTGTCATATTGTACTCTTAGATTTACATTTTTTGGGGGGCATCATGTTCGTATGCATCACATTTAATCTCACCATGTCACATCCTAACATTAGGGGCCCATCATGTCCCATGACATGTTTTACCATATGTTCCTTATATATTCAAGGCATCACTCCTTACTCCATAAATTACCTCTTCTTCTACCTATATCCACTAAGGAATATTCCCTTACCCTCACCATTATGTGATCATTCTCTTGTATGCCACATTGGGGCATATGTCACACTAGTTTCTTATGTTCCTACATGGATGTTTTTGGAAATTGAGGGCCACACATATTCAACTTTGCTAATACTTTACTCAATACATATATTTGCACGCTTATCTCTAAATTGCATATACTTTCATGTATGAATTTCCCTATCCTTCAATTGTTTACATCCAATTGATATAGTGAAATGAAGGGGGCATATATTGTCACTAATAATTTATATATTGATGTTCTAGGTGGTCATAGGTGCTACAGAGATTCAACATTGTGAGTAGATAGATCATTGTTACATGACATGTATTGGACCTCATACACCTTTTTCATCTCATGGATACTATGTCAAACACACTATTATCATTTTCTGGACATGCAACTTTTTCTAATTTTACTTATTTAGGATTATTGTTCCTATTTCCTAGACAACTAGAAAGTTGTTATTTTGTGCCTAATTTTCACTTGTTAGATAGAAGCTATTAATTGTATGTTTTTTCTCTATTTTTCAAGTTCCTACAAAAAGAGTGAATGAAATTTCAAAGTTATTTTTCCTTTTAGGCCAAATTTTTAATGCACCAAAATTTAACCATTTTCAACGAAAAATTAAATAGGACTAAAAATGTGTTCTAGGTGGATTTATTCTATCTAAAATAGATTTGGACCATTTTTTTTCAACTAGAAGTGTCTACTAGATATATATGTAACATCCCTTTAGTACCAATTTACAAAAAAAAATGATTTTAAAAAGTTGATGTTTTTGCCACTTCTACTCATAAATAACATATTTTGAAAAATCCAAATACGTTTTTGTATATCTAGAAGTGTATTTATTTTTAAAAAATAGTGCTTACACACACACACACACACTAAAATTAGTTCATTAGCACTAAAATATAAGATTGATTATCTTCTCAAGAAAGCATACCAATGTTTATTAAACAAATATTACAATATGATACATATTAGAGAAAATACTCCATAACAAGACATTACAATCATTTTCTATATTGAATAACTAATATTGATAAAAAGTGAAGGGCCCCTTTATCTCAATTTTCAATATTTTACAAATAATTAAATTATAGTGTCAATTTTATAAAAAAAAACATCAAAATGAAAAAAAAGCCATTTAAACTACATGTTAAAAATCTACATTTCATTAGTTTATATTATCTCAAAATTCAAAGCATATATGTTGGTTTCAAGTGATTCAAGTTAAAATGTTAGACCAATGTTAGCCGCTTCCTTTAGACAAAAGTGACATGATTTTTAACTTCCACCTTATGAGACCTTGTATGATCTAGTACTTTATATGGGCCCCTCTTGTATCCTTTGATATTTGAATATTTACTATATATCCATGTGTTTGTTAGTTACATACTTTTATATACATTATCATTTTAGGATTCATGTATGCACCTCAAAGTGGGTGCAACATGTAATGGTAATATTTGCATATCTTTGTCATTTCCCATTTAGTTTTGTGCTCATTTTGAGGGAACATTTGGATACATGTACATATCAACAAATGAGGCAATTTTGTGTGGAATTGGGTCCATTCTTATTGATTGTACCTTTCTCTACACACACACATATTTAGCCACCACCTTATCCTTATACATGTGTGAATACTCTGATACATTCACCTAAGCCCACATTTATTACACTTATTTGTGCATCTACTCTAATATAGCTATTATGTACCTACATTTGAAATTTTTCTCACTTAGGGTCATTTCCATGATCATGAAGTTGACTTTGTGAACATGGACTTGCCTCCTTCCTTTCTAAAATTTAAATTCAATATTTTACTAACTAGCCCCCTTTATTTTCTCATATGATCTAAGTACACATTTGTTGCAATTTGATGTTATATACTAATATTTAAAAGTATTATATGCACATTCATGCCACCACATCCAAAATTCACAAATCCATTTCCATTTTAGAGCATTAAAGGAGAAATCAATAGCAACACACTTCAATTTGGTACACTAAAAGTAAGAAATCTACATACATCATTCTAGGACTATTACTTGTTATCTTCAAACATTTGTACAAATTTTTAGGGGTTGGCCTAAGAGACATTCCTTATGATACAATGATAGCTTATTTTAGATCATTCTTAATACTACTCACTATCATATATTAGGGAAGAGGACTTGGTAGTTGAGCACCCTAACTTTGTGCTTCTCAAAATCTTACATGGAAATTTTAAAACACTCCCAAAATTTTATAGTAGCTTACTTGGCAAGTCCCCTACTTATAACTAAGGTTTCAAGGTCACATCATCAAATATGATGCCACATCAACATGTTTTTTGTCAAGGTGTCCAAAAAGGCCCAAAAAAAAGTGAGGCCGATATTTGTGCATCTACATCATGTTTTATTGGTGTTCTAATGTGGCATCACATGATTTGTTATTTTTTAGATCTAAGGAATACATTTCATTTAATTATGGGTAGTCATCTCCAAAACTAACAACTTTAAAGTCACAAATATTGGTCCAATATTGTTAAAAATATTGGGCATTATATAAACAAATGTTATCACAACTATTGGAACATACTCAAGTACTGGGTCCTTTCCCCTAGAAAGAAGCATAATAGAAGGAGATCATTCAAACAAATAACAAAGCAAAAGTAACATCATATTAGATACTTAATTAAACTAACATTTATTTTCATTTACATATATCTATTTTATTTGTGATTATATTAATATATTATATTTATTTTTAAAATTAAAATATGTATTTACAAATTTTTATATTTATAACCTTAATAATTTTATAAAATATTATCTATATTTTTAGGCCAATCTTTAATTTACTAGAACTTAAATTGAAAGGTGGTTAAATGACCAATTGTCTTAAAAAAATTAAATGACAAGCCACGGTCATTGTCAAATTAAAGGCAGTTGTGGGTAAAAATACTATTCTATAAATTCCTCATTAAATAGGGGAGAGAGGCCCATAGTAGGGCAGCCTACTTCTGGGTTTTTGAATTTCATAACATATGATTTCAAAAAAGTCTAAATTTTGTACAGCAGTTTACTTGTCAACTCATTTGCCTAAAAAAAAATATTTTTAGGGTCACATCATCAAATATGATGCCACATCAACATGCTTTTTATAAAACTACATAGGGGGTCATAGTAGGGCACTGAGTACCTGAACATGTTTGGCTGATGTGGCATCACAAGATTTGTCAAATTATGTACTTTTTGGAAAAAAGTGTTTTACAAGTGGATACTAATTGCTCCACTGTGGTGCCCATATATATCTACTTCTATCCCTACTACTAGTCCTTGCCCTACTATGGGCCCCTCTCCCCTATGGTCAAACGAGTTTTAAAGAATAACCCTTTTTTCTAATTTGCGTGTTTTTTTTTTAATTATATAAAATTATGCACTTGTAATAATAGATGGTTGTCTACTCGTTTTATTATTTAAACTAGATGTACAATTTAATAATTTATTTTGTTAATTATTAGTTTTTTTAATTCGTTAATATATATATAATTTTTAAAAGATGAATATATTAGTTTTATTTTACTTCAAACTATTTAAAATCTATTTTATTTTATTTATGAGTTATGCTTAAGATTTATTTTAAAATTATTTTTATTGATTTAATAATATTTTAGTTTATTTTGATAATTTTTTTTTTTTTTTTTTTTTAAAATTTGCGAGGAATCGAATTGGCATGACCCCCTATAAACTGCGATCTTTAATAAACTTTTTAGCTTGGCCGTGACATTTGTATGACAACATCCCCTCATTACTTGGGAGACGGGGAGACTAGAACTTGTGACCATTTGCAGTAATTATTAGTTATTCAATTTACATTCAGAATTTTATATATATATAATATATTAATTTTTATTTTTAAGAGATGGATATACTAGTTTTATAATTTTACTTCAAATTATTTAAAATCTATTTTATTTTATTTATGAGTTATACTTATTTTATTTTATATACTTAAGATTTATTTTTAAATTATTTTATTGATTTAATAGTTATTTTATTTTAATTTATTTTCATTTGAAGAATTATTTTGATTCAATTAAGAGTTTTTATTAATGCGGAGAGGTATTCTACAATGAGTAATGGGTGGAGTGTATTAACAAAAACTTCTATCTTTATCTTAAATGTGATAGTCTTTTACATCAGCGATATCAAGTTTCCACAATTCATATTGATTATTTCTACAAGATTTTTGAATTCCATTGTGTAAGATATTTTTGTATCAATGTTTCATATCACTCTCTATGATCCATCATCAGGATGATATCACAGAGTTCAAAGAGAAAAAAATAGATAATTGCAAATTACCAAAAAGGAAAACAAGACAATTAAAAATAAATATATAAAACATTAATGAAATAAAAGAAAAAATAATTATATTGTTACCTCTCTTTATTTATATTTTTAAATATCATTTTGTTTTACATATATATACATATAGCAAACTTTTACATATAAATTTATCCCTTTATAAATAATATTCACTTTGTTTATAAATTTATCCCTTTATAAATAATACTAATTTGTTTCATTGTTTAGATCTTTTTTGGTCAAGATAATTTTATTTTTCAAAAGGTAAAATTAATCTATCTATCTATCTTTTTTTTGGGTATGAATTTAAGTTATTTAACTTAACTTAAATTGCATTTAATTATAAGTTAAATTATACTTGCATCTCTTTTATTATTTTTAAAATTTATCTTTTAATTTAATAATTCATAACTATTTCATTTTGTTTTATATGTGTATGTGTATGTGTATGTGTATGTGTATGTGTGTATGTATGCGTGTATGTATGTGTATATTATGTATGTATATGTATGTGTATGTGTATATGTGTATATTATGTATGTGTATGTGTATGTGTATATGTGTATGTGTGTATGTGTATACGTGTATGTGTATATGTGTATATATGTATGTGTATATGTGTATATGTGTATGTGTCTATGTAAAAGTGTGTATATGTATATGTGTATGTGTATATGTGTATGTGTCTATGTGTATGTGTATGTGTATATGTGTATGTGTATGTGTATGTATGTATGTGTATGTGTATGTGTATATGTGCATGTGTATGTATATCGTGTATGTATGTGTATATTATGTATGTATATGTATGTGTATGTGTATATGTGTATATTATGTATGTGTATGTGTATGTGTATATGTGTATGTGTGTATGTGTATACGTGTATGTGTATGTGTATATGGTATATGTGTATGTGTATATGTATGTATATGTGTATATGTGTATATGTGTATGTGTATATATGTGTATGTGTATGTATGTGTATGTGTATGTGTATGTGTATGTGTATGTGTATGTGTATGTGTATATGTATATGTATATGTATATGTATGTGGGTAAAAGCACAATAGTGTGTCACACTTTTGGCCAACTAAATGGTTCCAAGGGAAATGTTTCTGACTAAAAGGTATTCGACCGAGTGGTATTTGACCAAAACCACATGTTAGTGACATTGCATCGACGTGGCGACACATTTTTTATTAGTCGTGTTTCAATTGAAACCCATCCGATTGAATACATATTGACCGAAACGATGAGTTATAACATTAGAAAAAAGAGGGTCCAACCATTTTTGCTTATTCGGATGAAAGCATTGTGGACGAGAGCATGTTAGCCAAGCTAGGGTTTGAGTGTCGATAAATACAATTCAAACACCCCAAGTTCCATTGCTCTTCTCCTCCTCTTCTACGATATTTTACTTTTGAGGTCTCAGCGGGTTATGCATGGGAGTTTGGGGTTTACGTGATTTTATTTAAGCCGAAATTTTTTGTGAGACATCTGGTGGTTTATTATAGCACATAGCAGTGTCCATATGTGTGTAATTTTTGTCAAACAAATGTTTTGAAGTTTGGAAGGTAGTGTGAAAGTTTTGTTTCTGGTAATAATTTGTGAATGGCAGTGTGTATTCTATTTTTGGCGTGAATAGTTCAATGGAAAACTATAAAACTGTGAATGGCATTGATATTTTTAATAAAAAAATTACAATATGAAACCCTCGCCACTAAGTGATACTGCATTTTTTTTTTGGCTTGAATAGTTGAATGGAAAATTGTTTAAACCCTTGAATGGAAAACTACAACATTGAGGTTTTCAGTTTTGGATGATATAAACCCTTGAATGGAAAACTACAAATTTGAGGTTTTCAATTTCGAGTGATATAAACCCTTGAATGGCAATGATATATGTCATAGATTTGATGCTAATCCAGCTAGGGTTCAAGTAGAAAGCTTCAAACCCCTCATTAAATTCAAGTCATATGAGACAATCACTAAATTTGCTAACTATTTTATATCTGCTCTAAAAAAATCATCCTTAGTCATTACAAATTCTTCTAGATTAACATCATCTACTAAGGTCATTCTTGAGGTATGTATCTACAAAATATACCATTAGTAGGTAAGAATTAAGGGATTATTAAAGAAGGTATGTATCTGCAAAATATACCATTAGCAGGTAAGAATTAAGGGATTCTTAAAGAAGCTCAAAATAAAACATAAGAACTACTTCTACTAGTTGCTAAAAACAAACAAAGCCAACTGTATATTTGATTAATTGACTCATTTATGTATGTTCAAGTCTAAATGATATGTGCTCAACTACATAATGAGAGATAACTTTTAGAGTTGAGTTTAGATTCAAAGCATATACATAATATATAGTCATTGCACTAATGTCCTTGACTGTTATTTATGCAAAATTTTCCCTTAATGTATCTCATAGCGATTCCACTACACTTTTTAAGTGAATATTTTATCACTGTCAAATATTCTTTTGCCTTTTTAGCTCTTGATATAACCTCTTTCAAATATAATTAGCATCTAGCTCTTGCTTGCAAGGTTCCTAACACATTCATGACTATCCTATTAAATAATCCTCATGGTTGTTGTGGTTGTCATGTTGACCTCCATTGCTTGATACTCTTGTCATAAGGTTATCTTCATAAAACCCTTTTCCTTTCATCATATAAAAACAACATTAGGCTTGGACTGTCATACTAATTAGAATTTCTTCATAGCATTGTCCCTTTGCTCATGGCCTTATCTTCATATTTTCCTTACATTTCATTCTATTGTGCTATAACCACCTGCATCTATATCCATTGTCTTGAAAATCTCCCTCAAAAAATCAATCTCTTCCCTAAAATCTAATGGACATGTGGAGGTCTATGAACCACTGTTGAAATCTACTCACTCAATACCATTGTGGCAAATTGATAAACAACAAAAATTACAAACAGTGAGTGTCCAAAAAGTGGAAATACACGATAAGCAAAACATATGGAAAAGAAAGCACTATCAAAAGCTTTATGAGTACTGGTCATCATGAAGAAACTCGATGATGCCTAAAGTATTATTTGTTAGGTCAACATAAGCCATACCCACAAGGTACTCCTCATGAATAACATATTTGTAGAGCTAATATTATTGACATATCTTGCAGCTAGCAAAGAGAATATTCCTAAAGTTGTATTCTTGTTCTTATTGCATGGTCACTGTCATTGACTTCTCATGATGTTTATTCATAGGGCAGTCATAAACTTCCTTCATATCTATTTAATTGATGTTTTCCTATGTTACTTCTATAGAAATATCACTTTTACTAGGCCCCTTTGCAATGTTTTCAATTCATACCACTGTGCTCTATAAATCTAAAAATGCTTAAGAAGGTTAATATGACTATCAAACCTCATTGTGACTGTCATAATGACAATAAAGGATTGACATTCACAAAAATCTCTTTCTATAGACCCGAAACTTCTATCTTCAGGTTGTCCTGTAACTTGGATTCCTAACATTATACACAACTGCCTAAATCATGATTGTCACTCCTCAACATTTTCATCAATAACATCAACTGTCATTGTAACCCTAATTAAATTTAACCCTTACCTAACCTAAATCTAAATAAATAACCCTAATCTTAATCTTACATGTGTGTATGTATGTACATATGTATATGTATGCATGTGTATGTATGTATGTATGTATGCATGTGTATGTGTGTATGTATGTATTATGTGTATGTATGTATGTATATGTATGTATATGTGTATGTGCACGTATGCATGTATGTATATACATACATATATGTATATGTATGAATGTATGCATACATGTGTATGTATGTATTTATATATAAATGCATACATATATGTGTGTATGTATGTATTACATGTGCTTGTATGTATATGTATGTATATGTTTGTGTACATGTACATGTATGCATACATATGTGTATGTATGTATGTATGTATATGTATATCTGTACATGTATGTATGTATTTATATATACATGTACATGTATGTATACATGTTTGTATGTGTGTATGTGTACATGTATAAATATGTGTATGTACGTATATATATGTCTATGTATGTATGTACATGCATATGTGTATGAATGTATGTATGTATGGATAAATATATGTATGTACATATATATATTTATGCATACATACATACATACATACACATATACATATATATACATATACACATATTCCATACATGTACACATATATACATACATACATACATACATACATATATACACATATGTATGTACATACATGTACACATACATATATACATACATACATGTATATGTACACATATATACATATGTATATACACATGTTTTAGTTTTGAAACTTGATAAATTTGCAATTTAAACATATGTTTTAATTTTGAAATTTGATAAATTTGTTTAACATCATATATTTTGTTTTAATGATATGCAAATCTCTTTATTTATATACATATATATATGGCTGATGATCAAGGATCTCACCATTCTCCTCAGTTTGAGTAACATGCTCAGGCTAGATCAAATTTATATGAGATTATTGGTAGATTAGAAAATGCACTGAGATGTTTAGATCAAACGATTCACAACTCCCCTAATTTGGCTAATAGAGATAGTTTAGTCAATATTAGAGATGAGATTTTACGAATGATTGGGACAATTTGATCATTCAATCCTTATGATGATATGAGCATTGAGCAGTTCTATTCATCTCTTGCGAGTGTTGTTGGTCATAGAAATGAAGAGATGTTAGCAAGTTAGTTTCACAAGAAAATGTGATTACCATGTTTCCTTTTTATAGAGGAAAAAATAGAATTAGAGGATATATGGTGATGAGGTGTGTAGACGAGCTTGTTGCCCCATTCATATATCCTAGATGGTTGGCAACTTATCATAGATGGCCTCACAATGATGAAATGCCACTATATTTTGTCAAAAAATCATATGCAGAGTTTCATTTGCAGATAGATGTGGACTACACATCTTATCTTGAGCATGTTGGACAAGGTAGAGGTAGGTTTCTTGAAAAACCTAAGTATAGACATTGATATTTTCCACCTCCCATGAACAAGAGGGAATTTGTTGGTCCAAACCTTTTGGTTCTACCAAAACATTTGGAATTGGCAACAACAGGGGAATCAACAACATGCTCCACTAGATCCTAGATTTTTTATAGTATTGCCACTATTACCACATAGATTGATCAGATGGTATCTGATCGCGTTGGTAGATACTTATTACAGCTGCGAATTAACCTTCCTACCACTAAGGCTATATCTACTTTTATGATCTGTTTATTCATGTCGATCTACCAACTCCATCAGATGTTTCCCATATGAGTGACACGCTTCTACGTGATGTGTGTAAAGTCTTCATTTTGGATTTACTAGCAGCTTACTAGGTCATCAATGAGGACCATGAGATCCCTCTTGATCAAGTACAGGCCTTCATTAGATAGTGATATCCTACTACACATATGAGCCATGGGGTGGTAACTTCATAGGATATTCCACACCAACCTATAGGATCCCATGTGCAACATGTTTCTATTGATCCTATTGCTTGTCTAGGTCCTCAACATGTTCCAGATCATGTTGAGGTTGCTAGGGCACCTAATCTTGTTCATGGCACATATAGTCAACTTCTTTTTGGCACTGATATTGTACTAGCTACAAATCATGTTGTGGTGTCTTTGAATTCTTGTGATATTAGTGGGATTGGTAGAGCCATCGAGGAGGCACAACATGTACTTGAATAATATATATATATATATTGCGTTCTAAAAATTTATTTACATACATATTATTTTAAATAAAATTTATTTTAAATTAGTTCTTTAACTCCTGATTGAAATCATGTATTTAAATTTTTTTAGCAGTATGGTGATCTTTCAGAGTTTGGAAATTTGGAGCATGATGGCAATCCCATTCATTATATAGCTAGGGTACATTTAAATAATATAAATTTAAATTACTTGATATAAATTTGAACACATTGAACTTGTACATTGTAAGTTTTAGATAATTTTACACATATGTACACATACATGTATTAAATTAAATTACATGTGTACTTGAACTTGTGTAGGGCTTGGGACAAGGCATAGGATAGGGATCAGGATAGCTTGGATCAGGACAGGGATCTAGACAGCTTGGATCAAGAGAAGGATCATGATGGTCGAGATCAGGACATGGATCGAGGGAGAGATTGGGGCAGGGATCAAATGATTCTATTCATACTAAATATCCCTCCATTTGAGTTGTTTTACATGTTTTACAATATTATGGTTTGAACTCTTATTATGTTGGAGACACTTTTTATGATTTACATCACATTACATACATTTATGTCTTATGGTATACACTTGTTACGATTTACATCACATTATTATGGTTTGAACACTTGTTATGATTTACATCACATTCATACATTATTATGGTTTGAAACATGAAGTTTGTTATACACGTTATTATGGTTTGAACACTTGTTATGATTTACATTGTGCATTATTATGGTTTTATTTATTTAGCAAGTTGGTACCTTAATTTTTTTTCTTAAATATGTTCTTGGTCAAAATTAGAGTTACACATATTAATTTTTTCTTTAAATTCAATCTTGATTAATGTTGAAATCATCCTTTGATTAATTGTAAGCATTGAACCTTAGAAATAAAAATATTGGACTAGAATGGTTGCTCTTTGTAAATTTAAAAAGATGGATGTACAATTAATTACATAAATGAATTTGTCTTTAAATAGGTCAAGAAATAGAAATAATTTGAATGCAAATATGTAAGTTATAGGTCAATTCCTAAGAGATTCAATGTTATTTAAGTGGAACATAAAAATGTAATTGGAAATAGATGATAAGGAATTTTTAGCTAAATGTTCATTTTTAAAGTCATAGTAGGTTAAATGTAAATTGCATATATGATGCTATAAGTGGAGAACTAAACAAATGAAATCAAAGATTCTTCAACTTAAGAACTCCATGGAACATTTAAATGCAATTGGAAATAGATGATTTAAGGAATTTCTAGGAAAAATGAATTTTTAAAGTTACTCTAGAGGTTTTGTATTGCACATATGATCTAGCATATAAGTGGAGTTGAATGTAAATGAAATCAAATTTATTCTAGAACTTAATAATTCCATATTATAATCTAATACACATTAATTTGATTGTGCATGCAAATAAAGTGATCTAGATGATGAGCTATAAGTGGAGTTGAATGTAAATGAAATCAAATCTATTCTTGAACTTAAAATTTTGTGGAAGATTTATGCAATTGGAAATAAATGATTTAAGGAATTTCTAGGAAAAATATTTTTTTAAAGTTGTACTAGAGATGTTTTATATTGCATATGATGCACTATAAGTGGATTTGAACAAATGAAATCAAAGATTCTTGAGCTTAATAATTCCATGGAACATAAATTTATGCAAAATTGGAAATAGATGATAAATAGGAACTTTTGAACTAATGAAATCAAAGATTCAAGTGAACTTAAGAATTCCATGTCCAACATAAAAATGTAATTGGAATAGATGATTTAAAAGAATTTAGGAAAAATGTGAACTTTTTAAAAGTCACTAGGTTTTGTAAATTGCATATATATGATCTAGCATATAAGTGGAGTTGAACAAATGAAATTAAAGATTCAAGTGAACTTAATAATTCCATGTCCAACATAAAAATGCAATTGGAATAGATGATTTAAAGGAATTTAGGAAAAATGTGAACTTTTTTAAAGTCAAGTTAGGTTTTCTAAATTGCATATATGATCTAGCATATAAGTGGAGTTGAACAAGTGAAATTGAAGATTCAAGTGAACTTAAGAATTTCATGTCCAACATAAAAATGCAATTGGAAATAGATGATTTAAAGGAATTTAGGAAAAATGCTCAAACATTTTTAAAGCACTTGGTTTTATATCAAGCATATATGATCTAGCATATTTAAGTGGAGTTGAACAAATGAAATCAAAGATTATTGAACTTAAGTTCCATATATAATCTTTAAATACATGTACATGAATTTACATGTGCAAACAAAGAAAGTGATCTAGATGATGCACTATAAGTGGAGTTTCAAATGTAAACGAAATCAAAGATTCTTTCAAACTAAATTAAGAATTCCACATGGAACAAATTTAAATACAATTGGAAATAAATTTGACCAAGCCTTTGAAAAAAACCCATATATATAGATCTAGATCTAGCATTTTTTTGAGTATATATATATATCCAGTCATACATGTACATATATCCAAAAAATAACTTAAAGCTCCTAGTACATATAATCTTGATCCTCTCTATCTTTAATTATCTTTAAAATATTTTCATCATCTTCAATAGGAAACCTCCACTTTTTTTTGGCATGTTCTCTTTTAGGTAATAATTCTAAATTTACTTTTGTTGCTATAACTAAGTGACTATAATGTAGAACCTTTTGTCCTGACATATAATCAACAAACATAATACCATTTTTATCTATCTTTATTTTTTGATAATATGTGTCTTTAATAATGACTGATCTAATGGGATACTCTTTTCCATCGCCATCTATCATCGATTCCACCAATTTGCATTTTGGTTGCATACAACTTAGTAGATAATAATCTACACCTTCCGCATTGTCAGGATCTGCAGTAACAGTGAAAATATCTCCTATACACACACCATGTAAAGTTTATGTAAACTATAAATATATTTTTAATATATAAATTTATATATATAAACATGTGCTTGAAACTAATATTTAATATATTTATATATAAACATGCTTGAAACTTACATAGAATATATAAATCAATTTTAAGTTAATCAATTTACATACCTATAACAAATAAATCAGATATACATTTGTAATCAGCTGAATATAGAGGATTGTAGACATAAAAATTGTCATTTTCTTCAAAAGGAGGCATTGATACTAATTGTTTCATTTTCCATTGTGAAACATACCCATCTCTAATATTCTCACATTGAACAATATTTACATTGTCCTCAATGCAATCAACACAAAAACATGATTTTTCTCACATTAATTGCATAAGGCCTGCTACCTCTTGTTGTCATGATTTGATGCAGACTTCTAATACCATTAATTGTTCAACAATTTTATAAGGATTTGATCGATCAATATCTATAAATTACAAACATCCAAGTGATTAATTTAAGTGAATCTATATATATATATATATAGATTTGAAAATTCAATTAAATCATGTACACACACTTTGAAATTCAAATAATTTTTTTTGACTAGATGTACCTACAACTTCCCAAAAATACCGTGTGTTGTATGTTGAGTCGCAAGTGGAAAAATTACTTTTGCTCCATTCAACAATTTCATCTGCATTCCATATGGCATTACCTACATGTACACATGTTGGGAAAATTTGTCACTTATTACTTGATGTTTAAGAATTTAATTTAGTTTAAATAGATTTTTTTTTAAATATCTCGATTACATATATATATATATATGGTGCTACCTGCAAGTTCATGTCAATGAAGTGCACGCTTCACACATGCTCCTGCTCTATCGTGCTCTCCTTTTCCATGTCCACTCTCATAAAAATTCCACAAAAATTTGGTGCCATGTCTAACATATTGATGGCTTAACCAAACAAAATATTTTGTAGACTTAAATTGTCCTATGAAGCTACAAATAATTACACTCAAACCAAATTAGCTTCAAAAGACTAGATATAACAATTTAAGTCTCAAAGTTAAAAGTAAATAATTTTTTTATAAAAAAAAACAATGTACTTACCAACACATCCATCAGACTTAAATTGTCCTATGAAGCTACAAATAATTACACTCTAACCAAATTAGCTTCAAAAAACTAAATATAACAATTTAAGTCTCAAAGTTAAAAGTAAATAAATTTAAAATTAAAAAAAAAAAACAATGTACTTACCAACACATCTTATACTCTTGTTGATAAGATTGTGTGGAGGCCCTTTTCCAATGGTAAATTTTCTATTTCCTCGGCCTTTCATCTTCAAGTTTATTTTGTTGGTTCTGCTCCTTTTTGGTCCTCCCTATGGTTCTCTAAACTGATTCTCGAGGTTAACATTTTCTTCTGGCTTTTCTACTAGAATAAGGTCTTAACTACTGATAATCTGGTCAAGAGAGGCTTTGTGATGCCTAACTGATGTTTTCTTTGTGAAGAGGATGTCAAGAATTCCTTTCACCTCTTGACTAGCTGTAGATATGTTAGAGAGGTGTGGGCCTATTTTATTTCTCTTTGGAATCTCAGCTAGGTGTTTCCCTCCTCAATTGGGCAAGTGTGGTCTCAATGGATGGGACCTTCTTCCAATCCTGCTCTGCTTTTTCTTTGGTCTCTTTCTCTGCCTCATATTGCTTGGGGTATTTGGTTGGAACATAATAACATGATTTTCAAGAGCTTGGCTCTTCCAGCTATTTTTGTGGCTTATAAAATTTGTGGTGCTATCAAAGAGAATTTTGTCTCTAGGGTTTCCTTTCATAATGGCCTGAGGTTAACGCTCAAACCGGATAACATTTCTATTGCACATAATTGGAAGCTGCCCTGTGATATTTCCTTTCCTCTTACTAAAGGTAAAGCCTCTAGAGATGATGTTGTTTGGAAGGCTCCCCCAGTTGGATGGGTGAAAGTTAATTTTGATGGAGTTGCTAAAGGAAACTTGGGACCTACTAGTTGTGGGGGAGTTTTAAGAAATTCTAATGGTAGGTTCGTCTATGTGGTGGCACTCCCTTTGGGAACCTAGACAAACCAGTTCACAAAAGCGGTTGTAGCCTATCATGGCTTGAAGATGGCTCAATCCAAAGGATACAAGAAAGTGTGGCTTGAGGGCGACTCTTTAAATATAATTAACAACCTAAAGAAGTCTTCTACCCCCTCATGAAATTTTGAATCCCTTATCATGGATGCTATTGAAATCTTAAATTCCTTTGATGAAGTTTATATCTCTCGTATTCTTAGGGAAGGGAATGGCCTAGCTTATTTTTTTGCTAACATTGGTGTTAGTGGTTATAGGGAGTGGGATGTGGATGACCCCCTTCCCATTTAGGCTATTTCTTGTTTAAATCATGATTATCAAAATTGCTAATTTGAATGGTGGCCTCTTTATGTTTTGGGCTCACATGATTATCATGTGGTAGCTAAATGTATGGAGTGAAGGTGAGCTAGATCTTGATTGGGTTGATGGTACCTTGAGTATTCTTCGTATGGGATGGCACCCTAGGATCATTATTTCTCTACCATAATTTTGTTTCCACACAAATTATGGGAATTTTTTAGCCTTCCTTCTTGAGGCTTCTCTTACTTGTTTGCAAATTTCTTAAGATCCTAAGTTTTGCTAAGTTTTTGACAATGGGAGGTGACATAAATAGAGTGGAGCCCTTCTCTTGTGATACTATAAAAAACAAGAAGGAGGTGTGGCGAAGATTGCATAAAGGTGGGATTACACCATATTTGGAGAGGCTGCATGGAAACAACCCAAAGGCTACAACCTTGTTTACCAAAGGTTGGAATAACAAGATTTTGAAATTGGGTGGTATTGAATTTGATGTTATTGGGGAATTCATTGTAAATATCACTGGTCTCTTAACAAAGGGCAAGAAGGTTTATAGAGATAAGAATGAATCTAAGGCAACTATGCAGATTTTCTTCAAAAGGGATGAAGAACAAAAGCTTAAGAAAGCTCAGAGTGTTGGGTACTAGTGTAGTTCCATCAAATCCCTTTGGGGTGATGTTGTTAAGGAATTGATGAGGTAAATTACTTTAGAAGGTCTTTTTTATGCTATTAATGCTTATCATTTTGTTCTCTTGAATCATTTTTTCCATAAGAAGAAAATATCCTTTCCATTTTATCTTCTAGCTTCTCTGGAATATGGTCTGAAGGATCATAAAAATAACCCTAAGAATCATGTGTTGCATTATGGTTTTATTTTTTCAATTTTGGATTATGCAAAATCCTTTGCGGTCCCTAAGCCACCTACTATTACTCCCAAGAGTAAGAATCAAAATTCGGCCTTGGAATTTGAAACTATTTTGGAAGAAGAGCCAGGGAGTTTGAAAGGAAAAAAGGAGGAGGTTCTCGAGGAGGAGTCTGAAACAGAGGAGGATGAGGATTTTGTTCCAGATTCTCAGGCCTCTATGGAAGTGATTTCTCAACCTCCTATGAAGGGAAAACCTGGTAAAGGGGTTTCAACTCCCAACTCGAAGGATTATGAGACCCATAGTGAGGATGAGGTGGTGAAAAACCTAGTAAAATTAGGCATGCTACTCCTACTATCCTGAAGGATAGGATTGAGATTGTTGAAGATGTGTCTTTGTCGTCCCCTATTTTAGGGACCAAAAGAAACAAGGGTCCGATGGAGGGAAGCAAAAATAAATTGGCTCTTAGGTCTACTAGCTCTGTAAAGGAAGTGCAAGTTGCTTCTCCTTCGAAGATGGTTAGTGAGCAAGAGGCTTTGGGTTCTCTGTGTATGGACTTGGAGATGCAAAATAGAAGGAGGTCAGTGGATGAGGACATTGTTAGCTCTCTTTGCAAGATTCAAGTGCAGTAGTTGAGGGTAAAGGTAAGGAAGTTTGTGCAAGCCAAGATAAGGTTAGTTCTTCCTAGGAGAGTGATACTAAGGAAAAGAATTTTTTTAACTTTGATCAGGAGGATTTTCCCAATGTTCTGGGTATGGCTAAGGAGGGCTCCATTTCCTTGTTTAAACTATTTAAATGGTTTTTTCATGAGCTCAACATGACTAAAGTTAGGGTTTGGGGTGTTGTGAGCAAAGTGGGAGAATAATTGGTTCAAACTCAGGTTGATGAGTTGTATGATTCTTTGAAGATTGTTGCTAAGGAGATGTTGAAGATGAAGTAGATGTTTGAACAAAGAATTTTGACCCTGGAGGAACAAATGAAAAGGATTATTGTGAAATTGGATAAGGTTGGGGATCAGACTAAATCTATTGTGAGGTATGAGTCTAAGGGCCTATCTACTCCTATTGAGAAGGCCAAGAAATGTATGGAGATTACTCCTGGTGAGGATGCTGGTGTTGGTGAAAGGTAAGTGGAGGATGATGTTTCAGTTGACAAGGTTGTTGGTTTGAGAAATGTTTTGATTAATGAGGTAAATGTGGTTGGACCTAGTATTAGAACTCGCAATAAGACCAAGATGCAGGTGGAGATCCTTGTTAAAGATATGTCTGAAGTCATGGATGATCATAAAAAGACTATGGACAGCAACATGGAAACTGAAAATATCCTACATAATATGTAGTTATGTTGTTTTTTTCCTTCCTTTTTGGATGCTATAGTGTTGATTGTTTGTTGTGTTTTGGTTGTTGTTTGCTCTGTTTAGTTATCTTTCACTTCAACTGCTCTTTTTTGTAAAGGTTTTTGGGTCCCCTTCAAAAATTGTTTACCTCTAATCAAAAGCACATCCATCATACCATATCTAGTGTTGTTCAACATTTATTCCATGTCGTCTCAGGTCTTCAAAAAACATTCTAAAACAATGAGCTACATAGTTTCTATCATGACCCGTATCATCACTGATATAAAAGTGAACCTCTTTGATGATAATTTGAACACCTTTGCTACTTTGTATAACATCTACATGGAACTCAACATGCCTATAGAAAACTTGCACAAATATTGCAACTTTCTCTAAATGATAATTGTTGTCAAACAGATTGCACCCGAATGCTTGAATGATTAAATTCAACAATCTGTTGAAACATGGGAACTATCTTCAGGTTGTGGGTATTCCTATGGAAAAGATAGACCTATAGATTCTAAGATGGTTCCTATATGATGATCAATTTATTACTTGAATGATTTGTTTTGAGAAAAGGGTAAAAAGGATTGAACCAAATGCATAAACTAAAATTAAAACTTCGCTGATGCACCTAATTGGAAATCTAAACTGCAAATTGACTCACAAAATGATTACTCGGTACTTTAATCTGCACAACCTGATTTGATAGTCTAATCACCTGAATGTTTTAAACAAAGGCTTTGATTCAATACAATTTTGAGGGAAAACATGGTTTTCACGACTAAACTGATTAATCAATTACATGCACAGTGTATAACCAGTGAGCTTAAACTAAACTGCATATAGATATTTATGAAGGAGACAAAAAAAATAGAGGTTACAAAACTGAAAAACACAATAATCCTTCGATCAAAAACCCATACAATACTGATGCCTGAAATCTTGAAGGAAAAAATTTGAAAAATACTAGAAATTAAAAAAATCTTCTACTGATCACAAATAAATTAACTTGTAAAAACTGATGATGTATTAAATTTTGAAAGTTGAGTTACATGATATTTCTCTTTGCAGAACACAAAGGCTGAAAAACAAGAACTAGAGGAAAAAGATTAACTTTTTCCAATATATACAATGAGAGGCAACTCCAAAGTGCATGAAGGTGGAACTGAAAGTCAATTTCAGTATAGAAAATGGCAATTCCAAGGAAAATCCCGAGCAAAAATAAAGATCTGGAAAAGAAGAGCTCAAACTCATGCAAAAATGAGTGAACTCGGGCTCAAACTCACAGTCACAATGTGTACAACTGAAAAGTAACTCGAATTGGCTCCAGAATGCATGAAAATAGCACTGAAAATGAACTGAAGTCAAAAATATCTCCACAATATGCTGTCACAAGCAAAAGAGAAAATCCTCATAAAAATGGCCCAAAACTAAAGCAAACTAATCTCAGTGTCTAGAAAACTCCACCTCTCCATGCGCATGATCAAGATATTTCATGAATTGATGCAAAACTGAAGCAAAGTGCCAATAATCTCCATAATTTGCATGATTTTAGTCATCTAGTTAACTTTCACTTGCAATCTTGCATGGATTTGAGAAAAGGCAATCTTTTAATTAAATATTAAAGGTAACCATTTCATGATTATTTTAATATTTAATATTTGTTTAATCCACCTTTTATTATATGTTAAATATTAAAGTAATCATATAGTTATCTTTAATATTTAATTGATATTTATTATTCCCCAAATCCATGCATAAGCAAAATATTCTAAATTCAAAGAATAACTTTGAAGTCGGCTTCAAAAACTCATGGGCCCTTAGCTTCATTAGGTTTTTTTTATTTTAAAGTCATTTATCTTTTGGAATGTAAAAACCTAATGATTTTTTAAAAATTATTGATCAAAAGTCACCCTTGGTCGAATTAGGGCAAACAAAAATGATCAAACCCTAATCATTTTGTCATTTGCATTCTTTGTCTTTAGCCTTCTGGAAACTTCGTGCTTTGTTGCGCCGCTATAGGGAGACCTTAGGGTTTCAGCCTGAGCTATGAATTTCACCATTCAACTGCATCTCTGGGTGTTATCCTTGAAGATTTCCACAAAAGAAAGCATAGTAAGTTTTTCTTTAGACATAAATCCACAAATCTTCTATTTTGAAGGGCATTTTTCATTCTAAGCCGCAACTATAGCATTTATTTCTGATGTCTTTGTTTGTGAATTGTTCTATTGACACCCTTTTCTCTATTTCTAGTCACCATTATTAAATTTGACTGAGCTCTTGGAGACTTTTTGATGAACAAAACCCTTGGGCTTAAAAGTATTTCTCTCCAAAACAAGAACTCAGGTAAGCTTGAAACTTAACCCTTCTGCTATTTAAGTGAATGAAGTGCTTGATTTGAGCTTAATGAGAGTAAATTAGAAAGCATTTACCTCTACTTTCACCTGGGTTCCATTTAAAAAATCAATTCATCTCCATTGTTTTATAAGGGTTTATGAAACCCACGGCTACAACCTCCTTACTCTACACAAATGAAGGTTTGAGGGCCATTTTGGAGCTTATTATAGTGCTTTTTTGTGTTGGCTCAGCTAAAATGATGAGAAAACTTAAAATATTCTCCATAAAAGTGATTGCTTCTGCATCTCTCTATTGGGTTGGACCTCCGTCTGGATGTGTGGATTTTCATTTTTCATCAAATTCCCTTTGATACTATGTACCATGTGTGTTGTGTACAATGATCATTATTTAATCCTCTGCCAAGAATAAACACTTAAAAAACCCTCTATTTAGATCAGACTTTTGTCATTTCTCATGTTAACTGTCCTATCATTGGAATCTCATTGCCTTTTGTATGAGGTTTCTTGAAAAAACCTCTCTTGATCTGATTTGTTATTGTTGCTTCATCATGCCATCAATTGTATGTGCTTTAATCTGCTTGTTGTGGGCACCATATTCAATTTACTGAAAAGATCTCTCCATTTTTTGTTTTTCTTTACTTGGTCAAGCTCAAATATCTCTTTATTTTTTGCATTTGTGAGATAAAACAGATCCCCAAGTCATCATTTGAAGAATACAACTGGTTTTTATTTATTGCCTAAAAAGATAAGGCCACGACTGTATCAGGACTACACCTTTATTTAAGTCACATTTAGGACAACACAAAACCCTACATGCTTAAAGTCACGTTGCTCTATTCACATAGACTGTGATTTTAAAAAATCCATGCCATTGTATGCTTTTTCTTCTTAACCCCCACCAAGCTTCTAATATGTCAGATTAAAGCGAAGAAAATTACACTCCAGAGTAAAGCTCACCACTACCTTGAAAAGTTGCTTTATAAAACCTTGCTAATTTGCAAGGACAACCATGTATTATATAGTATCTAATGTATTTAATGCTTCAACCTTATGGTCAATTCCTTTATGGCAATATTTCCCCTATAGGTTACTTACTGCCCTAACAAGTATGATTGTTAATGCTAATAATAAGTGCTTTACTCCTTGGTGCCTGTGCATAATGAAAGGTTACTATCTAACATGCATTTATTGGAAGAATTGTTCAAGAAAACATATCATATTGTTGTTTCCTTTTGGATCTTCCATTCATTATTATGGATGTCTCTATTTACATTGAGAGAATGAGAGCCAGTATGTTATTTTTGAGGAGTGTCATAACATTGTGTAATGACTATCTTTTACTTGACCTCTCTGTCATGTTTACTTTGAAAATTGTTTTCTTGAAATTAATTTGTGAGTGTAATATTATACTTCATGCCTTTATGTATCTTTGTACTTGAATAGAATTTCTCTCTCTAGACTGAACTTATCTCTTGCAAAGTTTTGATCTTTATAATCTGCCAGTGACTCTTATTGCACATTTATGCATTCTTGACTTGGTGACTACCTCTTTTGTATTGTCGTCATCTCATTAAAGAATGATGCTATAATTAGGCTTTTGAGAGCCTTTGCCATTATACATTGAAGGAAAAAATGCAAGAAATTATAGATCTCATTAGTTCTTTTAACATTCTTGCAATTCATAGATAAAGCCATGAAAACAAAAGTCAGAAAATGTATTTGATGACTGTCCCCTTGATGAAAATGCTAGAGTTGCATTTTATAGCATAGTTTGTACGACTCTACGATTGCTTTCCATGATTATGAATTTGATGATTGCTATCATGCATTCATTGAGGCATGACTTGAGAGAATATCATAATGTTGCCATTATCTACCTGTGAACATGATAACTATGATTACTTTGCTTTTACATGTTGCATATATAATTGTTTATGAGCTAGGCTCAACCCTTGTGGGAGCCACATTTTCCACCACTCGTAACAATATCTGTCGATTGAAATGATCTGATTATACCTGTACCTGCACACTAAACAAACATATTAGCAAAATAAATGAAGCTAAAAGCTTCCATTGAATTATGTTTTCTTTTGAATAGTGAAATCATTTGATGGATGCCTGATCGAATGTGCGTTATATTTCTATTGGTAATGTAGGAATAGGATAGGATATGATTTTTCATTGCTTAGAGACCATCTCTAATACCACATTTCATCATATTTGCAGATGCTTTTGGAGCTTGGAACTGGATCAATTTGAAAGCACAACACAACAACTGAAGACTTTAACGTGAAAATGATTCATCATTCTAGGCAATGATGAATCACCTTCTATCTTATGCTCATGTTATTTTCAGTTGTATAGTTTACATTATTTTCTTGTATCCATCATTTGATTATGAAAATCAAATTAGCTACTCTCGCAGCTTGTGCGGGACTTCAGTCTTTCCAATATGAATAAAAACAACATTCTTTTATGCAAATTTATGAGTTCTTCTATTACAAACATTTTCATAATCAAATTTTGAAATTCAATGAATACTTTTAGCAGAAATTTTGCACCTTTCTCTGATGAATGCAATTCAGCTCCACCTGTTTTGAGCTGTAGTTAAAAATAGGTAACAATTGACTTTGAATCTCAGTTTGAGGACTAAAAGTGTAGTTCTCATAGAATTCTACAATAGAGAGAATACAACTTGGTGGAAAGAAAGTCTTTGAATCATGAAATTTCTTAGCTTCCCATCTTGCACCATGACAATGTTGGATATGTGGATATATGATATTGTGAAATTTATTCATAAATTCATTGTAAGGAAATCCACTCTCTTTGAGAACAATTTTTTTGGCCTCAACTCTTGACTTCATTGAGTATTTCTCATATATTCAAATCTCTTCCAAATAACTTGCATTTCAATATTTTCAACTTGTAAAAGTTTCTTCAAATTTCCAAAATCATTACATATAATTTTTTATACACTAAACATTGAATTCATCTGAATCTTCTAATTTTTCACATACAAGAGACTTCGCAAATTGTGTTGTGCTTCCAGGGATGGCTATATTTTAACCAATTATTGCCATAGCTTTTTTATATGATTGTCGATGTAGATCAAATTCAACATGATTTTGACAAGTTTCATGTACTTTATTTATATGTACAAATGACGGTTGTAGTGTCTCAAACATCCTTTGACAAATCTTCACATTTGAAAATTCTTGCTTGAATACTTCAAAAATTTTACTTTGTGTTGTATCTATAAAATGTTTTAGATGAGAAATATTTGTACCATCTTCACCTATTATTTGTATAGTATCCCTTATATTAGAAGAAACATGAGAGTGGTTGGTCCAATATTTAACCACCTGTTTCTTTACATCTTCTAAAATTCTATCTTTTTGGAGAAGCCTACAAATATTTACCCCGAATTTTCTCAATTTTTTCATCTATTTCATTTCCTTTTTCAATATACCTTTGAACATTTCTCCTAGAAACATTTAGTAATTCAAAAATTCTTGAACTTGTCTTCTATGTGATAATTTCTTACTAGAAATTACATTCATCAATGCTCTACATGTAGCATTTGGATCACTAGCCCGACTCTTGTTTTCAATACAATTCAATGCTTCTTGCAAGTTTTAAATAATTGTTTGTTTTAATGAAGATGACAAATTTTTCCTATTATCAACCCCTAACAACTCCAAAACAGGGGTCATTTATTTTCACCTAAATAAATTTGCAACTAACTTTGCTCTTCCAATTAGAGATTTTTCTTCAAAAAATTCATCTCATATTCTTTTAGAGTGTAATTTTATTATGCTTTTAGATAACATATCTTTAGATGAAATATTATTGAAAAGAGAATCCTCATCCATCTTCATTATATTTTCCATACCATAGAAAAAATTTCTATTACTAGGTTCAATTTTTTCTTGTACCTATATGTCACCTTGATCATCAATAATTTCTATGGGTTGTTTTTGCTTAGTAGATGTTCCTTCACCCACTTTTCTCTTCTTCTCTCTTGTTTGATCATACTTCCTTTTCCTAGTCCTTTGATTCCCCATCATAAATTGAACTCAAATTTCAATTCACCTACATACAAATGTACACACATGATTTCAATGAATGTAGTTAATATTACATAAATAGAACACTAAATATTGTTCATTTGTTTTAAAGCCAAAGTAAAAAAAAACAAAAGAAATTATAACATTGGTTTTTAAAACATAATGAGCTCACATATTTATACTATAAGCACTCTATAACCTCAAACATAATCTAAAATTCATACATAGGGAAAATTCATGTGTACACAACATGTAAGAAATAATTAACATGAGCTGGACACACTAGATTATTGTCTAGTATCTTTGTATTGATATAAACAAATAACACAAACATTTAAATAAAAATAAAGAAAAGACAAAAAAAAGTAGGTCTTAACTAATGATATATTCAATGAGCTCAAGTCCCCAAGAAGATTACAACCATATTATCATCATACTCAAATTTTGAATTGTTTGAACTTGAATATAAGGGTCTTGCATTACTTATGTTACATAAATCTCTAGTGATATATAGGATGATAAGGTTCATCAATTAAAATTCTTTAAATACATAAATTACAAACATTATATGAGCATATTTGGTATATGAAAATATTTAGCATATAACTAGATGTACACTAGATCATGATATCACTTACTATCACCACTAAATGCATCAATATGTGGATCTTTTTAATAATATGAGTACTATAAAATATAGAAAGAGAAACATCATGCTCGAAATACCTAAATGTGGAGATCACTAGCTCATATTATAAATTTGATAAGACATTCAAGCTCATAATTTTCAATATTATATGTGATTTAAGGAAATCCAATTAGATTAGCATTAAAAAGGCATGTCATGAAGATCCTTGAACCACAAAAATAGTTTAGAGACAAAGAAGGGGTAAATTAAATTACACATGTGTATCACAACCCTTTATGTATTAAAAAAAGGGGTATTGTTACATGTATCACATGTACATCAACCCTTTACATGATACTTGAGAAAAGGGTAATCTAAACTTGCACAAGTAGTTCAAGAATGTATAATGTAGGGTACATGTGAAATTATGTATGAATAAAACTTGGGTTAACAAAGTAAATTTTGGTTAAACCTTAATTTTGGAGGAAAATAGTACACATACCATAAAAGGATAACAAGTAGATGATTTTTATTGGTTATAGGGCATGAAGAAATTAGAAAAGAATGTGCAATTATGGATTTTCAAGGATAGGACTTGATCTCTAGGTATAATGTACATAATTAATTCAAGTGAACCTAAGATGTGCCAACCTAATGCAAGAGCATGGGAAAACTTGGACACACATAATGTTTGGAAAGATCCAGTCAATTTTTTATGATAAAATATAGATGGACAAGGTAGTCACATCTGAAGGAGAGGATCCATAGAAAGGAATCAACATTATTTTCAATAAAATCCAATTGAGTTAGTGGGCATGGGAATAATTTAGAGAATGAAATAATATCCTCAACAAAGGAAAATGAGGATATCATTTTGCTTGATTTATTGCAAATTTGGGAAAAATTGTTGCATTTCAGTATGGAAAATCATCAAATCTGTAGGAAAATTATTTACATTTCTGAAGCATTACATATCTTGGATAGATTAGTTCTCATTTTTGCATAAATAGAAGCATGTTTCCTTTTCAAAGATGTGGTTTTGATACGGTAAATAATTGCTTGTATAAGTACAATCTCCCTAGTTATGAGTACAATCTAGGGAAACAAAATAAGGTCATTCACAATCATGATAGTCATTCTCCAAATGTTTTCCCTAATTATTAGAATACCTTAGTGCAAGAGAACAAAATCATTAACACATTTCTTAATATCACCTTGCCTATCCTTCATTCATCCTCTAACATCTCTTTCATTTGTGAGAATGTTATAGTGAAAGAGGATGCAATCATAGACAATCATGACAATCATAGTTGTTCTTCTCTCGATATCTCTCCTACTTGTGATGAAGGAATCTTTCTATTAGAAGATCCAATTATTGAGCATCATGAGAATATTGTTTATCCCTCTCCAAATGCTTCTCCTACTTGGGAAGATATTATGCCAAAAGAAGATGATGTCACTGATACATTTCTTTCAAAAGATAGTGTAGATGAAGAGGATAAGGAAACCTTAGATCCCCCTCGTTAGAAAATCATCAACAAGAAGCCGCATCCACTAAAGTTATGAATGCACAAGTGTCCATTAGATCTCCTTTGATTATTGCGCATCCAAAAAATCCTTTTGGAACTCCTAAGTGTCCTTTAATCATTGGACCCCCAAAGATTCCTTTTGAACCTCCTAAGAGTCTTTTAGTTATTGGACCTCCTAAATCACTTCTTATCATAGG
Source organism: Sequoia sempervirens (assembly GCA_007258455.2). Taxonomy (NCBI): domain Eukaryota; kingdom Viridiplantae; phylum Streptophyta; class Pinopsida; order Cupressales; family Cupressaceae; genus Sequoia; species Sequoia sempervirens. The sequence continues at coordinate 226,909 of VDFB02112239.1, read as the reverse complement.
ACCACCTCAAAACAATCCAAAACCTCCAAGATATATCTTAAATTTTACAAGGAAACTCACTAGTACCAATGTTTTGTAGCAACAAAGTTATAATACCATTGCTCATACATATAACACAAGGAATAATAGACAACCACAAACCATTCCTACATCGATACCACTTCCTCAACCCATTTTTCCTAGTGCTCCTTGTTTACCTTTGTATAGTGGAAAGGAGTATGATCTTGTGGAACAACTTCACAACAATCCTACTAAGATCTCCCTTTGGGATTTGATTCAAGCATCACCTATTTACCATAGCATGCTTCAAAATGATTTACAACAATATTTTATCCCTCCTAGTGTGCAACCCAATGATTTGGTAGATTTTATTGAGAATATGAATTCACCTAATTTGGACATTGTCTTTCATCAAAGTGAATTGCCTACATTGGAAATACAGAAACAAAATGATGCTTTGATGATAATAGGTAGCATTAACCATATTTTCATTAAGCATACTTTCATTGGTAATGGTTTGACACTCAATGTTTGTAGTGTAAACCTTTTGGATAAACTTGGAGTGGATAAGACTAAAATTCAACCAAATTCTTTATCTATCTATGGTTTTGATAATGTGGGAAAACAACCACTTGGTGTGATAAAATTACCTATTAAAGTCAATTGGGTTACATTGAAAACTCCTATCCATGTCATGCCCCATGATCTTTCATATAATATTCTATTGGGTAGGTCATGGATTCGTGAAATGAATGGAGTCCCCTCAATGCTTCATTGTTTAATGAATTACACTTACAAAAATAAGGTCCACATAATAAAATTTGGTCCTGAACATGAGAGTTGTTTAAAAATTTAAATAGGAATGACAAATCCTTTTAGAACATTGACACCAACTACAAAAGTGGAACCTTTACAAAAAGAATAAAATGATGATCATTTTTCATTGGTGACTAAGTTATTAGATGACGACTAGGGTTCATTGGATTTTACACCTACATTCATGGGATAATAACAAATCACACACAAATCAAGAAAAGAGAAAGAAGTTGCCATAATATCAACACAATCTGATTCATCAAAACCATGTGAGTTCATAAATTTTAGCAAAGAAGAGAAAAAACAAAAATTATACATCCACATATGATGAGTGTGATCATGAGAAACCACCTTCTTCAAAAGAAATGAAAGAACTTTATGGAAGGGGTTATGAACTTTTGAAACAACATGGCTATAAGGGAAAAGGATGTGGTGTTAAAGAACAAGGTATATGTGTCCCTATCAAACCTAGCACACAAGAATAAACAAGAGGTCTTGGTTATTGTCCTTCAAAAGAAATGATGTCATCAAAGAAACCTTCACTTAATATCAATGTCATCATGCAAAACACTCCTAGGATAAATATAAATCATGGTCATGATATTACTTCATCTTCAAACACATGTTTTAGTGATGATTGGGGTTCATTAGATTTTACACCCTCCTTTTTGGGAGAGTAAAAAATCTCATGGTCTAAACCTAACATGTCTTATGTATGTATGACACCTTGTAGTAGAATGAAATATCTTCTACTATTGATTAAGAGAGTACCTTGTCAAGGATTCTCCAAGCCTGCTTGATATCTCTCCCTCCAAAAATATGAAATAAATTCTACAAAAAAAATCTCATTATGTGCATATTATCCAGTGCATGGTCATTCAACCAATGAATGTCAGGCCTTGAATAACAAAATTCAACATCTTAAGGATTGTGGTGCTCTTCCTTGTGTTGATGCACCTAATTCATCTTATCAATAATGATTTTCATCCTATCATGTTGCTCATCACTATATGGCATTAGTAGCTTTATGTATTATGCTCATTGTCATTCATGGTGGTACAATCTTAAGTGCAACCATATTTTTCATGGTAGCAACATGATATTACTTGGTGTGGTTGTCCTTGTCCCTTTGCTTGGGTGGCAAGGATAACTAGTTTTGGGAGGCATACATTCTTTTCAAGGATCCCCTCTTCTCTTCTTTCTCCTTAAAATACCAACATAGTAAGTATGTTGACATTTTAAGGGGGCATATAGTCCCCTGCTCATTGTTTGCATGTTCCCTTCTTAGTGATGACAACATACATCTCATAGGAATTGTGACCTTTTTGTTCAAAGAGTGGCTTTCTTGATCTATGTGATGTGTCTTCTTTGTGGTGACATTTGGCTTGATGTTCTATAAGAGTGTGACCTTTCTTGACATATTATTTTCTCCTTGGTGGCAATGCTATGGCTAGCATTACCTAAGGTATGATCTTTTATTCCTCAAATGGTCCTCTCTTCGTGGTAATTTCAAAATGTGATGTTCCCTAAGGTGTGACCTTTCATGCATTAAGTAAAACCCCTTTGATTATCTTGATTATTTACTTTTGTTTTGAATTTAAACCTTGTCATTTTATTTCATAAGTGTCTAGCATATTGCAGCTTGCTAGCCTTGTGAAGCATTGATCATTTTGTGGCACCTTATCAAAGTTATCAGGAAGTATAAATTTTGGTATGGTTGATGTAAATGAACACACCTATAGACCTAGTGTGTCTGTCTCATTTGCCACCCCTTTTTTATGGGTACACACCTTGTAGACCTAGTGTGTGTTTCTCATTTTTCCTTTGGGGGCTCACCTAGTGTATACCAAACTATACTAGCCTTTGTGAGCGTATTCCATAGTCACCTATCATAATACAAATTGCTTGCTAGTGAAGCCATGTGATCTATGAGCGATGAGTATGACTTTAGTCCTCATTGAGCATTTTCTTTATTTGATGGATGACGTTTTGTATTTGAGACAATTTAAGACTGATGTCTCTTTGCCTTATCGACTTGAAACCTTTTAGTACTAACCTTGTGTTTTGACATGTATCTTTTGTGTGTCTTCTTCATGTTTGCATTGTGTTTACATCATGTTTTTTTTATTTCATCATCATTCATATGTTATGTTGTGTCATGTGTTTTTATCATGTATGCTTCGTGTTTTCCGATATGTATGTTTGTGTATCTTATCTTGATACACATCTCTTACATACATGTGTGTCCTTTTTTTTTATGTTGGTTTGCCATGGGATCTTGAATCTTGGGGGCTTGCACAACCTCCTTGATATTTTTCATCCTATCTCATCAACATATGTGCACTTGGACCCCTCTTAAAACATATTTGTCTACTTTAGTGTGAGTTTGAGCATAAGTTCATACTCTCACTAAAGTGGGGGCTAAATGTAGTGTAGGAAATTATATACATTTACTATTTTACACTATGTTTGGGTCCCTTAATTTATTAGACTTAATTAAGCTTCTAATTTTCTAAAGTATGTATTACAATGCCTTATTATTACCATTTTATGAAAGGGGAACCAACATTTAATTAATGCATTTAATATTTTAATTACCATGAAATATGAGTATCCTGGATTTATAGACTAGGGCCCATTCAAAAGGGTCTCCTTTAAGTGCCTAGACCCATTTTTAAATATGTTTTTGGTAGTATTTTAATTATTCAAATTAAATTTGCAATTGTCGGCTTTTGAAATCTAATTTTCAAGAAATTAGATAAACACCTATAAATACATAGTTATTTTATCCTTTGAAATCCATATAGCAAGAGGTGAACTTTCAAGAGCAAATATTATTGTCAAGAGCATTCAAGAGCAGCATTATCAATCATTTATAGCAGCAATCAAGATCCTATCATCATGTCAAGGTTCATGTGTGTTCATGTCATCTTTTGAAGCTAACATTGTGATGTAGGTTTTCAAGAGCATTCAAAGTATTTCAAGCAATCAATCAAGTCAATCAAGCAAGATCCAAATCCTTGGGGTGATGTGTTTATATTCAGTGCTCTAAGGGAAGCCATTGAAGGGTGGTGAGTTATAGCAAGCATTGTTCATTCATCATTTCCTTCTTTTTCATTATCTTACTATCAAGGTTTAATTACCAAACTAGGGTTTGACCGAGGCAACCCCCATACAAACAAAACAATTTTTCCCTCTTTGTGTATGTGTAGATTATAGGTTGAAGAAGAAGTGGAAAGATCTTGAAGAGAAATTTTGTATTATTGCATTTGTTGTCATCATTGTTGTTAAACCACATAAACTAAGTTGCAAAATTTATTTTTGACATTCCAATAGTGGGACGTATGTCAAATGAGAGCTCAAATCTTGTACCAGAGGACCCCAAAAGTTGGTCAAAACCCTTGTACAAAGATCCATTTTCCCATGGATAAATGAGTCCTTATGGGTACCTCAAAACTAATTTTTCTAAGTAGGTTTTTTGTCCTCTACACTTCCCATATTTGCTTGCAAACTATTGGTTATGTTTTTCAATTGTTAGGATCTTTCATTTTTAATATTAGGGAATATAGGATCATTAGTCTAATCATTCAAAAATATTTCTAATCAATTCCAACCCCCCAATAGATGTAGATCTAGGTCTGATTGGCTCACAATTAGAGATGAAAGTCAATTATTTCACCTTGTGATCTACATCTCAATGAAATTTATAAAAAATGTGGAACTGGCCCTAGGTTATGGAAACTAATCTTAGAGTCACCACATTTTTATGTTTCAAGTACATGTATACATAAGCACACAAGGCAAGAAACATGCTAACTAAATACACACACGTATGGAATATAAGTTACTATTAATGGGGGATCTTTGTTTATTGAATTTTTATGTTCCCAATTTGAATCAAGGGGGACACATGGCCTAGATAGATGGAAGAACTTCACAAGAATAGAAAGAATAAAAGATTTGACAACTAGATATTATGAAACAATAGGGGGAGTAACATCCTTTGTAGTATTGGTCTTGGCTAAAAGTATTAATGATCATGTAAAGATTGATGATAATTCTAAAATATCTAATAGAGACTCAACATACACTCCCCTGAAGAGGGAGTGCACAAGTCTATCTTGGGATAAAAAACAAGTAGCTACTCCACACTACTGACAATAGGAATATGAGAAGGATATCATGGTGGAGGAAAGTTCTTAACACTAGGGTAAACTGATGTAGAAGGGATTAGAGGTGGTGAAATAGGGTTTATCCTAAGTAAAAAAGTGGGGTAGGGCAATATTCATGTATGTTTTGGGAGGTGGATGGGGGATATCAATTTGAAGGGTGGAAGGGTGAAGTTCTAGGAATATTTCATGGAAAATATGGGTGTAAGGGATAAGGAATGAATGGGTATTTCTAGAAATAACACTAAAATTTGGTAGGTCAAGCAACCTAGAGAATTGTGGGTAGTTGGGAATCTCTAGAAGAATAGGAGGGTCAATAGAAGGATCCAAGACTATTTTGATTCTCTATAATTCATTTTTTCTATTCTGTTGGTAAGTAGGAGGCACAAAAATAAAATGAGGATTTGAAGGTGGATTGGGAAGAGCATGAGTAACAACACAATATTGACGCTTGCATAATCTAGCCAATTGGTTGTGTTGAGTACAAGATTGAGATATAGATGAAAAAGGGGGAGGATGATCTGATGTGGGTTGAATTCCTTGACCAATTGATGGGATAGGAGGAAGAATCTAAGCAACCAATCAAGGTCAAGTGACCACTATAATTATAGATGGAGTTGATGAAGGAATAGTGAAATAAATTTGATTCCTTATATTTAGATAGTATTGTTTAAATAGAATGTTGATTCAAGTTCAAAGAGGGGTAGAAATAGTCAAAAGATAATTAATATTGAATGAAAAGTGATCAATATCCATTATGAGCAATAGTATTCCTTGCACAATTATAAGGTAACTTCACATATTTATGAAAAACATATGTGATAATTTCCTAGTAGTGAGCCATGAATGGCCCAATAAGATGCAAAAGCAATTTGAAGTAGGAATTATGTTGAAGGAGATATACAAGATCTTAGTCCTACCTAGATAGGAAAGGGTAATACAACCCATGGTGAGAATGAAGAGGTCATTACACATGCACATAAAGATGCCATAAGTATCATACACATCTCTATGTAGTTGATTAATTTGTAGGAACTCCTTGATCACTATTAACCATGCCAATTGAGTCAAATAAATCATCGTGAATGGTGTTTTTTTTAACTTAAGTAGGTATGTAGAGATTCATGCATACCAATAGGCACATTAGAAAAAAAAAAAAAAGGCTTGTGAATTATTCTAACTTGAGGAAGTGGGTGTCAAATTTCTACCATATGAAACATGATAAGATATGCTTATGAAGAGGGAAGAGAGATACTATTGGGAATGGGAAGATTTAAATTTATAGGAATGTGTTAAGGTGGATCAAGGTCAATGAAATTAATAGAAGAGTGTTGTGGAAATGGTTTTGTATATATTTGAAAGTTTTGGTTGTGCGGTGATAGAATTGTTACATTTTTCATTTACACCCACTACTTGGATGACATTAGAATCGATGAGGTCTTGAACTATATGTTTTAGGCACCTACACATCTTTTAAATTGATAGAAAGCCTTCCAATCATAGATTGGTGGAAGAGGCTTGTTAGTGTCTAGGTGGTGAATGGTCAACAACTACACCAAGTTGTTAGATAGTATTTATCAAAGGATATAATATAATATATTAAAGAGTGGTGTGAAATGATGACTACATTGTGATTACACAAATATAACCAATATTGATGAAGATAGTGTGGTTATACTAATGTTATGTACAACAATGCTAGTTATGTTCTTGAATAAATTATTGACTTTAATGTTATGTACAACAATGCTAGATGTGTTCTTGAAGAATTTATTACTTCTATTTTATTTTTATTATAAGATGTAGAGGGTTTGGATGAGAAAGGAGTTGGTAAAGTAGAAAAATGTGCCTTGAATAGGCTAAATTCCATTGATAGTCACATGCTATTGTGCACAAATGAGTGAATGACGCATATTGCATAAGTAAGATCTTATCTTGAATAAGATATTGAAGGACACATTTGAATCAATAAGTGTATATGGTATGTATGAAAAGAGTGGTTTATAATGAAAGATTGTTTTTTTGAATTTTTTATTGGTACCTTTTTTAGAGTGTACTAGGTTAGTGAAGGTAATCGAGGGGCTAATGTTTATTTATAAATTTATAGAAGTTTTATCATTTGGTTGAATCAAAATTGAATGATTTGATAATGTGCACAACCAATCCATTATAGTGCCCTTCAATGAGCACACAAATGGTTTTTCTAACAACATCCTAAAAGAGGAAACCAATAAATAGAGTAGTGAATTCAAATACATATGATTGAGGATATCCTTTGACATTTTTTTTTTCAAACATGACACCTCAAAGCCAACAAAAAGGAGTGGTTAAGGGTTAATATATGATACAGAGGGAAGCAAGACAATACTATAAGTTTCCCATGTTTTGTATTAAGTGATTAATCACAAGGTCTATAGTATGCAAGGGTGTGACAAAAGTAATAGTAGTGGAAAATTGTTAAGAGGGCTTTTGAGAGAAATTACTATGAAGGTAAAGGCTACAAAGAAAAGAGGTGATCGATAGAAAATTTAAATTTGGATAGAGGAACATATTTGTATGAGAAGATGAGGTCACATATAGGAATCATAAAAGTGGCCGCATATGTATAATTTGGCATGCAAGCACTTAGAGTTAGCATATACATAGAAATTTTTACTTTTAGTGTTTGAGTGAGAGTCCTAAGCTTTATTGTAGTTAGCAACTATTCTGAAAATATCATTGTTCAAAATTAATTCTATTTCATGTAAGAAAACCAATACTTTTGGATGGTTTCATAACATGCTTCTCATGGCATCAAGAATGGGACCAATATGTTCAATACATCTTCATCTATATTGAATATTGATTGAAAATCTATACAGTTTTTATCAAGTTGGTACACCTCAAATTGAGATGAAATATGTAGTGTGACTTCATGGTCAAAGCCTCCCTTAATGTCATAATATGTAATTGTAGGAGAAGTAGGTAATTGAGAAATAATTATAATATTTAGATCAAATGAGAAGCTAGAGAAATCCAAAGTTCAAATAAGAATAGGAAGTGGTCTTAAATGAGAAATGTTTAAATTTTGAACACTTGCATTATGATAAAAAAGAGAATGGGTTTTGAATCTCATAAAAAGTGAAATGTACAAGCTTCACAATGCACAATGCAAGATAATGATGAAGATTTAAAAATATTGAATCGTTTTGAAGTGAATCAAAAGAGAAGGATGCACTTACAAAAATGTAAAGTTGAAAAGATTGCTATAACTAAAGATATTCTTTATTACCTAAGTTAAACACTTTCAACACTTTCACTAGGCTAAAACTAGATCTTTTAGAATAAAAGTGGTTTTTCTTTTGTTCTATTACCAAAATAAAAAAATCATAATAAAACTATCCTAACATGCTTAATACTTGTAAAATGAAATATTTCACTAAGATAAAGAATACAACTAAGACAAATAATTCGTTTATACTAGAAATAGGATTGTAAAATTAAAAAAATTAATACAAAACCATGAAAAGTACGAATAATATAATATGGTGCTAGAAGGAGAGGCTTAATATCTAAGAAACCCATATGATGCATTGTATTCCTATTTATGCATTTTATTCTATGATACATGCTTTTTTCTTAAGGAGATGAAAAAATATTGTACAACCTAGAAAATAGTTAGAGATCCAAGAAGACCAAACTTCTTGATAGATAGAGAGAAGAGAGGAGAATATTTTTTTTACTTGATAGATTGTGAGATCCATTTCAAAATAGAATGATATGGGAAATAGTAAAGTGAAAGGTTTGAACTAAACATTGGCATTCATATCAATTAAGTGACAAAACCTGAGTAGTTAGGTGAAGGTGGAAAAAATACTCAAAACACATAGATGTTCATGCATAGTGCTAGTGTCTAGGCATTATCAATTTCTAAAAGTCAATGTCAACAAAGAAGATAATAAAAAAATAATTATAACATTAACATATAAGTAGAAAAATGATGAAGCACATTCAAAATGAGCGTACTAAGACATGCTAAGGGCCACAAACGCTAAAGTGAGCCAAAACATAGCATGAAAATTACAAGGGCATGCAATTTTTGACATTACAATAACTTTTTACAATCATCTTATTTTAGGACCACCATGGATTGCCTCTAGTAATAGGAATAAGTGGAAAATGTTCATTGTATCCTATGGATCAGTATTCTTTTGTTAATTATTAGAAGGAAATTTTCTTATAATATAGTAAGCTAATCTCTTAATGTGATACGAGATAAAGAAATTCATCTCTATTAAATCTTAAAGTCATATACGTAAGTGATATTCTTACCTATGATGTAGGAATATTATCTTCTTTAGTATAGGGTCCCTATAGATGTATTCTTTAAGTGAAATCTTGCTATTTAATGGTTATAACTAGTTGAATTTTTTAGGACTCATTTTGTACATGCAATGATAATGATGCCCTATTTACTTGAGATTGTACTATACACTTATTAGATACATAAAACATAAATTATTTGAGGTTTATTTTCTATGATCATGGAAATGGAATAGACTTTGGAAATTTGTGAATCTCCACTATTCTAATTTTCCTTTGATAATAGTAAAAATCTAATGAATATCCTACAAGGACTTTTAAGACTAGAACAATAAACATGAAATAACTCTTTGTGCTTGGTTATATGACTAATATTTGGTTTTATAAGTAACCATTTGATTGGTATATGACATAAATTGTTCTTTAGTACAAAGTATGAGGTGGTCCTTTATAGCTAGAATTAGGGTTAGTGGTTATAAGATAGGTAATTTATCTTGTACAATAATTATAAATGCTTATGCATGTTTTAAGGGAATCACATTATAGAAGTGTATAAATTATGTTCAATATATGTGGAATGTTATTTGTGATGATTATAAAACTCATTGCTTTATAATAGATAGAAAAAAACATGTAATGCAATTACTTGAAATAAATTCAATTATTGTTATCTAGACTATAGAAGTAAAAAAAATAGTGTTTCTCATTATCCTAGGGCAAAAAGGGAGAAATTTGTGAAATTGTTTAGTACACATAATTTATTTCTTTTACTTCAACTAGGAGATAGCTTTAGATGAAGAAAATAAAGGAGATAAATGGTGTATTTTTTTCATGCAATCATAAATGTATTTACTATTTACCTAAATAATGTTTATATTTAAGTGCATACAATCATGCAGTTACCTTATCTCAAGAAGGGATTTTTATTTAAAATCAAAATAAAAGTCTTCAAAAAGTAAAAGGGACAAGGGTGGGAAAAAATAAAAAATAAAATAATAATTCAAGGTGGGAATAATATTTTCCCCTAACTATTGGATAATGAATCAAGTGAAACTTGAGGAAATATGTAAGAGAACTATAGTTGTGTAGAAATCATAAAATGTCTTCATATTGAATAATGCCATACTAACCAATTAATGCTTAATGTGATCAAATGGGAAAATAATATTTTGAGAAGGTATGTCATGTTTTAATGCAACTCAAGCTTCGTGATTATTGACTCACTTTAAAAGATATGGAACTCATGTTTATATCAAGTGACACTTGATTTGTGTATGTTTTAATTCCTCACTCATGTGACACTTGATTGATGCAAAGGTTGTGCATTATTAAAATGAGATTAAGTGACACTTGATAAGTGTAAAAATCTTATCAAAAAGTTATATGACAAGTCCATTATATTAAGTTTCACAAAGTAAGGTTAATTCTAGTACATGTCTAAGGAAGTAGGATCTTAATTAGATCTACTTTCTATGGTTGTGAGTGATTATTTTTTATAATTCATCAAGTGAACTTGGCTTACGTGAGGTAGTATGTTCTTTAACTATAAGTCTCATCCTTTAAAAAATTGAAGGTATAAAGTTTAGGGTTATTGCCTAAATCAATATAATTTGAGTTTGAGATAAGTTAAGGAGCCAAGAATGTTAAATGCAATAGAGATATCAAATATAAATTGAAATAAACTATATTAATGCTATGCAAAATTTGACTATTGTGTTTTTCTAACATAGAGATGGAAAGTAAAATTTAAAAGTAGATAATTGGTCAAAATTTGGTGAAAACTAAGACTTGATAATTATGTCCTTTATAGAAATAGCATTTGATACTTGTAGAAGATGTTATTTTAGTGTATATCTATGTTAGGAAAAATGCATAAAGATAAGGGGTAAGTGCATGGAAATGAGAGGTCAAAAGGGGGACAAAAGTAGAACTTTTTCTTGAAATATGTAAAAATAGAATTTTAACAAGTTTAATTCAAGATATCTATGCTCAAATTTTCAATGATGTGATAAGAACATGTTTAGTAGTGCATATAATAGGATATTAAGAGCCCATCAAATAGGAGGAACACATTAAAAAATATCATTTTTGATAGAAAATTATAACATAACATCAAAGTATGTTCCCCTTGAATTGTTGTATTTTTAAAGTATTTTGTAAATCTCTTCAATGTAAAGTTAGCTAACATCATGTAGTGTTTTCCCTTTTTTTTTCCTAATATTTTAATGAATTTATTTTTACTAGTTTTCAAAATGGATACATCCTCAAAAATAAAAAGTTGAGAATGCCCCCCTAGTTATGAGAAAAATAATTAAAAATTCAAAAAATATTTTTGAAGGTGTATAAAATGTATTTTAGAACATAAACGATGTAATTTATTTCACATTTTGATAAGCGAATAAAAAATGACATGAAAAAAAATACATTTATTTTTGGAAGAAAATGAAGACACTACTTAAAATAATCAAATATCAAAGCCTTAATATATTTGGATTTTAGAAAAAATACATGGTTAGTGTTAGGTCTTAAAATAGTAGGTCCAAAATCCTAGAGCTTCTCTTCACCTCCAATGCTAGGGGTTTGCCATCAAGGAGGTAAAATAGGCTCATCTATAGATTTATGAAGGTGTATAGAATGCATATTAGAACATAAAACATGTAAACATTTTCAAATTTGGATGAGCGAACAAAAATGATGTAAAAAAAAAAAACGTAGTTTTCAAAGAAAATGAAGGCAATGCTAAAAGTAATCAAAGATCAAAACCTTAATATATTTGAATTTAATTAAAAATACATGGTTATTATTAGGTCCTAAAATAGTAGCTCCAAAATCCTAGATCTTTTCTTCACCTTTAAGGCTATGGATATGTCATCAAGGAGGTAAATATAGGTCCATCTACAAATTTAAGAAGTTCAAAAGCTAAGTATGAGAGTAGGTAAACCCTCTTGATCTTCATGCTCAAATTAAACCCATAATGGTTTTCCTACAGGTCACTAAAATATTTTAACATATCAATTTTGGAATGATTGTACAATGTATCAAACAACAACTATATCTAGTTGTGTTCTTAACCCCTAAAAATTATCACTATGCTAAGAAAGCACTAGTTGCAATAGACCTTTTGTAGTTGATTATATACCTTGCACAATGTATTTTTAGAGGATAGAAGTTTAATAGTTCATAAAATTTTACTTCTTTTAATACATTTTACATACACCAAGGTATACACATGTTGTGCATGATTCACAAAAATATTTGATAGTTTGATCTCATGTAATATTAATCCCTAGTTATCACACTAAATCATGGACAATATGCATATTTTCTACTTCTATTATCATAAAATGGTAATTTTATTTCTATTTTTATCAATTATGGAGAGTCAAGATCTTTGGTGATTAGTGCCTTATTGGGTAACACAATTGTGTCTAACCATTGCAAGTAGTAAGAAATAAGGAACAATATAGATAAAATGCAAAATAAAAATTTCTAATTAATAATCCCTCTTTGAATTTATTAGAATTCATCCATAATAGATAAAATATTATTACATATGAAAAAAATTAATAGATTAAAATACTACATATTTTCTCAAATATCTATTATAGTTGCACCAAAAAATATGGTGGAAGAGAATTTACGAGGGCTTGTCTTACATCAAATCCTAAAAACCCTCTAAAGCACTAATGGCCAACTAAGGAGACAAATATTTACAAGAACACACTACAATAGTAATCTCTTTGGAACTTAGAGAGAGTTTAATGGTAAACACATTATCAAAAATTGAAACCCTAGACTATTCTACACTTAATACAGTGAAAACCTAAAATGACCAACCCTTACAAATGAGAAAATTTACATACATATAAATTTTTGGCTTTGGAAATCAGGATGAGTAGAGGATACATGGTATAATAGACTAGTAGAATTTGGCAAATAAATGACTACATGACTAAAAAATTTAGTCACATGACTAAAACTTCTAGTCACATGACTAACACTAGTAGTATTTGGAAAATAAATGACTAATTTGGTCATCGGGTAAAATCACAACTAAATGACTAAATAAATGTGCTCATTATTAAAATCTTGGCCATAATTTTCATTTTAATAAACATACTCTAAAACCTTCATCAAGACCTTATTTTCAATTGTAGCTCGCCATAATTAATAATAAAATATTACAAATAAAATTATTAATAAATATTTTTTGTGGAATAAATATTTTGTTTTGTGGTGTCATCATTAGTATTTGTCTTCCAAAACTATCTAGAAGAGGGTAATCAAAATCAGTACTAGAATATCTGAAAGTTGAAGATCCTTTCCCTCAAACTGAAGCTTTGTTCTCGACAAACCAGAGTTGAGACAAGCCAAGAACTAGTGGAAGGGAAGTTGAATGAAAACTAAGAGCAACTAAAAGCCTTCCTAAGAAAAGTTCCCTTTCCACTATAACTGTCAGTTCTAGTGTCTCCTTGTTCATTTTTTCTGGCATCTCCTCATTTTTCATTTCTTGATAATATGTGCAAGATGTTCTTCAATCTCAACAATCAATGTTGAGATATAAAATGGAAGCATTTCTCTTGCAAATAAGGTGCTAAATCATTTATCCTTGAAGGAGATTTATGTGCATGAAGAAAACTTAGGAGGTCTTCTAGAATATTCTTGGACCCCTCATCTATGGTATCTTTTATTTGACTAACCTTAGTTCCAAAATAAGCATTAAGGTGACCAAACCAGTCTTCATCATTTGTCATCATAAATCTAAAAATTAACCCAAGTAAATTGACACTTTTTAGGTCCCCTCTCTTGACAAGCCAACCCTCACTAGTAGTTAATTTGTGCAAATGGGTTTCAACATCTTTGTAACTTTCCAGATATGTAACTATGGCTTCAAGGCATTTACCAACCTTAAATCTCTCATGCCATTTGCAAATCCATCAGCTATTATTTGTTTCATCCTACTAACAAGCAGGCTTTCAAAAAGTTCATCCCACAAACTCTTTGAGTGCTTCAAAACAATCTCACACATGCATTGACATGGAAACTCAACATTTGAACCAAAAACCATTTTTAGCCACTCCAAGCTCCCTTTAAATGTATCTAGACTGTCCAATGTTTCTCTAATCAATGTCTCATTCTCTGCAAGTTCCTTGCCACTTTTCACAAAATCAAGCAAATACTTTCCCCCAAGCCTATCTACAGAGAGAATATCATTTGCACATGTCTTAAGCCTTGCTAAGAAAGAATCTGATATAAATTTTCTTGACAAAATCATCATGGTAGCTTGTAGCTTCTCTCTATGAGATTTCCACAACTGTACCTCATTGTTTGGGTTTGGAATCCCACCAAACAACTATGATTCAGGTGGAACTACCAACAAAGTCTTATAAAAAAGAGGCAAATCATTTAGAACCTCCAAGAAGAGTTCCCCAACCTGACATAGCATTACCTGTATGACTCTTACCACATTATAGAAAATGGAACTGATTTCCCCCACCTTATCGGTCTATTGGTTAGACGTGTCTTTCTGGTTCCAATGATGTGTCGACAGTTCTATTTTTTCATTGGCATGAGGATATTCTATTGGTGAGATGAGGTCTCTTGTTCCCGTGATGGTCCGATGGGGATGTCATTGGTGGAACTCCACCGATGACATCCCCATCAGACCATCGCGGGAATAGGAGACCTCATCCTACCAATAGAAGATCCTCACGTTGATGAAAAAATAGAACCGTTCCACTGACGACATCCCCATCGGACCATCGCGGGAACATGAGACCTCATCTCGCCGATAGAAGATCCTCACGCTGATGAAAAAATAGAACTGTTCCACCGACATCCCCATCAGACCATCGCGGGAACAAGAGACCTTGTCCTGCCAATAGAAGATCCTCATGTCGATGAAAAAATAGAACTATCCATGCATCGCTAGAACTAGAAGACATGTCCAACCGATAGAACCCTTGGTGTGTGAAATCTTCTAGCCATTTATGTCAAAATGAAGCAGGTGGATTTTAGGGGTTTTGTTTCAGATGATATGGAAAAAAATTTTTGGAACCAAATAGAGCTAAATGGGTGTTTCAAACTCAATCAAATCTTGTTTAAAAAATCCCAACATGAAGACAAGTGTACTCAGAAGATTGGGATTTCTTTTTTGATCATCATGATTTGGTTTATAACTAGGAAATTAAAGCAAAATGGTGATAAAGAACAACAGGGCATGGGAAGAAAATGTGTTGAGCTGTTTTGGGAAAAATGTGTCTTAAACATTAGAGATCTTCAAATTTGGGCAAAGATTTTGAGAGGTTCCTTGCAAAATCCATTTTGTGCACATTCTGCAATCAATCATTTCATTCCATGAGATGACATCTCTTTGAGGAATTATGTCAAACAATTCAGATGTTTTGTCTACGATTCCACATCTTACATATATTGTCTACCAAAGCATATCCAACTATAACATCTAGGTATCTTTTTAATTCCTCTATCTTTCATCAATCTCTTTACTATTTGAACCTCATATAGATGTTTTAGAGAACATAAGTTGCAACATTTTTAGGATCCAACTAAAAATATGAATGGTTGATCAACCATGCACACCTAATGATCAACTATATATGTAAATTATAATGCAATAAGGGTTACTGATGTGTGAAGTATGTTCAACTCTCATCCACTAAACCCACATGACTGCATGCACCTAGAACCCAAGAAAAGCTTGCAATGTTAGGATGTGTTCCAAAGTGCTTCATTAATTCAAAGTTTTTGAGAGGTTCATTGCAAAATCCATTTTGTGCACATTCTGCAATCAATCATTTCATTCCATGAGATGACATCTCTTTGAGGCATTCAGTCAAACAATTCAGGTGTTTTGTCTACAATTCCACATCTTGCATATATTGTCTACCAGAGCATATCCAACAATAACATCTAGGTATCTTTTTAATTCCTCTATCTTTCATCATTCTCTTTACTATTTGAACCTCATACAAATGTTTTAGAGAACATAAATTGTAGCATTTTTAGGATCCAACTAAAAATATGAATAGTTGATCAACCATGCACACCTAATGATCAACTATATATGTAAATTGTAATGCAATAAGGGTTACTGATGTGTGAAGTATGTGCAGCCCTCATCCACTAAACCTGCATGACTGCATGCACCTATAACCCAAGCAAAGCTTACAATGTTAGGATGTGTTCCAGAGTACTTCATTAATTCAAAGTTTTTGAGAGGTTCCTTGCAAAATCTATTTTGTGCACATTTTGCAATCAATCATTTCATTCCATGAGATGACATCTCTTTGAGGCATTTTGTTAAACAATTTAGGTGTTTTGTCTACGATTCCACATCTTGCGTATATTGTCTACTTAAGCTAGTTTTTCCTATAGTTGTTATTTGGTGTTTTTAATGTTGTAGAGTTAGATTTTCATGTATGCCTAAATGTCTTTTTTCGTAAAATCAAGTTTATACTATGCTCCCCAAGTTTTGGGGGGCGGGGACGACAGGGGATAGTGGGACGTGTTTTTCGTACGAGGGTACTTTTGGGTCATTTTTTAGGGGATGGTAGGGGACGACTATAAAAAATAGGATTTTTTTTTAAATATAGAGAAATTTTAAATATTCATATCAGAACATTGATAAAGCATTCATCACAGGCATTGTAGAAGATTAATACATAACATTAGACTTCAATTGATATTTCACATAAGAATTGACAAACAAAGTAACAAAATTCAAATTCTTTTATTGTCAATGTGCATACATATTAAATAAGAATTATAGAAAAATGCCTGAAGGCTTCAAGTTTCAACTATAAAATGACAAAAACATAGAAAATATATGGTTGTCCCTGATCAACAGATGCAACTGGTAGGTCTGTATCAAAATTGGAGCTCAAGTTTGTGTCACTATCAAATGCAAAGGAAGGGGGAAGTTTATGGGTCCCCAAAGTCCCCAAAACATTTCTGGGACAAGGATGGGGTACCAAGGTAGGGGATGGGTCCCCATGGAGCACTAAGTTTATATGGTTTGGGGTTTCGAGGTGGGGTTTTACCTGACCACATAAAACGTATGTGGTTGGGACAAAGGTATACACCCCTCTTGTTGATTACACCTTATCATCTGCTAGAGAGCTCTGGGTGACTCCTGGCATTGGTACTATGATGGATTGAGGGGGAAAATAGTAACATAGGTCATTGTGATAGTAAAGTGGAGGTTGGTATGTACACTATTTAAGCCTTGAAAGATTCTAACCTGAAATCTAGAGGCACCAATTAGGAAAACCCTAGTCTGAGCCTTCATAAAAGAGTTTGCAATACCAATACATAAATGTAAAAATGTATTTGATTTTGACTTGTATATCTGAATAGCTCTATTTATTCTTGAATTAAGCATTTAAAAATTGGTGTAGGAGCACCAAGGTATTTGTGAAATGTTGATTCATGGCTCAAGTGTTAAGTCAGATTGAGTTTTGAGTCTAGAATTCATTAATAAGGTCATGATTGACCAATTCATATTATAAGCATGTGCAAGAATAATGAAGAGTGTTGGAGGTGGTGGCAGAGCTGTGAGAGGTTGGTAATGTCATTTTTCAATAAACCCTACCCCAATCAAGTGTAAAGTGATGGTTTTTAGTTATAGAGGTTAGATGAGAGTTTTCCCATCTAAAAATTGTTGATTAGGGCCCTATTTGACTAGTAAGAAGATCTAAGTGGTTTTTTGGAGTTGGAGGAAAGAATTTGAGGTACCTCCTTTGAAACAAAGAACTAATTGGTCTATTAGGACAACGTTGTTTCTAGGTTTTGTGTGAGATGGTCCAAAGTGACCCATGATGGTTTTGAAGGTAAGTTATAGTTTTCCTTAAAGGGTGTCTAAAAGAGTAGATAGATTGATTGTTGAGTGGTTCATTGTGAGATAAAGTCAAAAATTTGGGTCTGCAAACCTACTAGATGAGTTGAAGAGTTTTTGCAAAGGAGTGATTTGGAAGAGTTTTTGTGAATCAATTGGTTGTTTGAATCAGCTTGTTTTGTGATGATTTGTTCAAAGCCAAATTGCTTTGCATCAAAAACTTTCCATCATATTGAAGCTTGATGGGAAGAAGGGTCCATTAAGAGAACTCAAGGGGTGTTACTTGCTAGGAGGAGAGAGGTTGTGGAGTACTTGTTGGCTTGAACAAGTGATTGAGCTCACCTTCCTTGTATTGAAGAGGATGTACCGGGTATGTATTTCCTCAATTAGGATTAAATTATAACTGATGGTTTTGTGATGAGATGGAGTTGATGACAAATCATATAACTATGATAGTTGAAATTATTTTGGTGGTCATATGACATTCTTTTTGAGAAAATTTATAAAGAAAGTATAGATTAAAGTTTATTGTGCAGAAGCAGTGAGTAGGCTACATTCCTTCGCTTGCCTCAAATCTTGATTTGGGTGAAGAGGACAGAGGTATAATTCCTTATGTTACCTCACACTTGTTCCTTCTGTTACCTCACACTTGTTCCAATCATGTAATCACCTGGATGACTATTACCTCACCCATGTTCCAGTCATGTATTTACCTTGATGAGTGGCTAACTTGTTTTTAGGGTTTACAACTTACAAGAAAAATGAAGGCCCTTTGACCTTTTAGATCATCTATGATAATTTAATTGCATCAACAAAAAACCATGGAAGGATTTAAGTACTTAGGGTTTTGTTGAAGATATCACTGTATTGTTTGAAGATTTTGGTCTTTACTTGTTTTAAGCTAATTCTTATGCTTTTGGCCTTGAGATTGAGTGGGAATCTCAAAACTTACATTTTTTGGTCCTGACAACAGACTTTTAGTATGATATGGTTAAGATGGTTTGATTGAGAATTTGAGAACAACAAAGGATAAGCCTCAATCTTTTGTCATTTAAAGATTGGAATAAAGATTATTGGGTAGGTCAACTTAAGACCCTAGATTTGCACCAATTATATATCAGCTAGAGACCTGACCTATACCTCATGTAACTCTCCATGACTGTAAATATGATCTTCAAATTAGAAATATATACATTTTACACAAGATTTATTGGTTTAGTGGATACTTAGGGAATGTGTAAACATGATAGTGAATACCTTGAACTAGTTAGATTTATCTACTAGTTACTTCTGATCAACTAAGGGCGTTTATATTTTAATTTTAAATAAAATTTCAATATTGAACTTCAAAATTTAGAAAATTGCCACCTGCATTGCACATAAATGGAGGCGCCCTTTTAACACATTTCTTTGATTATGCTTTCATCTCCTTTCACATTTGAGTATACTAACTTATTTTGAAAAACAAATTGATTTCAGTGTTCTATCCCATGGCTCAGTTCTTGTTTTTTTGTTGAACAAAAATCAAACACTAAGCTTCAGTGTCATGTTGGATTATCAGAAAGCTACAATGTGAAAATAGCTTCTTTAGAGTCTTCATTCTATTCTATCTTTACAACTCTGTTCTTTCCAAATTTATTTTTACATACTAATAGTGACCATGAAAAAAATATTGCAAGAGTGGGAGGTTATTCTTACCTATACAAGCCACTTTGGTGGGCAGGCATGATTACCAATAAGTGTTTATTACTTATTAAATCAGGTTTAGGTGACAATTGGAGAATATTAATGTTTGAAAATTGACATAGATTACTTGCATTCAAACTATTAATTTCCTTATTTACAATCTTTTTTGAGATTATAGTTGTATGGTTGGAGAGTTTATATATTCATTGTTTTCAAAATTTACAATTTATCTACAGTGACTTCATTGCCAGTCCTTAACAACTATTTCATAATAAAAAAATTCACTAAAAATTACATTCACCGTCTTTTACGAATAACTACTAACTACCCTGCAAACCAAAAACTCCTTTTCGTTGCCCACAGTTTTGTAAAACCCCCAAAAAATAACTATAGACAACCAAAAAAGTCAAATTAATGGAAAAGGATTATGTTAACTGTAGAGCTGTAGACGAGCTACTCGCCACAGTTTCCATAGAGGTCCCATTCTTCTTCTTCCTCTGAGGTTGCTACTCCATCATCTCTAGCTGCTCCAACTTCTCCAGTTGCTCCAACTTCTTCAGCCGCTTCGCTTCAACCTTTTCCTTCTTTATCACTGCCTCAATCTCTATTAATTCCACAATCAATTTTAGAGCTTCCCACTTGTGTGTTGCTACCTCTCTCCATCTAGCTTTACGTTTTCCTTCTGGCCATTTTACCAAGGGTATGCATTCCATTGTTTCTTCATCCTCTTTGCTTTCAATTCCCTCACTGATATCCATCCCAACTCCCAGAATTGTCCATTCCAATAGTGAGTCCATGTTCTTCAGATAATCCTTATGCACCAGTGCCTTCATCACCTTTTTCACAACTTCAATCGACTCTCCCAAATCTAAGCCCCAAGCCATTATGAGAGAATAAATGTCCAAATTAGTTATGTACCTGTGCGTGAGCTAACTGAATCCTCTTCCCAGAATTAGTTGCACTGACTGCACTAATCATTCATCGCTATACAGGAAACACCTCATCAATCTCTTTACCGATGGTTCTCCATAAAAGTGTGAGAGTTGTTTCTTCATTTTAAGCGTGAAACCAACCTCCATCACCTCTATAGTGACAGAGCCACCACCTCTTGTACACCGTTTTCACACCTATTGTTCACCACAGTAAAGGAGCATCGAGTAAGTAATGCCTCAAGAATTTAATAACTTCATTCACATTCCTTTCCATAAATGCTCGACATACATCAGTCATTGCCACCACTTGACTCCACACACTTCTCTCATTCACTTCAAGAATTAAAATTTGCAAGTACTCCATTTTAGAGCTCCCTAAATGCACCACCTGTTTCAGTCTTTTCATTGGGGGAGAACATTAATTTTAAATATCCCAATGATGCCTCAGGATGTCATATTAGTTAGAATAATCATTATCATCATATTGGTGAGATTGTAATTATTCTTCCACTGATAGCCACCTTCTCCACCGATGAAAAAATTTCCTTAGGTCTATCGGCGGGATGCCAAATAATGTCACCCTAATGCACCCCAACTCCACCGATATACATTATGCACTTGATAATCCATGGTTATATCGGGCCATTGGGGGAATGCAAAAATTTGTTCCACTGATGTTCATGTGTCACAACAATGTGCTTACTTTTTTTGACTCTGTCGGTCTATCGGGGAGAGCGCCTTAGGAGTTAGCCTGATAGGGTATTGTTACACCGATACTAGGTTATGAGTTTCTTTCATTGGGCCATCAACGAGGCTATAATGGGGGTTCCACCGATGAGGCATTGTTAGGCCAATAGTGCTAATTTTTATTTAGGGACAGGGAAAGATTTATGGAGCCTCATAATATTATGGTCTCATGCTTACTATTATGCTTTTGATAGATTTTTTCCAAGGCAATGTGTATTGTTTGACAAAATGCTTTGGTAGAAATGTATGGAAAATGTTGTAACATAGACAAGACAGTGAACTATTTGAAAAATGCCTCAAAGAAATGTGGTCTCATAGAATGCCATGACAAACAAACGTAATTGGCAACTGCACCTAGTTATTAGTTATGTAATGTGAAGTAATTGCATAACTACTTAGGTTGACTTTGTAAAAACTATATTGTAATTGAAATTTTTTCATCTATAAACATCTAGTTATTAGTTATGCAATGTGAAGTAATGCTTTGAATTTGAAAGGTGTGCAATAGATATGAATATAAACTACATAAATCTATTTTTTGCAATTCATTAGTTAAACTCTTTATTTTATTTGCTCTCTATATCTCTAGGCTATGGAAATGCCTTTCAATTTCAAAAAAAATAGTTTTTATCTCTTGTTCTACAATTTTTTACCTTTTTTTTAAATCCAAAATTTTCTTGATTTTTGAATGCATGGGGTTATGTTCCAGAGCTTTAATGCCACTGTTTTTGTACATCCCAATGTATTTCACCTTCACTTTGCAGCAGTAGTAGTAGTGCTCTCATATTGTGTGCATGGTAATGTAGTGTTTATATTTGTGGCCTTTGTACCTGATTAGCATGAAGCTAATAGTAACATTGTAAGTAGTGCAATGAGTGTTGGTTTTTTAGTAAATTAGATTGATCATTGCAATTATTTTTGAAATTTTCCTTTTGCAATTATTTTAACACACACATGCAAGTACTATTTAAGTAAGTAATGGTTGTTTTATTATGCAAACAAGGGTATAATCATTACCTATGTAATATAATGTGTTTTTTTTTTCTTTTTGCAAAAATTTATTGATAAACTCAAAGAAGAGGATAAAGTTAGGGAGTCAACTTGAAAGGAGCATGAGATGCAAATGTAAACATTTTAAAAGTCACAAGTAACATACCCCTTGTTTATGAAGACAAAATAGATGGAGTTATTCATCTGAAAGAGAAAGAGGGAACCTTCACACAGTGGCCACAAAAATATTTGTAGAAAATGACAGTTGAACATGTTTATCATGTACTAGTTAATGTTAGACATCTTGGCTCACTGCTTTATGCAGTATTTTGAATGTGTTGTTTAGGAATCTTAATTATCATAGTATATTTGAAAGAGTTGGAAACTCTTAGACAACTTCGACATTTTTTATTATATTTACATATATACTCTTAGATTTCTTTGACATCTTGTAACTTGATATATACATATGTATATTTGCATTAAATTTTTTTATTGCAGATTACCTTTATTTATCATGATGTTGAATCAATCTTTTAATTCTAGCATGTTGTAGCTTGTTCGTATATGTAATATTTTTATTTGCTTTTATGTTTTAGTTCAAGTTGAATATTATGTTAGTTTTGCATTATAAAATTTATGGTACTTAATAAATTATTCATTTCATGACTATATTTAGCACCAATTAATGGAAACTGGTAAATAAAAATGACTAAATTAATGACTAAATATATGACTAAAGTAATGACTAAATTAATTATTAAATATATGACTAAATATTTGACTAAATTAATGACTAAATATAAAAATAAATTAATGACTAAATATATGATTAAAGTAATGACTAAATTAATGACTAAATTAATGACTAAATATATGACTAAATAAATGACTACCATGACTAAATAAATGACTAAATCAATGACCAAATCGATGACTAAAAAAAAATGACTAAATAAATGTCTAAAATAGTTTAGTCATAAATTTGTCGTGTTATAAATGACTACAAATAAAACAGTAATAGTCATGTGACTAAACTTAGTCATTTACATACAATTTTTAGTAGTTTATTTAGTCATATATTATTGTTTGTGTATTAGTGATAATGTTGTAGAGGTTTCTCATACGATTATTGTTTCTACTATTAATAATTACAAGTGAGAACAACACCATTGAGACTTGCATGGTAGTTCAAATAGGTTAAAATTCTTCATCATTTTGATCTTTGTTACTATGTGTAATGATGGTTAGTATTTTGAGTGTTTAGAGCTAAAATATGTCTACAAATCCATCACAAATTATCTAAAACATAGTGTGAACACATTGGGTTCTAAAACCCTAGACGTTGCATTAACTCATGCATGCTTTTATTTCTTTTTCTCCTCTTTGAATCCTCACTACAACACAAAATCTATTATGGTAATCAATCAAATAAAGTTGGACAATCACAAAGGTTGTCAGTATGCATTGAGTAAGTGCATGGAAATGGGGAATCAAAAGGGGGTCTTAAGTGGCCAATTTTTTTTCTAGAATTAAGAAAAAAAAATCTTAGATGAGAAATTGAAGATAATTATGCTCAAAATTTGAAGATGCTACAAGAACAAGAGTCAGTGCTTTTAATCTACTTTTTAAACTATTTTTTTTTTTTTGAAAATGGTGGAGATTTTAAGGGGTTAAAATAGGGGGAGTACATAAAATGCTCTTTTTTTTTCAAAAAATATAACGTAGCATCTATGTGCTCCCCCTAAAATGTTAACATTTTTTAGTATTTCAAAAATTGCTTCAATTAAAAATTAGTTAACACATGTAGTTTATTCTTGATTTTTCTGTTAATTTTTTAATGAATATATGATATTTTATTAATTTTGAAAGTGGAAACATCTTGAAAACATAAAACTGAGCATGCACCCCCTAATATTTTTGGAAACTAATTGCAAATAATTTTTTATTTTTGTGTATAGAATAGAGTGTAGTTTGTAAATATGTAATTTGTTTTCAATTTCAATGAATGGGTAACGAATGAGATCAAAAATACCATGTGTAGGTTTTTGACAAAAAAATGGAGACACTAGCAAAATAAATTAACACATCAAAACCTTAACATAATTGAAACGTGAAAAAAATTACATGGTTAGAAAGCTAAAAGAGAGCTCAACTTTACCATGCCATTTTTTGAATTGAAATTGAAAGACATGTAAACTTGATGGAGAGAGCATGCTCAAGATTGTGTCATTTATTTAGAATTTGCAAAAAACACATTTGTGGGTGTTGGCATGTAAGTGCAACCATTTGGGTTGGATTCCCAAGGAAAATCCAAACCTAAGGGTTCAAAATACCCAAGAAAATAATAACACAAGCACATTAAAATACACTTGTATTTGTGTGAAGAAAAAATGATCTCTCTCCCTCACCCTCCCTCCCTCTCTAGACCTATCTCACCTCTCCCTCCCTCCTTCCCTCTCTACTTATCTCTATCTCACCTCTCTCCCCCTCCCTACATCTCCATCCTTCTTTCCCTCTCTCTCTAATCATATCTATCTCACCTCTCCCTCTCTCTCTACCTAAATCTCCCTCTATCCCTCCCACCCTAACTCTCTCTACCTACCTCTCTATCTCTCTATCTCTCTTCATATTTGTCTATCTTTTTGTCTATTTATCTCGCTTTTCCTACTTCCCACTCTCTCTCTACCTATCTATGCCTCTATCCCTCCAACCCTACCTCTCTCTCTCTCTACCTACCTCCATGTCCCTCCTTCCCTCCTTTCCCCCTCTCTATTGGAATTATCAAAGTAGGTTATAATGCGAGGGCATTTGTTGGATTCACAAAAAATGGTAAAAAGGTACGTGAATCTCATGATTCAGGACTTGCACATGCTCTTTTTTATTTTGCAATTTGTACTTTATCCAACATAGAAACACACTTTTCATGGTGTTATAAAATATCAATTATTGTTTAACAACTCCATCACCTTTTTTTTATTTTGTCAACGTAGAAGAACTAATTTGCATGTTTTTAGACTGAGTTTGATTCTATGAACTAATATTTTTATGTTCCTAGTGTTGGAATGATAATTATCATGTTTTTGGTTTGAATTTGATAATATACAAAATTTGTCTTCATATTTTTTACTAATTTTATTAGATTGATGTGGAATTGAACATTGAATACCAAGGAACTTGGTAAAAAGCTCAAATTTTGGAGGAGTGTGAAGTTGAAAATGAATCCTAGAGTTTAAGGTATGTTCTCTTTGTCTTTCTACCTTTTTTCATGCCACATTATCAACATAGTTCATGTGATATATATCTTAGTTTATATTCACTTCATTGTAGCCCAATTGCTGACTTGAAACACATAACCAAGATTACTCCTTTAATAAATTGATGCCATATGAATTGAGGATGGTGATTCTTATGATAGTAGTAGGGCCTTAATGGATGTGATATCACCTCCCATATCAACCAAATGGAAAAATAATGTATGATTGAACAATAGGACAAAAACATGCATTCAATACTCACTTAACAATGTCACCTCTCTTTCAAATTTGACTATGGGAGCCATTGAAGTTGATCACAAATTTTAAAACTCAAGAATCCTTATTTTGATGGCCTGAACTTCTAAGCTTTCATTATTCTAAAAGTATACATGGACTATGCCTCATTAGTTTCCAAATTGTTCCTAGCAATGAATCAATAATTTTCAAATTATTTCTTTTGTTAACCATCCAATAATGTAATGAACTACCTATCTTTTCCCAATGAGTACTTGGTGCCTTGATTGTCTTGAACTTTCTATCCTTCCTCTTAGAGGCCCTTTTGAATGTTTAAATTCTTAATCCAACACAAATATTCACAATAAAACATAAATTGAACAAGGGTGTGTTTCCCAATAATGCTTTGTAGTATTTCATGACCCTTCTACGATAAAAGAAACACACATTGGAAGACTTACTATTATCATACATTTCTCACAGTCTTTGTAGCAACACTCTTCATCATCTTGAATTCCAAGCAAGAATCCCAAACCATGTGAGGATATCTCAATAACCTCTATGGGATTGACCATTCCTTGGCCATGCTTTCCAAGCCCTATTCCTTCACATTCCATCTTGGAAAACATTATTTTATAGTTTAACTTTCAAAAACCAATAAAATATTCTTCTGTGAAACAAATTAATTTGTAGAAGCTCATATGATGCTTACCTCGGCTTGAGT
The DNA here is from genome assembly GCA_007258455.2 of Sequoia sempervirens. NCBI lineage: Eukaryota > Viridiplantae > Streptophyta > Pinopsida > Cupressales > Cupressaceae > Sequoia > Sequoia sempervirens. The sequence goes on along the minus strand of VDFB02112239.1, from coordinate 200,198 downwards.
TTGAACATCTAACATGTAGGGATCACTTTTCCTTTCCACTACTTCACCAAAAAATTACAAACTTGCCACCATCTCATCCTTAGCTTTCAAATCTTCTTGCATATTTCTCAAATTTTTCAATATTGAGTCACCATGGCCTTCTACATGAGCTCACAATTCCCTTTTCTTATCTTATAAGGATTATATCAACTCCCTTAACCTTTGATTATCCTCTTGAATGAGATGGTTATCTCCTTACAACTTGAATTTTTTTTCATTATTGGGTTTCACCATTGGTATATAACACACACTAATATTTGTGCTTCTAAAAATTAGAGAATAACTAACAAGATCATTAGCAATACTGAAAACTCTAGGAAAGACATGCTCTAATATTACTGTTACCCATTTTTCACCTATGGGCTCAATCAGACAGGGTAACCCATGTTTTCAGGGGTTCTCAAAGACCAAATGGAAGAAAACTTGCATCAGGATCACTTTTTTCGAACTTGTTTGCTTCTTGTGTAGATGCAGGGGAGAATGATGTTTTAAAATTTTGGCACGTGGATTAAATGTGGCTCCCAAGAGGGTTGAGCCCAGCGTGCAAGTCTTCAGCTTGGGGGCGGGTTTTCATTCTTTTTCTGTTTTGCCTTGTCTTTTCCCTCTTTCCTTTTTGCTTTCTTCTTGCCTTTTTCTTTGTTCTGCCGAGGGTGGAACCGGGTCGGGAACCAAACTTGGAACTTTTCGGAAAAGTTTCGGTTCTGACCTCGCTTCCGCCTTTTTTGCTTTTGTCAGCCCCCTTTTTCTTTGTTTCCGTCAGAGGCAGAACCAGACCGAAACCAAACTTGGAACTTTTCTGAAAGTTCCAATTTCCGTTTTGGTTCCGGGTCCACGTTCGTGTGCATCTTGTTCTCTTCTTTGGCCTTACGTTTTACCGTGGGGTAGTTTTTCCCTTTCTTTTCTTCCTTGTCCTTTTTTCCTCCCTTCCTTGCCTTTGTTGGAGGTGGGTTCGGAACAGATTCCGAACTTGAAACTTGATGAAAGTTTCTATTTCGGGTTTATTTTTGCCCCCACCCCCGCTTTGTTCTACCCGGGATCGGACTTAGTTCTGATCCCGCCTTTTGTTCTTTTGCCTTGTGCATTTTTTCGGGCTCCTCGCAGTTCGACCTCGGGTCGAACCTCGAATCCTGGGTCCTTCTGGGTTCTAGTTCCCGCTTTGTCTCGCCTCCTGGGCCGGTTCTCGCTTTCTTCTTTCTTTTCCTCGCTTTTGATCGGTGGATGTCTCCCCTTTGGTTCCCCCTTTATGTTTTTCTTTCTTCTCCCTTCGTGCCTCATATGTTTCCGGGGGTAGGATTGGGTCGGAGTCTTAACTTGAACCTTGAAGAAAGTTTCAGGTCTAGATTTGATTTTGGTTCCGGTTCTGTTTCTGCTCTTTTCTTTGTTTTCCCCATTTTGGTCTCAATCCCGGTTCCGCCGGGATTCATCTGTCTTTGCTTCCACCCCCTTTCCCTCCGGTCTCAGTTCCGATTTCGTCTTGGCCCCGCCCCCGCCAATTTTTTGAAAACTCAGTGTAAAGGAGTGCCTTTTCTAGGAAATGAAGAGTTCACCGTGAGGTCTCGCTGACTCGATGGAGTCTTGCTGATGTCTTTTTGTGAGATCAATATAACTCTAGATGCTCACCATGAGGTCTTTCCGACTGACGGATGTCTTGCCAAGTGAAAGTGTCATCATTATAACTTCATCCGCTCGCTATGACGTCTCCCCGACAGGCCAATGTCTCGCCTACAACAAAGGGTTTTCGCCAAGAGTCTTGTCGAATGAAGGGTTCGTCGAAGGGAAAAGAAGTCCAAGAAGTCTCGGTGAATGAAAGTGGTCTCAGCGACGAAAAGTGATATCAACATGACTAATAAAGCCCACCGTGACCTCTCACCGATGAATGTTTCTCTTGCCGAAGTGAAATGAAGTAAGCCCTCACCAAAGCAAGGTGCCTTTGGCACAACCTCTTGTCGATAAAGCGATGTCCTATCGACAGGGAACCAACCGAAGTCTCCCCGACCCGAGGAATTCTCTCCGACTCTGGAGCATAGCGATAGGATAATGAAGTTCGGTGAGAAGTCTCGCTGACAGTCCTAAGTTACGCCGATAGCTGCAAGGGTGATCAGTTAGTAATGGCGCTGAATCTAATGGATAGATCTGATGCTACTTCTCCAAGGGGAGGTAGCCGTGAGTCACTATAGTAGCTGGAGATGATGGCTGGAGAAGCAAGGGGACATTAATGACCATGTCGCAGAACATTCAAGGTGACTTTGACAAAGTCTTAATGGCGGACTTGAAGGTTGCAAGATAACAACAACGGCTGTAAAAGATCTGAAGGCCATGCCCAGGGACGAGCTTTCACTGACATGAGCAGGGGATGCACATTAAATGTTTCATTGACTTCATTCCAAGGCACTTCTAGGGCTGACGTGTCCAGGCGCCGACTCATTTTGGAAACCCTAATGTAGGGGGCTGGCCTTTGGTTGTATATATGGCATTTTTTCCTTTTTGTAAGGCAGTTCTTAGTTAGGAGACTGCGGAGAGCACTATTCAGACTTTGTAACTCATTATTTTTTATGAATACTACAGATCTGTAACACAAACACTCCTTATTTTCTCAATAGAAAGTTATTTCCTTCACAGTTTTTCTTTGTTGTTTAGTAACTAGTTGTGAGTTACATGATTAAATTCTGTGTGATCCCTTTATTTGATCAAATTCCTTTAGTGCTGAATGCAAAGGATATTATGTCGCAAATTTAGTTTATGTTGGTGATCTCTTTCTTTTGCATATTATATCTGTGAAAACATCTCGTTTTCCTTGTGCTAACCATTAGCACAGTTGAAACCTTACATAGACTCATTTTTGTGAACATAAATCTCTGTATTGTGAGATTTTTTAGCTCTATTGAGATTTTTTGTGAGTTTCCTGCAGTATTTTCATATGTTTATCTTTGGTGTATCACGTGTTAGCGATAGGTTTTGGATTCAAGTACATCTTTCTTACTGTTTTCCTTTATCATTCTCTAGTTTTCCCAAGATATCTTAAGGGGAACCAGCCCATAATCTGGAGGTTCACTTCATTCCTAGGTCACCCACAACCTCAAAGTGTTCCCATGTGTTAATAGGTTGCTACAGTTGATAGCTTAGCAAGGGTACAAACTTTATTTGACAACAATTACCTAATCTATATATTGGGTGGTTATGCCATATATACAGTTTGATCATGAATGTATGAATTTTGGATGCTAAAACCTCTTAACACACCTTGACAATTACTTTCTACCATATATAATGGCTAACCACTATCAAAAGGCATGAAAAACACAATGTGATAAAGATCTACACATCAACATAATATGGAAATAACATAACAAACAATCAGAAATTTGGAAAAACACATAATTTCATCCTATCAAGTTATGTAATAAAGAAATACAATTAGTATGCAATGGCCAAACTAACCTTAATAAGATCCAACACATTTTAAGTGTTTTCAACTACTCACTCTTGCACTCCCTTATTACAAACATACTTGCAACATACACTTGAATAGTCCCAATAAAATGGATCTACACACCATGAACTAAGTGTTTAACCTCTTCCCAATATGTGGAGAAGGTTAATCAAAACTTCCTCTTGCTTCTCAAAGGTCATAAATAAAGGATCAACACTAAATTGGAAAATAAAAATGGACATCCCAAAAATCCACACTCTACCCACACACAAAAGTGTCCACTACATTGCAAGTGATAAATTTTCCACTCCATGAAGCTTTTACGACTTTTCCAGTAAGCATTCACTAGGGAGAATAAAAGTTTTCCATTTAGAGAACTCAAGTCCACCATGTAGAGAACTCAAGTTCACCACTTTGCTAGTGCTATTTGACCTATTTCTTGTGAAGGTCATAAATCTTGCACACAATCTCAAAAATAGGCTATTTTTTAAAATTACACCATTTTTAGAGCTATCTAAATATGCAATCAAATCAAACTTTTAATTTCATCTTCACATTCAAATTTTACCCTATAAAACACATATAATCTAAGAAACAATTTATTTTTGTTCTAGTATGTAATAAGGGAGTACAATGACTATAAAATATACAACTCAACCTTAACAATATGAACACACCATAAGAGCTTTGAATTACTCACTCACACTTTCTTGTTACAAATAGAGTTACAACATACACTTGCAAAGTCCCAAGAAAATGGCTCTACACACCATGAGTTGAGCGTCAATATTCTTCCCAAGATGTAGATAAGGTTTATAACAACTTACCCTTGCATATTAAAGGTTAGAAACAAAAGAACAAATGACAATCTGAAATCCAATGTCAACTTAGTCTTAATTTAGGATTGTCATGACAACTGGTGAGTCTGGTTATTAACATCTTTTAATTAATTTTTGTATGCTTTTAAGACACTTTGCTTTTTTTTTTGAAGTATCTCTTAGACAATATCTCCATAGTATATTATCCTATTATGCATACCTTGCCACCTTGAACCCATTTTGTGAAAATGAAATATGGTGAATTATTCATATAAGTGCATGGATTAAATATGAATATATATGTATGTGAATGGATGTTGTGATTTGATTATGGTAGTTAGCTATATATGTGTTGAATAGGCTAAACTCTTTTGTAGCTTAACATGCGGTGGCATTGAAGGAGTATTTATAACAAGTACCAAGTTGCAAAGCAGGGGATTAATGAGTTTGAGCTGATCAAGTGAAGGGAACTATGGAGCTGAACATGGTTATTATAGAAGAATAAATGCTGGAAGATGTATGTTCTTAAATATTGAGCAGTTATCCATGTGTTTCACATGCAATTTTTCTTTATCTGAATAGGTCTCTTTCTCTAGTTAGTTAGAAGAATAAGTCAAATCATTATTTCACCTCCTCGTATCTACGAGTGAGATTTATGATTGTTGTTAGTTTGTTAGTTAGTAATTCGAATAAGACTCTCCCCATTTTATATAAAGTTGGGTGAAGAGCTCATAGATTAGTTAGTTGATTTCGTTACAAAATTTAAGCAATTAGTAGTTTTCAATTAATCAAGGATATGAACATGTTACAATGAAGTTAAGGAATAAAATCTGAAGAAGGATTCTATCTAATATCTGGTGTTGTATGACTTATGGATGTATGAGAATTTGAACTAGATCTGGTTTTAGTTAAGTGAAGCAGTCTTCTGAGCTTGCCACTTAGGTACTATTCATCACTTCATTTACATTTCAGTTATTTATATTCTTTCATTAATCCCGTTTTCTTTATCTTATATATGCATTACAAGTAAATGATTTATGGATAAGTTAGAAGTTGTGTTTGTTCATGAATAGAGATAGGAAATAGTTCTCTGGAGATTAGGATTAATTTTAAATAGTTTTAGATTGAGTTTACATTCATGGATTGTTAGTAGACACCTACAACGTATGTTGTAGGTACCCGTAGCCACTAGGTTCTGTAACTGTTTTCACTATTTTTACAATTCTGTTAGTTCCAACAAGTAGAATAGTTTGAATAAGTTAGAATAAGGTAATCTAGGTTAGTACAAGCCTATGAGGACACATAAAGTGGAGTGTCATCACAATTTTATGCACCCTAGTCCATAATTTAATGTAGGTTTGCAATGTCAAGAGGACTGTTCAATTTGGTACATCCCTAAATGGTGTAAAATTTACCAAGTCCATAACACATTAGTTTGCCTCTACAACAACCCTCTTTTTGACTGAACAACAGTCCTATTCGATTCATTTTTCTCAGTTTTTGTGGCCTAATGACACCACCTAGCTATGGTTTGGATTGGACTACCCTAGGAAACTAAAAATATTGAATTTTATAATCATTTGTTCACTTTAATCATGGGTTATTATGACTATCCCATGGTTTTTATAAGTGTTTTAGCATGTGACAATTTGAGGAAAACACTTTGAGATGTGTATATGAGATTCCTTTGCTCTATTGGAATATGAATTAACTAGTCTCTATGTCTATATCATGATAGATATATATAATTCATTATCATGTCAAGGAAATGACCAAAGACTCTAACATCGAAGGAGCGCGAAGCCAAGAATGAGAAGAAAAGGGAGTTCGAATGAGGCTACTTCGAGAAAGTAAGAAATTGAACACCATAGAAGAAGGCATCATCATTTTCAAATGAATATGAACATAAAGCATAAAATCAAGGCATGAGAGAGAAGAATTTGGAGAAATAAAGGCAATAAATATAAGACCATGCAATGAAAAAATTGAATGCCAAAGTTGAAGATACATCATCTTTCCCATCTCAAGTTGAAGGAATGCCATCTTTCACATCTCAAGTTGGAGGCATGCCATCTTTCACATCTCAAGTTTGAGGAACACCATCTTCCCCATCTCAAGTTAAAAGTATGTCATCTTTCCCATCTCAAGTTGAAGGTATGCCATTTTCCCATCTCAAGTTGAAGGTATGCCATTTTTCTGATCTTAATTCAATAATGAAGAAATTCCAAATATTGAGGCAAGTTTGCCATTGAGAAAAACTCTTATAATTTTGAATATAAAGCTTAATTTTTTATTTTTTATTGATGATAATGTTTTAAAATTGATGGTTGATAAGATTCCTAAATGTACTTGTCGAATAAATATGAATAAAAGGTGGAAATTATTTTTTAAAAGATAAATGAAACTAGAAGATGCCAATTATTTGTTAAGATAATGAGAAGTTTTAAATTTAGACCCATCTCATATTCTTGGCCTAAGAACATTAGATACTTCAAGTGAAAAATCTAATTACTTATGAAAGTGTGGGTTCCTCCTCACACACCAAATATAGTAATGTAAGTTAGTGTGTAATTACATCAACTATAGTAAGTAATCAAACAAAGAACTTAGCTCACTTAATAAGAAAAAAAATTCAAACACTAAAAATAAATAGAAAATCACTAATGGGAGTTGTTGGGAGGTGTGAAAGAGTTGAGTCTAATCCAAATAAAAATGAATTATGAGCATTATCCAATGGATTCCCATGAAAATATAATATAATAGTTCAAGCCTTGAAATCCCTAATTGAAGAATTTTGAAAAAAATAACACAAGTGTATCATCTAATTAAAGAGATGTTGTAAAAGGGAGAGTGGTTGTCCAAACTATGAGCCACATCCATTTTTTTTTTGATACATGACTCACACACAAATTTTCTCAAATTAATAGAGATGTATCCTCAAATCAAAATTAGTTAAAGATATTTTGAAAATGGAAAATCCTTTTTATGTCAAAATAAATAACACATGCACAACTTGTTGTTGTGGAGTACATATTGAATTCTCTATAATCATTATGATGTTTATTGACATACATGTGTAGGTTTGTATACTAATGAGGTTTTGTGGGAATGTATGATAAAGACTCCACCTAGATCTTCAAGAGATTTCATTTCAAGAATTTATGTGAAAGAGTGAATGGACAATTATTCTACAAGAAATCATGCTTGGATGGAACATGTGATAATTGTGGTGTCTTGCAATGTTTGACAATTTATGTACATATGAAGAATACACATGCAATTGGAAATGAGCAAGTAAGTTTTCAAAAATATAAGTCAATTGCATATAGTTTAAAAGATGGTAAAAAAGTAAAAATGTGTGAATTGGGGAGTGAAAATATAGTAGTGTATGAGTTTATGCCTATTTTTTGAGAGAATACAACGTATGAGTATGCAAGGCATTCCCATAGATCTTGATGGTTGGACTTACAATTCAATTTATGAAAAGACACACTTCTATGCCCATGATGGAAAAAGGGAAGTTCAAAATGTCGACAAGGAACAAAGGAAAGTGGAGGTGGGAGGAAAGGTATGTCTAGTAGGGAAATTTTGACAACTCCAACAAAACATAGAAAACACCTAGCAACATTCCAAGTTTGAATTTTTCACAGACCTAAGTGGGTTTTTAATTTTAACAACACATAGAGAGGCTCATACTTAGGAATAACAAGGAAATGGAAACCCATACACGTTATTTTTAGATTGGTTATAAACATAAGTTAAAGAAACCTAAGTGAACACACTAAATTAAAATAGAATTGACATATATTTAAAAAATATATAATTATAAAATTAAATGTTTAAAAAGTAACAAGTAAATATATAATATTTACTACAATTTTCAAAGTAAAAATGAGACAAAAAAATTAATTGAATAATAAATGACACCTTTTAAAAAAGTGAAATTAAAATTTATATGCAAAAGTTATAACTCTTCAAATAAAAATAAAATAAACAATATAATAACCCTTGTTTACAAGAACGTTGGGGTTAATTGAGGGGAGAATCCAAGATGAGATATACAATGGAGGTTGTCCAAAGAGAATTGACACAAACTTAACTTCAACGGTGTAACTAAGGGCAATTTGAGTCCATGTGGGATTGGGTGTATTATAAGGAACCATTTTGGAGACTTGATCGGATTGTCTACTAAAATGCTCCTTATAGGTACAAATAACTAAGTTAAAGTCAAAGCATTATTTCTTGGACTTCAAACACTTAAAACATTGGACCTTCGAAAAATATATATTAAAGACGATTCTCAATAGTTAATGCCATAATAAAACATTCAATTTCAAATTGGAAAATACATATTAAAATCATGAAGTTTCCACAGTCTATGACAATATTTTAGTAAGATTTCTGGAGTAAAACTGTGTTTCAATTTTTACATCAACGTTTCGGATCATACTCCATGATCCATCATCAAGATGCAATGCAAATAGATAAAAGAGTGATGATGGATCATGAAATATGATCTGAAACGTTGATGTAAAAATTGCAACATAATTTTAATCTAAAAATCTTATTACAATACATAACATTCTCACCCTCTATTGTAGTTTTATCAATACTGTCATTGTAGTTTTATCAATAGTGTCAGGAGTTCAAAATTTGCCATGTTTATTAGGGAGGAAATGAAGAAGTTAGACATGATTGCCGATGAGACAAAAGTCATGGAAACTGATTATTATTTCGCCAACTCTCCGAGTCCATGGCGTTAGATTTCCTTAGATTTTTTGGCTAAGATCACACATGCATATCAAGGATGCCAATCATAATCTGGTAACAAGTTTGAGATGAATTACTTCGTTGCAGACAAAGTACCTTTAGTGTGTGTTATGTCATTATTAAGGACTGCCAACTCACATGTTACAATAGGAGGATTTAATCATTGAGCCATAATCATGTAAATCTTGGATACCATTACTTACCTTGCGACTAAGAAACGTCAAACTGTGTTTTGGGAGCTATTTCAGATTGCAAGCTAAAGAATATGTGCCGAACGAAATCCTCAATCATTTGGCATGCCATTCGTATGGTTTGGGAGACACATTCTTATCCTTTTCCCATCGTTATAGGGTGAACACAGATAGTTCGTCCAGGTTCATTACACTTTTTTAAAACATGGGTGAATTGAAGGATGTCATCAGGTAGTTGCATAGGCTCTAATAAAACCAAAGTGGGCATTGTGGGATTCATAACTAAAAAAGGCACCTGATCTGTGATTCTTATGCAATACAATGTTCCTTGGGTCCCCTTTATCATAATGGTAGTGGGTTAGAGTGAGAAGGCCTGCAAACAGTGCAAATTTAAAAAAAAAATCAATTTTTTATAGAACTTTGTTTGACAACCCCTGTAGTTATAACTAACGTTTGAGGGTCACATCATCAAATATGTTGCCACATAAGCATGTTTTTTTGTTGAGGTGTCAAAAAGGTCCAAAAGAAAGTGAGACCAATACTTGTGCACTGAATCATGTTTTATTGGTGTGTTGATGTGGCATCATATGATTTGTTGCTTTTTAGATCTAAGGAATACATATTATTCAATTATTGGTAGTTATCATCAACACTAACAACTTTAAAGTCACAACTATTGGTTCAATATTGTTAAAAATATTGGGCATTAAATCGACAAATGCTATAACAACTATTGAAATATTAGATCTAAGGAATACATATTATTCAATTATTGGTAGTTATCCTTTCCTCTATTATTAGCATCTCTTTAGAGAATTGGTCTTTTGCTTTCACTTTTAGATGGCACCAATTCCAATGACAATGAGGAAGGTGAGGAGGCTTCATAAGCATGAATCATAGAACAACACTTCTCCATTTTGTTGATACTAAATTTACTATATGGTTAATAGGTATTGGTTTATAAATTCTTTATGGTCTCTAATCAAACAATATATGCAATATATTTGTTCTTGATGGATATTTTTAAAAAGCCCTCTTCTACAATAAAATATTTTCTATAAATTTTTATGGAAATGACCTTCTCTAATTAAATTCACTCATAAAAAATAAAATAAAAAATATAACAAAATAAAATAATTCTTATAAAAGAAAATAAATCTTAAATAAAAAATAAAATAATTCTTAAACAAAAGAAAATAAATCTTAAATAAATAAAATAAAATAAAATAGTTCTTAAGTAAAATAAAATAACTCTTATATAATACAAATAATTAAATATAAAAAATGATAATTACTAAATAATTTTTAAGTAAAATAAAATAAATTAAAATATAAAAAATAAAATAAATAATGTAAATTAAAAAAATTCGAGATTTATATATAAAAAATTAATTTGTAATTTCTTTAATAAATATATTTAAAATATAATTAATTAATATAATTTAAAAAAATTATATTTAACATAAAATATTTTTTTTTTATAGTTATAATTACCTTCTTTGATTAAATTATTTCTTTTTAAATATAAGAGAAAAGGATAGAGAAATTATTCAAACGAAATGAAACACATGAGATCCAAAAATTCTGTTTTATCTTCATGTCATGCATGTTTATTTGTGTGTTCTAATATTAGTCCATTAGAATGGCAATGTCTATGCAACCTACAAAACAGTCATTTGACCGTATTTATTAATTAATTATAAATAAAAAATGCACTGTATTAGCCTATTGGAGCGGCAATGTCTATGCAGCCTATTGTAGCTTATTTGTTAAGGAAACGCCATTCTAAGCAATATTGTTTATGGGCTCTATTCCCCAAATTCGTATCGTGATCCTACATTTAGTTACTTGTCTTCTTTCCTGCCAATTCTGGAGCACCCACGTAGTGGCATGCATGAAAAAGAGAAATGAAATGAAATATTTTAATGACGTCTACGAGGCCAAAGAAGCCTATGGGACCCAAGAGCAGCACAAGAACCACCCACAACAAAGCCCTAGACAAAATGGAGGCTCCGTTCGAGATCAACCCTTCTGCAGTGAATTTCGATGATGAAGTTTGCAGTTTTGTCTAGTCTTGATTCTTCAAACAAGGTATTTAAATTGTCAACCTGCACCGTATCCCCATAGCTGGCCTAGATGTCTTTATATGCTGAGCATTCTATGATAAAGTGCCATTCCGTCTCCACCATACCCTTGTTACAGAAACGACATATTCTATTTTCCCACTCCTCTTTAGGAACCACCCACCTACCCGTTTCACACCTAAGATGATGTGAACTAGTTCGCAATTGAGCTATCAACATTTTTGCTTTCCATTTGATATTCGCTCCTATATAGGCCTTTTCTTCATGGTCCCTCGTGGGATTGAATTCTTTGATATAATAATCCTTTTTATGCCCTATTTTTTTCGTCCATATAGCATATTTAAATTTTTCTCTCACATAATTTTTTATTTCTCCATTTGTGTTTGGACACTTATGCATCACAACATCTCATTTCTTCATCCATTTGATATTAAGTTTCATCCATGTGTTCTTTCTTCTAGTTAGCTCCTCCTTTGCAATTAGCTTAGGCCATCGATGATCCTCCATATTCTGGACCTTCTTTAGGTAGCTTAATAACCGGGTCATCGTTGAAGCCTCCAAGGGAAAAGTACCAGTCTTAGCCAATAAAATTTCATAAGGCACTGCAGTCTTAAGCTTGAGGCTGCATATAATTAGATGTTTTTGATATAATAATCTTTTTTATGCCCTATTTTTTTCGTCTATATAACATATTTAAATTTTTTTCACATAATTTTTTATTTCTCTATTTGTGTTTGGACACTCATGCATCACAACATCCTATTTCTTCATCCATTTGATATTAAATTTCATCCATGTGTTCTTTCTTCTAGTTAGCTCCTCCTTCACAATTAGCTTAGGCCATCGATGACCCTCCATATTCTGGACCTTCTTTAGGTAGCTTAATAACCGGATCATCGCTGAGGCCTCCAAGAGAAAAGTACTGGTCTCAACCAATAAAATTTCATAAGGCACTGCAGTCTTAAGCTTAAGCTTGAGGCTGCATATAATTAGAAGAAAATGCAATCGTCAGTATGTTTAGGGTGGAAATATATTGGTCGCGTATGCACACATGTCTGCTTTTTTTTCAGACTGAAAAGACCTGCTGCAGCGAGAACAAGAGCAATGGCGGAAAGAGGAAGAAGCACGAAGCCTCCAGCGGAGCCATGGGACTGCTCGCCTATTTTCACCAGTGGATACGACGCCCGCCAGCTTTTGAATTGTAAACCAGTCGACGGGTGGCGGCGCGGAAGCTACATACCAGACGACCAGTTTCTGGCCAGAAGTCGCGACAATGCACTTTTGTCCGCCAAAGTGTATTCACAGCAGGATTGGGCGGCTGAATTCAGGTGCTCACACGACGGTCAGGTAAGCCAGTCTTCTTCCCACGGTAAAAAATATTTTGGAACGAGGTTGTATTATGTGGAGGGCGAGGGGTATTTCACTCGGGATTTTCAAAATCAGGTGGAGTTAAGGCAGAGGAATTTGAGGCGCTGGAATGATGGCATTGGTCAGCCTCCTTTCACCGTTTGCCCTGCTACAGAAAATGCCAAGAAAGTTGACCAGCCCGCTTGTTTTAACGGCGACGATGATGAAGAGCTGGAAGAGGGTCAGCTCACTCCTTCACCTCGGAGGTCGTCTACTTTTACAATTTCCAACTCTCCACCCGAGACTCAAAATGATGATTATTTGGATCAAGAACTGTTCTGTTCTGGGAACTATAGGGATAATTCTTGTGCTGTTGATGCATCGCCCACGCCAAAGAAAAATCGTAAGCGGTCTATAGATGTCACCCCGTCGCAGCCTAAGTATAGAAAGAAGCCCAGGCCTAGGGAATCGCACGTTATAGTTGTCTGTGGCCAAGGAAGCCACAGGCAGCGAGAGCAGAATTTTCAAAGAAACATTAATGGTAACACCCACAAAGACCTTAAAGAAAATTGTGGCAGGACGGCGGGGTTAGCGTTGAGCCGTGGAGTAGATTCCGCTTTTGGCAAAGTTGGGCCGGAGCTTAATGCAACTGTGACGAGGAGAATAAATAGCAACTTGGATGAATTGGGGAAATTCAATACCATTTCTGCACCAAGTAATGTCGGATGCGCTGTTGTGAAGGAATGGAAGTCACTGCAACAGGAAGGCTATCTGGGTAAAGATAAATCTATAGCGTTTGGGAAAGATGGACAAGGTTTTAGTAACGGGAATGTATCTGAGATGCAAACTCACCAAGTTGCTTACGGTTCCAAGGTTGCGGATCATTGTAAACAGCATCACGATCTTTCTGCTAACAGCCATGCAAGGAGCGAGGTGGACCTTTCTTCGTGTGTTCAGCCGGCTCCTGTCGCTGCTCAGAAGTTTTTGTGTAATTATGAGAATGGTAAAGGTTCTAAAGGAAATGTGGGAGACTGTTCTGGCACAGATAAAGAAATTGAAAAGATCGGAGATATGGGAAATTTTGAAGATTCTAGTTCACTTAATAAGGTGGATGTGACCGAGGGAAAGATGGCAGGGGTGATTGCTTCCGTTGAAGAAAATGTTTGTGTGACTGACCACTCGGGAATGCATTCTTCTGGTTCGCCAGTGAAGCATATGAATCCCGACGTTGATCTCAGTTTTCCTTCTGGGAGTTCTGAAGACATTGTTCCCTTTCATAAGTTTATTTCAACAATAAAAGAATGTGATCTACCACGAGATGATTTAGCCAGAAAAAAGGAATTAGGAAGGCCATGCTTTACTGAAGCAACTAGTGTGTCGAGCGTTGTTCGTATTAGTACTGCTGTAACCAATTCCACAGAGTTTTTGGATAACCATGAAACTAATTCCGAGGCTAAACAGGTGGATTCTAAGATAGGCACGTTAACCTCAGATTCTCCCGCGGGCAATTTGAATGTTCTGCAGATTGATAATATGCGATGCATTATGGAGCCAAATGCTTTCAGAGCTTTGAGGGACAACCATTTGGATAGTGAGGCACCATCCTGCGTTGAATTTTCTGGCAGCTATCCTAGTGATCGATTTAATTTTCGTAAAAGGTCATGCAAGAAATTAAAATCAGGACATGACACAAACTTGAAAATCAATTTCACCCATGAGTCCAGCACTCCTGGTTCTAATTTTGCAGTGGTAACGAAGCACAAGTGGCAGAATTCCGCATTAAGATCAGAAGTGCAACATAATCTATCTGTCTCTCCAAGTAAAAACGTGCAGCATAATAATAAGTCATCACACAACTCCTGGCAAAGACAAACACCTCTGAAGCCTTCTACTTCGAGTTTACAAATTCGGCCAAACATAGCAGGTGGTTTGTTTAACAGAATTAAACCTTGGACCTGGACTAGGACCAATAATATGGTCGAACCTCCTGCCAAGGCACCTAATACAACAAGCCCAATGGTCAAAGAACCATGTATCGGGACTCAATCACAACCTGCTACTTATATTCTTAAAGGAAACAATCTTGTAAGGGCTGCAGAGCCTGCCATGAGTTTGCATGGCACAAAAAGGAGTGTCTCTGGATGTCTTACAACGGTTCAACAATATAACGTGGAATCTTCTTATACAAGAAACCCATCAACAACGAGCAATGTAGCCAAAACTGTGCCGAGTACCATGAAAAAAGTTGTGTCCAATCTTGACATGTCCAAATTGAGTATGGAAAGTTTTCTCCCTCCCGCAGCATCATCTATACCGTATGGCACAATATTGCATATGACTCACACTGGCTCTGCTACATCTTTAGCTGAAGCAACGATGGCTGCAATTCCTGGGGAAGCAGTGATTCTACATTCCAGGTTGCCTGTTTCTGATACTATTGATGTTAATGATAGAGATTCACAGGGAAAAGTTGATGCTAGTGTTGGTTGCCATGTCACGGGTATTCCTGATAGCTACACACTACGGGTAAGAAGAAATCAAAGTGAGAATTTGATGTCAAATTCAAAATCAGGAATGACAGCTCATTTGAAGGGAAAGTCAAACCAAACACTTTCTGCTCCAACTTGCAATTCTGAAGCCTCAATATGTTTCATGAACGAATGTAGCCAGTTACAGTTGGCTAATCCTGGGCAAGATCACCACCATGAGAGTAACAGTTACCAACTCTTTCAGAAAAGCAAGCTCACAGACCAAAAAACGGTGACATCACGCCAAGTTTTAAAAGAAAGCAGCTTACCTGAATCATTGCAGGAGCCCACCCTTAAAGCTCAACAGAACCATACAAATTTTGTGGCAAAGCTTCATAGAGGTTTCGTCTTACATCCTTCATGCAATAATCCTTTTCACCAACTTTTTTTTTCAGTTTTAAGACATACTTTCAAATGATTCCTCAAGAAAAAGAAGAAGACTAGAATATGTCATGAGTGTGTTCAAGTTGGACCACATGGTTTTGTTTGGAGATTAATAATTAGGTTTCTGTTTGATTGGTCATATGTTAGACATGAGAGGCTAGTAAATATGAAGGTAAAGGTGATTGTTTAGGTTACCACAAAATGAGTCACCAATTTGGTGTATGAGAACTCACAAGGGGTTTGTTTTGGATTTACCTCATGTATATTCCAATCAAGTGTACACACCCAGCCCCCCATTCAAATTCAAGTCTGTGCCTCCTCTATGGAGCACACATGCCTTAGTTGTACATGGGTTTAAAATAACAATAATTTTTCAAATTTCAGAATTTCATATTGTAATTTAATAAGCTATGCTTTGTTATTCTTTTTCCATTCTATATAAAGGACCTACAAAATTTTCCCTTTACAAATGTTGCTGATGTAAGCAAACAAAGGCAACAGCTTTTAGTATAAGATTGTCAATCATTTGTTTGAACTTCTGTGGAATATATATCTAATTTCCTATCTTCAAATTGTCATAATGTTTGAACTTTTTCCCTTATAATTCCTTAAGTATGTTCTAATAAGTATGCTAACACAGCTGGCTTATTGGAGATCTAGTGTAGGCAGTGTGCCATTCTCTGTTGAAATTTTTGATCTTCTCTTATATCCTTCTGAGCCATTTCTCTAGGCTTTCTTGAGTTTTATTGTGTCGCTATCTCAATCTCTAACATTGACATAGACCATAGCTTTCTAGAAAATGGCTGGTTTCAAGCTCAGATTGCAAACTATGTGAGTCACCGAGTACTTGTGAGTTCTTTTGCTTTGCGAAGCTTGCGAGTACTCATGAGTTCTTTTGCTTTGCGAGTATTCGTGAGTTCTTTTCCCTTGTGAGTACTCACAGGTTTAACTCGCCAGAATTTAATGCCAAGTATTTTGAAAAATTTGCTGAGTCTGAGCAAAAAACTCGCTGCAAACAGGACAAGTGTCAACATTGTGGAAAAAAATGTGGGTTAAACACTCCAAAAACTCTATTTTTTTGGCTTTATAAGCATTGTTTATTCCTTTTAAACCATTATGAAAATGGTGTGCGACATGAAGGCCTATGTGGCTTTGAAGTTTTGATGCACTGACCCTCGAGCCCACTAGGGGCGTTGCCCCTAGACCCTTTAAGCCATTGTGGGCATTGCTCCTAAACCTCCACCAAACTCATTTGATACATTTTTTAGTTGTATTTCGCATAAAATTTATGTTTTTTTTTTAACTTTAAGTGTGTTTTAAGTTGGTGAGTACTCTTTGAGTTGGAAATTTTTGGTTTGCCAATTATTCTCTGAGACCAAGTTTGCAAACTATGGACTTTCAATGTTCTTCATTTTGGGATAAATTTTAACATCAATCGTATAGTAATTATTTTTCAATTTTAAATTTTTTATAGATAAATACAAAATAATGCCACGAGAACATCCGATCTTGCATCCGAGCTATAAATCATGTTAAGTGTATTTAGATGACCAGCATTAGCTAAAGACCTTGTAAATATCAGATGACAGGATATAAGCATAGATGTAGAATGCTATGGTTGTGATTTCTTTTCAAAATCTTCAAAGTTTGTAATCAGACAATATTAAAAATGTTTAAGGGACAAAGTTAAAGGGTTAGATATGTCTAGAGGGATTATGTCCTATTAGATTTACAGTTTGTTATGTGTTTGCTGTTCTGCAATGTATCCTCATATAATATCATTTTTTTGGGAATTGGCTACATGTTAATATGAAGTCAATCTTTATGATCAATTAATGCAATGATGGTTGACTACATGTCATGCTCTTTGGTTATATGCTTGCATGTAAACCATACAAAATGTTCTTGAGGATGATGTATCAATTGGGTTGCATTTCACAGATGATTGATCATGACACCAGTCCACGTTTTGTTGTATGCAAACCCATCTAATTGCATTCTTTTGATCATGATATCTATGGAGATAGAAAGAGAAAAAAGGTAAAGATTTTATCAATATTTAGTATACAACCAATGGGACAAGAAATTGCTCATGATCAACAATCAAGATTTGTCTCCTCCTTTTAGATCAACATTTGTAGCAGATCTACAAATGGTGAAGTGCATTCTAATTCACTCCACCGATCTATAGAAGCTCCTAGGATTGAGACATGTAGCAGGTTCCTTAAAAGAATCCACAATCTAAATTTTCAATGGAAAATTCTTAGATATACTCAGCAAGTGACATGTGGATTCATTGTGGGGTCACTTAACCAATACTTGAATACCTTTGATGAATTACCATAGTGGGCCCATCACTAGATGCACCATCAAACGACACATGGCTTTCTAGGACTTGCATTTATGGACCTAGACTTCTATGAGGGCAACACAAAGTAATTTACCAATCTGTACAAAACAATCATAATATGCTAAGTATCTTTCATTATAGGTGTCTCATCACTTTATATGACTTGTTAAACATTGATCACAATCAACAGTCAAGATCCTTTTCCTTTGAAATCAATACTTGTGGAAGATCTATGGATAGTAAAAATGCTTGACAGTATGATCCACCAATCCATATAAGTTAATTATAGCATGCCAAGTGTATCCACAAAAATGAATCAATCCTATTATTCAGTGCACTTTAGCTTCATTCTCAATCAATGATCAGGATCCCTTGCTTCTAAAATTAATGGCTTTGGAAAATCTATGGATTGCAAAGTGCTTTGTGGTTTGATCCTTTGATGTATAGAAGCCAGTTAAAATATTCCATGTATCCTAGATTTTTTTTGCCAGAAGGGGGCTCACCATACATTTCCAAATGAACTTCTTCATGCAACACCATTTTTACTACAATACAATCAGAAAAGTACACATCATCATGACATAGCTAAAAACCTCCATGATGGATGCTCCTATATAGAGGATGTGTTTGATTGCAGTATATTGGAAGATGAGCATGTGACCATCCTAGCTGATCTATATAAGTTAAGAAACTGGTTCTAGTCAACCAAAAAAAACGAAATAAAGACCTAAGTGAAGTTCAAACTTCTCAACAAGCAAATAATGACATACTATTACAAAGGTATGATACTGCAATTTTTCGACCTTAATTTTATGCTTTTATAAACAAGGTTGCCATGAACATTCACTAGGAAACAAGACCAAGGCAACAATGACGAAGACTCAAACAAGACAAGAGGCAAAACCACAAACCACAAACCTGGGTTTTGACAGAAAGGATAAAGATGGCCATCAATAAAAAAAATTCTCAGATTGATGATCAACAATGGTTTCTCTAGGTTAATCTTTGTGTATTAGTCTTCTGCGTATGTTTTCCTTGCATAATTTCATCTCTGTTTTACATGTTTCTTGAATGTTTTATCATTTGGAACAAGTGTAACTATATAATGCATCCATTTAAGATGTTGAAACAGTGTTTTGAAAGTTGATTGTGGAGTTGATGATACCCATTTTCAGTGACCACAAGGGGACTATCTCTCGTGTTTTTATAGATCAAGTGGCATCAAAGCTCCATTGAGATAAAAAATTGGAATTGTGAATAGGTTATACCATCCATAAGGTCAAGTGGAAGTGGGAATTTGATTCCTCATGAAACTGAAATTGGCACAAGAGAGTGGACAAAAGAAGCTAGGTCGATGGCAAGAGAGGAAGAAGATGGGTAAATGTGTTTCAAAAGGTTTGAAGATGATGTAGGATATCAAGTTCAGTTGGGAAGATTGACAGACTTGAGAGCATCATGTTGGTCTTGACTGGGAAGCTAGGAATAGCAAGGTTTCGTGAAGAAGAGAAGGAATTGGAGAAGGCCGAATTAGAGCAAGGTGAAACATCTCACAGAGGATTCTTCAAAGTTGAAGCTAAGAGAGACATACAATCATATGATGGAGATATCAGCACTGTGAAGCTTGATCAATGGATTTCTTAGATGGAGATCTACTTTGGCCTTCACAAAATCACTCCTCTTCAACAAATATCCTTTGTAAAACAAGAGCTAGCTTGTTGCACGTCAACTTGGTAAGAGAGTTATGCCTTATCCTTGGAATTCTGCAAAGTTCCTCTAATTTCAAAATGGGATGATTTCAAAGGTTTGTTGAAAAAGCAATTTTATCCAATTTGTCTTGATGGAGAGAGGGTTGTGCAATGACACTACTTCAGTCAAAAGTATGGAAAAAGTGCTCAAGAGTACACTACTGAGTTTTGGAAGAGAGTAGTGCATTTGGCATGGACAAGGAGGTTTTTATTAAATACATAGGTGGGCTATTTGACTGCTTAGAGAGGTTTGTTTTAATGGAAAAATCCCAAGACATAGATGAAGTGTATGCCAAAGTACACTATCATGATTTAGACAAAACGAAAACCTTCTCTTTCAAGTAAAAGAAAAAATATAAATGTCATGTCCCCTTCGTCTAGGAGAAATAATAATATTATTTTAATTTAATAATAGTGATTTTGAACACTAATAAATAATAATATAATATAATAATAATAATATTAATAACAAAAATAAATATAAAATAATAATAATAATATTAATAACAAAAGTAAATATAAAATAATAATAAATAAATATTTTAAAAAATCAAATTTAAATTTTCGCGCCTAGTTTAGGGCCGACCAATATTTTAATAAATAAAAATAAACTAAGTTGGTGGTTGGCCTGTGGTGGATTCTAGCACCCCATCAAAGAGCTATTTTTTTCACTTCATTTGTTGGATGCTAGGATATGGAGAATTTGATAAGAATTTGGGATAAATCCCGAATGGCTGTGCTGGGATGAAAACCTCAATAGATCTGCAAGGTTGGGACACCAACCCTAGCCTTGTTTGATCATTTTTTCCATTCAAAGTGCTTTACAGACTCTATTTTCAGTGATTTAACCTTGGTTAACACTAATCTATAGGTGGTTGCCACTTTGAGGACCTGTTCCAGGAGCTGATCGCCATACTGGGGGCTTTGTGAAGGAGTTTTGAGATGCTGCAGGCTGCAAGCCATCTACTTCACTCAGCTAGGCACTTCTAAAGGTTTATAGTGGAGTTCTGGGCAGATTTCAACAGTGGTTTTGTAGGCCAAACAACCTAGATTTGAAGACAAGGAGGGCGGTACTAGTTGACAATGACCAACAACCCACAAATTGTCCAATCTGCACATAATTTCCCTACGGAACTATCATCAGCACCTATATACAGAGATGCCAGGTCTTGTGCAGGTGTATTTTAGGCAGATCTAAAGAGTTTAGACCTAGGGTTTGTACATTTGCAAGGGAAGCAACATCATTAAGATGCCAGACAAGTGCAACAGTCAGGGCATTTCCCCTTTTCAGACCTGAATCATAATCATCCATTGGCAAGGGTGGAATAACAGGATGACAACATTCTGTGGGAGCCAAGGAAAAGCCATTTTGGTGCCCAGGTCTGCATCTGTAGCTTACACAGAGAAAACCCTAAAATTCAAGACTAAACAACAACCACTAAAATTCAAGACTAAACAGGGTATTCGAAGCTGTTGCCACCAGATCACTTCAGTCTAACCCTAGCAACTAGTTTGAGAAGGCTAATAGGGTCTGTACTGAGTCTACCCTACCCAAAATTAAGTGCTGTAATAGTCACATGAGGGTTTTATTGTAACCGGGTTGAATCTCAAGTAGCATTATCACACCTGGTAACTAATTTTGTATGGAATCAGATTTGAATGCTGATTAAAACTTATGTATTTTCATTTTGAAAGATTTGCTCAATTATACAAACCCTTATTTGATTTGTTGTCTAAACAATATCAAAGTTTGTTGGTTGAATTGATGTGCGATTTGGTATTTGCTAAATTTCCAATCAATTATGGTAGAAATCAGACTTTGTTTAGGATCATTTTAGTGGTATCAAAACCACCTTTCCTGCTAGCCTGTGGGTGTGTGATGTAGATTTATGTGTAAAAATGACAGAGAAATAAGATATCAATGAAGGGAGAAGTAGGCAACCATGGGTGACAGAGATGAAGAGAACACGTAGGAATTTTTCAAGGAAAACAAAGAGTTTCAATCTTCCATGAGAGATACTATGGCAGAGATGGTCCAACTCCTAAGAGGGCTGATCAGCAATTGAGTGCTGCAAGGCCCAATCAAAATGGTGCAGAAGGAAGTAATTAAACAAATGACAGGATTTCAATTAACCCTACCCTGAAGACATTTAGACCCAAATTTTTGGAAAGTGGAGACAAAAACCTTGGAAGAAGAACAACCTATACATCCATGACAAGAGGATGAAATGGCGAGGGACCATGCTGAACATAATGCCCTAAATCCTGTTATCTATCGTGACATGTCTTTTGTTGAGTATTATGAGATGAGAACAAGAAATGGGCATAGGAGAAGCCTTGTAGGGACATTCAACAACATTTGGGAAAAATCAATATACCCACATATGATGGGTTAGGTGGTTGTTCAACCAAGGCATGATTGCAGATGTTGGATACATATTTCTCCTTGAACCCAATGTTCGAAGAAGAAGCCATTAAGTTTGCCACTTTACACCTAGAGGGTGTAGCTCATGAGTGGTGGTACCATGACATGGTGACATAGGGGCATGTGTCCATTACCACCTTGGAGGAGTTCAGCCAAAGATTGATAGAGAGGTTCAACAAGAAAGATCTAGAGATTTACTTTAGAGAGTTAGTCCAATTGAAATAGGAGGGATCTGTCGAGCATTATGTAGCATAGTTTCAGAGGCTTTTAGTGATGGTTCCATATGTGATGAAGAGGATATTTTTAGTGCTCTTTGTTGAAGGACTTGGTAATTCACTCAAGGGGTTGGTGAGAGCATTAGAGTCAGGTTCTTTGCAGGAGGCCATCACAAGGGATTTGAGCTTGGAGGATTCAGTTGCTAAAGGTAAAGTCAACCACAAGCCACCTCCAATAGTGCAGGCTAAGCAAACCATCGAAAAATATACCCCTCAACCAATGGCATTACCACCAAAACCAAGCAAGATTGAAGAAACAAAGAATGAGCTTCGAAGGAAGAAGTTGTTCTTTTCGTTTAGAGAGTCATGGGTGTCGGGAGATAGATGCTTGGGGAAGGGGCAAATACACTACATAGAGGTTCTTCTCAGGGAGAATTTAGAGACAGAAGGAGAGTTTGAAAGAAAGACGAAGAAGAAATCATGGGAGGCACTCTTGCTACTCTTTCCGAGGCACCCAAGTACCATTGCTTTGAGAGTATGAGGAATCTTCCAGGGTCACCAAGTAACAATGTTAATTGATAGTGGGGCCACTCATAATTTTATAGATGTGAATTTGGTTTCCAAGAAGGGCTTGTATGTGGAAAATTTTGATGGGTTTAAGGTTATGCTTGTAGACGACCACATTATACCTTGTAAGGGACAAATACAACAACCCAACTTACTTTTGGGGAAGTATCAATTTAGGGATGATTTCTACGTTGTGAGATTGGGTGACACAGACATAGTTTTGGAGATGCAGTGGTTGTACTCACTTGGAGAGGTTACTCAAAACTACCAAACAATGGAGTTCAAATTCAAAGTGTATGGGAAGGAGGTAATACTCCAAGGTATTATAGATAGAGCCCCAATCATGGCTGAAATGAAAGGAATGGAAATGAGTGTTTGGGAAAATCAAGCCATTCAATGCATGAAGACATTGTAGGAATCCCTTCAAGGTAAGATACTCGACTATGATAATGTTTGGTCCATTTAGAATATATCCACAGGAGCATGCAAAAGATGGCTGCCATATGAGATATTGGTGAAAAAGGAAAGTCTAAGGGAGAATTATCATCCTAACATGGTTGTTTGGCATCTCGGAGGTAAGAACTATAATACATGGATCTTTAGGTGTGTTGTTTTCCACCTTAGGCTTGCTGTTTTCTGCATTTTCAGCTTGCCCTACCCTTTTGGGACAGCCACCAAGTAGAGGCTGATTGCATGGAAGGTGATTTTTCCGCCTTTTTTCTTCAAAAAGGTATTTGAGATTTATGCAAAGAGGGTTCTAGATTTTTTTCTGAGCAAGGGAAGGCATGGGAACAATCATGATAGAGTGTTTTGGTTGACTGGAGCAGCGATGAACAACTTTTTTTCAGCAGACACAAAGGGAATTTTTGAGTCTAATAAGGTGAGTAGATGGTACCACATATGGAGAGCACTAAGAACTTGTGTACCAACACTACTAGCAGCATCAAGGATGGAAATTGATGCGAATCTTGGGATAAATTCCTAAGGCACATTGCTGGGATGAAAACCTTGGTTGTCTACTAAGGTTAGGATGCCGACCTTGACCTTATCTGTCAGAACCCTGGTGGTTCTCGATTTCAAACCCTAACTGATGTTTTGAGATTTTTTGCAAGTTTTGTGATTTTTGTATTTTTTTGGTGTTTTCAGGCAAATAATGTAAAATGCGATTTTGCTAATAAATGCAAATAAATTCCAAATAAATTCTAGAACACATAGAAAGACTCAGATCTTGCTCAGGAAACAAGGCGCATCAATATATTATCTTATTTGAGCTTTTATAATGTCAAAATCTGAACAAGGAAAGCAATACTGGAAATTTTATTAAAGAACCTGGTATTTTAGAAATGGTGGCTGCAGCAGAAAAGAGAAGGTACGGCCAAAATTAAAGAAGGGTTCTCCAAGCTCACAGAACCAAGCAAACTCCTCTGCAATCCAAATCGCCCAAGATACAAACTCCAGGCTGTGAAAGAGAAAGACGTTTTCTCCAGGATAATGAAAAAGTACGGCCCTTTGCTGACTGGTACGACCTGGTACAACAAGTACTGAAATGGTACGACACCTTGGGATTTGTGCCAAAAACACTGAATAAAGATCTTTGCTTAAGTCGCCTTGACTGTCTGATGATTTTCTCTGCCAATATTTGAATAAATAACTCAATAATCCCAAACTATGATCTCTGGATGAAATCACCAAGTGCAAGCTTCAACTGGTATTTCACAGCCTCAGTCTGCCTGATCTCTGAAGAGTTTTCGTTCTCCAGAAACGATCGTCTGCCAGAAACCCTAGGGTTTGCAAACTCCAATGCTCAGAGCAATTAAAGACAAAATTGAATAATAATCAAGATAGTTCGATTTTGCCTTGAGAAGGTATATATTGCCTGTGAAGAAATTCGACCCAACTCCTTTTTTAATAATCATTTAAATTAAATGATTTAATATGCCTTTTAGACTTAGGAGAAGACATTAATTATTGGCGTCCACTTTTAATGAATATAAAATACTCATTAAGTCACATTTTAATAATTTATTATAAAGTATAATAAATACTTTATAATTAAGCCAAATAATTAAATATTTAAATATTTCAATAAAGTGACTTTATTATAAAGTCAAAATATTAAATATTTAATAATCCATTAAATACTCCTTATTTCTCCGTCAACAACCAACTGCTGAACTGGGTCTATTCTGAGCTGAATGGCTGAACCAGGTGCCCTGCCCGAAATAGCAGCTTCCGCCTGACCTAACTTTCTAAAAATAAAAAGTTTCCTGAAAATGCTCACTGGAAGATTCTGCGAAGGCCCAACCTGATACAACTGCAAACTGGAGCTACCAAACACTGAGCAACGGCCCAGATGATCCTCTGCACACTCCTGTCAGCCTACGAGGATCGAAATGATAGGCTAACCTTGTCACCAGCTGTGCTGACTAGGATGGGGACATGACAGTCCGCCCTCCCTGAAATTGCTTGTCCTCAAGCAATCTCAACTCTGGATGCTGTAAGATCTCCTCCGACTCCCATGTAGCATCCTCAACTGGCAAATCTCTCCATTTGACCAGATATTCCCTGATCACACGCCTCCGTAGGTGTCTCTCTCTCATCTCGAGGATAGTCTCAGGTACTAGTATCAATTTCCCTTCGTCATCAAGGGGTGGCAAAACTGGAGAAGGTATAACATGCTGACCCAATGCCTTTTTCAGGCGAGAAACGTGAAATACATTGTGGACCTTGCTATCAGCTGGCAAGTCCAACTCATAAGCAACCTCGCCCACTCGTCTGACAACACGAAATGGACCATAGTAGCGAGGTTTTAGTTTCTCTGCCCCACTCTTCCGCAGAGTAGACTGACGATACGGCTGCAACATGAGGTACACCATATCACCCACCTCAAAAGTACGCTCAACCCTCTTCTGATCAGCATACTGCTTATGTTGATTTTGTGCCCTCTGGATATTGTCTCGGAGAGACCTCAATATGTCCTGCTGACTCTGCATCATATCCCCTGCACTCGGCACTCTGCTATCGCTCAATATCAAATCCAGAAGGTTGGGCGCCTCATACCCGTACAAAGCCATAAAGGGAGTCATCTGTATCGTCATATGGTGAGTCGAGTTATAACAATACTCGCACAAGTAGATCCATCTCACCCAAGCTCTCTGCTGACCAGCTATGTAATTACGCAAATAACCCTCCACCCACTTATTGACAATCTCTGTCTGTCCATCTGTCTGCGGATGGTAGCTGGTACTCGGTGTCAGTTCGGTTCCGCACAGCCTGAACAACTCCTGCCAAAAGTTGCTCATGAACCGACTGTCTCTATCGCTGACTATCGTCCGAGGCAATCCATGCAGCCGGAATACCTCTCTGAAAAACAACTCTGCAGTCTGCGATGCTGTGAAAGTAGTAGTAATCGGGAAAAAGTGTGCATATTTAGTCAACCGATCCACCACCACGTAGATGCAATCTTTACCCTGGGCTTTCGGCAAACCCGTGATAAAGTCCATCGATAAACCTCCCACTTCCCTGTCGGTGTCGGAAGTGGCTGGAGCATAATCAGCGAGGATAAGTGTGCTCACAGCGTGCGGTGGCACGAAGAACACTCCGCGGACATCTTGCAATACATCGAGTTTTCAGCCCTTTCCAAGTAAGCCGTTCCCGAACCATTTTGTAGAATCTTATAGTATCCGGGATGGCCGCCATGGGAAGGTCGTGAAAGCTCTCAAAGCTGTAGTCCGATACCTCCAGTCGAGAACCAAAAGAATCACCCTTGTAAATGATCAAGTCATCTACAATAGTGTACTGTCATCTGCTCACGTCACATCCCTTGATGCTAGAAGCCCATGGGTTCTTAGCATACTTGGCCATAATCCGATGCCTCCAATCCTCTGTGATCTGTGCTAAGGCATTCAACTGGGGTCTGCGAGACAAGACATCAGCTACAACATTCTGCTTTCCCTTAATGAAAGTGATATCAAAGTCATATGAAGCTGCGGTTTGCTGACCACTTTGCTGCCTCTCATTCAAGTCTAAGCTGTCCTAGAAATGTTTCGAAACATTTATGTCACGTGCATTACTGGCAGATTTGCTGCCTACAGTCTTTGCTGAACTTAGCCAATGCATGCATATTATTTAACATCTCCTTGTCATAAATGCTATAAAATCTCTCAGGACCCCTGAGTTTCCTGCTCTCAAATGCAATCGGATGACGCTCCTGCATCAAAACGGCACCAATGTCCTCTCCTGAAGCATCACAGAATAAATCAAATGACTTCGAAAAGTCAGGCAATGCTAGCACCGGACATGAAGTCATGATCACCTTGAACCTGTCAAAGCACTCCTGCGCCTGTGGTGACCAAAGAAAGGCCCCCTTCTTCGTCAAGTCAGTAAGGGGTGCGGCGTGACGTGAGAACCCGCTAACAAATCTCCTGTAGAATGCACACAACCCAATGAAACCTCTGAGCTGCGTAAGGTTCTCAGGTACCGGCCAGTCAACAATAGCTCGGACCTTTTCAGGGTCCATACTCACTCCCTTGGCACTGATGATGTGCCCCAGATATAACAACTCCTCCATGCCAAGCTCGCACTTGGATTCCTTAGCATAGAAAGACTCGTCTGCTAAGATACCCAAGACTGTATCCAAATGAGCCAGGATGCTCATCCCATGACCTGCTATAAACCAAAATGTCGTCGAAGAAGACTAACACAAATCTCCTCAACTGAGCACTGAAAACCCTGTTCATAGTTGCCTGAAAGGTGGCAGGTGCATTGGTTAACCCGAAGGGCATAACCAAGAACTCGAAGTGACCGCAATGACACCGGAAAGCGGTTTTCTCAATATCTTGCTCCCTCATCTGAATCTGATGGTACCCTGATCTCAAATCAATCTTCGTAAAGAAGACTGCTCCGTGCAACTCATCTATCAGCTCGTCAATACGTGGAATAGGGTACCTGTTCTTGATTGTTCTTTTATTGAGCTGCCTGTAATCGATGCACATCCGAAGTGATCCGTCCTTCTTCTTCACCAATACAACCGATGAAGCAAAAGGGGACTTGCTAGGTCTGATATGACCCATAGCTAACAACTCATTAATGGTCTTCTCTATCTCATCCTTGAGTCGTTTCGGATGTCGGTAGGGAGTGATCATCACGGGCTTTGCGCCCTCCTCCAACTCAATAATATGCTCAGTACCTCTGTCTGGAGGTCTACCAGGCGGAATGTCACTAAACACTCTGGAGTGTTTAGTCCTCAAAATCTGAATGTCAGGGTGGTACTCACCCTTCTGCGGCTCCTGCTGGGCTGGCATCAACATGCACTCTGCTGCCCAGTCAACCATATCATGACGAATGAGCCTCTCCATCCGTCTGAATGAAACCATCCTAAGATTACTGTCTCTGATAGCCTTGATGACATGTGGTCTCCCGTCAACCTTGAATTTCATCTCCATATCACGTAGGTTGAGTGTGAACTCCCCTAGATCATGCAACCATGCCATCCCTAATACCACATCTGTATCTCCCATATTAACAACGTAGAATTCAGTCTTGAATTCATAGTTGTTCAGTCTCATCGGAAGATCAGTAATCTTTCGGTCACACCTGAGAGTATATCCGTCAGCCACCTTGACTCGAATACCCTCGAAGGCCTCTGTCTGGATGCCACGCCTCTCCACTAAACGTGCATCAATAAAATTGTGTGTAGCACCAGTATCCAACAAGGTAATCACCTTCTGACCTGCTAAGAGCCCACGAAGTCGAAATGATCCATCTCTCTGAAGGCTAGTCAAATGGGCTTCCTGTAGCTTCCTTCCACCTTCATGTTCAACCTCATTTTCGGACCTCTCATCATCTGAATGCTCGGAATCAGCTTGCTGGTCTGACAGATCAGATTGCTCTTCGCCCTCGTAAAACCACTCCATTTGATTATTTTTGACCTTCGGACGAAGTGGGCATATATGTTTTTCATCATAGGGTGCCTTGCACCAAAAACATAACTTTTTCTTACGCAATTCATTCAACGTTTCCCTGTCAAATGGTGGTGCATTCGGTCTCTTAGGATCCGGTTGATCCTTTCTTCTGTCAAAAGGTCTATTCCTGTCATTGTTTCTATCAAAAGGCCTATTGGGTCTCGTGTATGGTGTTGACCCTGAATTGAACTTGCTGCGAGGTGCTACAAGCTCCATGCTTCTCGCCTTCCGCATGGCCTCCTGAAGTGTGGGTGGGTCAAAAGCCTTAACCCAACCTCTCATAGGTTCTGTCAAACCCTCAACGAAGAGTATGATGAGTCTCCGTTCTGAAATCCCTGTGACCATGACTGCCACTCTCTGAAACTCACCAATGTATGAATCCAAACTGCCGGTCTGTCTGAGCTGAGCCAACTCTCTGAAATACAGTTCCGGATCCTTCTTATCAAATCTCTCTATCAATCTGCTGGTGAACTCCTGATAGGTATTGACCGCATGATGGCCTAGCGTATACATGCCGTGGTGCCACCAATCATGTGCTACTCCGTCAAGATGTAAAGTAGCAAATTTAATTGCCTCATCCTCCTGCATAGGTCTAAGTGACAAGTAATTGTCCAATTTCTGGACCCAAGACCTCGCTGATGTCTTTTCAGACCCATCAAAATATGGCAATGCAATCTTACTCACCGCATACTGCAAATCCCTATTCACCTGTGGCTGCAGTTGCTGATGCTGTGGGGGTCTGCTGTCATGTCCCCATTTTTGGCGAGCATCAGAGATCGTGAGATTAGCCTATCATGAGACCCTCGTAGGCTGACAGAGTGGTTAGAGGGTCGTTTCGGAGCTTGGCTCAGTGTCAGATTGGCAGTTGTGATCAATTGGCTTTCGTTTGGGCTCGATCGGAGACCTTTTTGCAGAATTGCTATTTTTAGCAGTTCCTGGCAGGCAGAGTGGGACCCCTGCTATTTTTAGCAGTAGGGATTTGGCGGCATCCGGAATCACTTCAGAGTTCGTCAGCTTCAAACGGATCAGTCATCGGACGAATAACGAGGGAGATATTAATATTTAATTATATTAATTAAATATTAATTATTTGATGAATATAATAAAAAGTTATAATATTTTAATTATAACTTAAGTGATTGCCTTGAGGGGTGCGCCCATCATCAAAAGGGGCCAGTTTGGCAATTAATAATTATTATTAATTATTTCACAGAGACTATGGAATTTTTAAAAGATTAAAATGTGAATATTTAATTAAAACCCTATTCTTAAGGAAATCGCACTTTTCAGCTTAAGAAGGGTTTTGCATTGGTTTCTGGGCCATTATGATATTGGAGAATCAAAAATTGATCAAGTCTTTGCTAGAGCACTGAGACCTTAGGGTTTCATCTCGAAATCGTCGGAGAACGAGCCATCTCCTTCGAAGCAGTTCAGAGGATGTGAAATAACATCTGATTTATTGCCAGTCGTGGGATTTCTTCATCCAGAAGAAATTACAGAGCTTACAGTTGATTCAAACACCAGAGGTTTGGTTTATCCACAGAGCTTCAGCATTTATTTCATACAGAAGACCTTCTAGTTATCTAGGCGTCCATATTTGGGAACCTAGAGAGTTTTTTCAAAGGAGCCGTACAAGTCATTTAATGCTGCTGCTGCAGCCGTACCAATTGCTAACAGCCGTACAGCTCAAAGCCTCTCAGGGATTCAAATATCAGAGCCTATTCAGGGGTTTCAGAGAGATACTTTCTTCCTGAAGATATCAAGCAATATAGGCGGCCATAATCTTAGCATCCAGAGCCTCTGGAAAAGGCCGTACTTTTTATTCACACCAGCAATCTGTACTTGGCCGTACTGTCATGAAAAAGACGAGTTGTGATCTCTGGAGAAAATACCTAACACTTGGTTTCCATCTTTCACCTTTGGTGGCGCCAAGGTATCAGGAATCATTTGCTAGTGCCAGAGTTTAGACACCGATTACAAGTGAGCCGTACTATCTTCATTTTGTGCAGCAGCAGGCCGTACAATACAGTCAGGCCGTACTTGCTGAGAAAGGTGTGTTTCTTCATCATATGAGAAACGCCTCTTTCCTTGACTTCCCACAATCTCCAGTACAGGCGCAGGCTATTTGGGCATCATCAGACGTTATCATTCAGAGGGAAAAGATCATCATTTACCTCAGCCGTACATTTCTGTACTTCTGTTGCAGCAATTTCCAGGTTCTTAAAATATTGAAAATTCATTGTTTAATTCATTGCATGTATCTGGGTATTTCTGTAATCGTCTCTGGAAGAGTAATAAATGTGATGGCATCTATATTCCATAGTCTTTAGAGTTGAATGATTTTTATTTGAATTCATTTCATATTTCAAGCAAAATCGTACCATTCATTTATTGCTCCAAAAACACAAAAATTGCAAAAAAACCAAAAACGTCAAAAAACCTTCAAAAATCAATCAGAGACAGAAAAAGGGGAAACTGGGGTTTCTACAGTGGTATCAGAGCTAAATCCTGCCATCCTGAGGGTTTAGCCGTCTTCTGCAGCCGAAACAGTTTGAGTCTTATCAGGTGTTATACACTCAGGCGAAACAGGGTTCGATCTGGCAGCCGAGAAACATGGCTGACAGAACTGACAGGTATTACAGGGCTGATAGAACAGTTGATCTTAGAACAGAGACTCCTTACAGTAACAGAGGTCAGAACCGTGCGGAGGTCTTGCATGCACTCAGAGAACTTAGTGCAGGTCAACAGCGGTCAAATGGTGTATTACAGCAGGTGGCAGTTGCACTTCAGAGACTGGATACTCCGAGGAGATCGTCACCACCTCGTGACGATGACAGAAGTGTTACAGGTTCGCGGAGAGCTCCTAGGTCAGTGTCACGGACAGCGGATAGGCCTACGAGGCCCACCTTCACGAGACAGGGGCCCGTTGAGGATCTACCAGGTGAATGGTATGAGGGTTTGTTCGCCGGCACACTTAGGGCAGCGAACAACGAGTGGCAGTTAGAATCACCTGAGATTAGTGGGAGGATTACCATTGACAGGACACCGCAGAGCACAGAAGGAGTAGTGATTAGCATGTTCCAGGAGTATAGCATCTTACCTCAGAAGATTAAAGAAAAACTTCCTTTCATGAGTTACGTGGATGTGCACCCGAGTCTTGGCCATAAGACGGAGTTTGAAAAACAGAGATATCTCACTACAGCTCGTGAGTTGTTTACACCTGGGAAGGATAGAGAATCTACATCTGATGATTATACAATTCTTCATGAGAGTGATTTGATATCTTCAGTCTCTTATGAAGTAGGCAGAAATTTGTGTGATG
Source organism: Sequoia sempervirens (assembly GCA_007258455.2). NCBI lineage: Eukaryota > Viridiplantae > Streptophyta > Pinopsida > Cupressales > Cupressaceae > Sequoia > Sequoia sempervirens. Next base: position 168,020 of record VDFB02112239.1, on the reverse strand, counting down.
AATTTGATCGAAGTGCTTATTTGATCCATAAGCACACTAGCACAGCTTCGGGTAATGGCTTACCTACATCGTCTTTGCAGGAGGTGACTCAAGAAATTTCTGCCCTGAAGGTTACTTCTGATTTTTATAACAGCGATGGTGAAACTTTGCGTGAGCATGATATAACAGCTGTTTCAGAGGTGCAAACTAACCCTATTGAGTCGTCACGTGAAGAGACTCCAGAGTTGGGTACTACAGATGCAGTTGGTATTGAGGATTTATGTTATGACGAATCTGATTTTTCGAATCAGACCATTGAAAACCAGCTAAAAGATTCATATGTTGATATGGAATCCCAGGATCATGCGTTGGATGAGCATGCAGTCACTGTTGGAGTAGAAGCGTGTGAGGATATTGTCAGACCAGCAACTTCTACTGTACCAGTTGAGCCATCCTTTGAGGTACAGAGCAGCAGTACCTTAGATGTTGAGGTGTGCATGGTTGAGAGCACACACGATGCTGCAGATCATGAGGTGAGTGATGACGGATCAACGTCATATCATAGTGCATATGGTGAACAGGATATCTTGTATGGGGGTCGTAAGTTTCAGAGTCCTCATCATTTGGTTGGGCAACTACATGTAGACGACACTATGATTTCCACCGCCCTTGAGCATTTCGACGTTGCTCGTCGGATGTTGACTACCTACAGTTGGAATCCTTCTTTGACAGATGAGCACAGTGATAGTGGTTTTTCCCTTGCAGTGGTACATGCACTCCGAGAGGCGATGGGAACAATGAAACAAAATTACCTAAGATTACTTGCGGACAGAGATTTCCTTCTCGAGTGGGATTGCATTTGTTATGATGCATGGAAGGGAAAGGAGGAGCGGATCGATGAGCTCACTCATGAGCTCGAGGTGACTATGGTTTCATTGCAGAGCACCCAGTTGGCTCTTCGAGAGTCACAGTTACAGATTGAGAGGCTTACCGTGGCGTTGAGTTTGGCACAATCTTCACCACCTTTGGATATCGTTCAATCTTGCATGGCAGTGGTTGGTGAGGAGTATACATCCATGGTTCATAGCCGAGAGGGAGATGTTGAGGATGAGGGTACATCCAGCACAGTCACAGGAGCAGTTGATACAGATAGGATGAGTGCACTAGATGAGAGTTGTAGTGAGCTACGCATTGCACCCGGTTCTCATGAGACTAGTCCCGTGATAGGTGATGCAGGGCAGGTTATTGTTAGTTCCTGTGACATGGTTGTTGGTTCACTAGAGAGTTGGGTGACAACCCTCGATACTTGCCCATCTTCACAGCAGATATTCAGAGTCTCATCCAGTTGGGAGATTGGTACTTGTGATGATTTGTTTCCCTCTCCTGGAAGCAAATCAATCTTTTCATTTGATACAGTTGACTATGGTCGGCAGCTGGTTGAGCCTAGTCAGGAGTACAACTCAGTTTATGATTCCAGCGATTCAGAGATGGATGATTCTGATCAGGATGGAGTGATTGTGCAGTTTGTGAATAATCCATTGTTTGAATTTGATGGTGGTTCGATCTATGATAACCCACTCTTCGAGTTGGACGTTGATCGTACTCCTGATACTAGTTCCAGGTTGGGTGATGATCGTAGTGTTTGGGATTGTTCCAGTGCATCGCAATTCCAAACCAGACTCACAGAGGAGTTCAATGAGGTGTACACGGTGAGGAGTGCTTACGGTTTTTCCTTTGATCCACCTGTACATGATTCGTATTCGATGCACCATACTTGTGCACAGGGTGATTCTCTCGGTACAGTTGAGGGGAGTAATTCATTATTGTGTGCAGAGTTACCATCTTCACAAGATGGGATTAGCGGATGCAGGTACTTGACTCAGCAGTTTGCGGGGTATTACTTGCAGGGACAGCAGTCCGTTTTACATCATGCCGATATGTATTTGACAGGGCTTGATACTTCTATGTCGCAGATTCATACAGGTACATGGTTACAGGGCGACTATGGTATTAGTTGGCATGATGGTTTGGACAGTTATCACATCCATGAGTATTTAGCAGATGACAGGGAGAGATTCAGGATAGTGGATGCTTCTAGAGGTTTCTATCTCTGCGTGACAGATGGATGTGGATTCATATTGTATTGGGATCCCGGTGGCGACAGCTTTGACACAGAGTTTTGGGTGGGTCCCATTGAGTTACTTCACTATTCTCAGCATGGTGAAGTTGGAGGCAGTAGAGCGCAGTGGCAGCCTGAGGAGGATCGTCACGACAGACTTTTACGCTGGGTTTGGGATCCAGGCATTGATTGCGCAGTTGAGTTTGATGATGCTACAGGAGATAGTTCGAGATGTGTGGGACATTACACAGTTTTCCTTTTGGGGCCTTCCGAGGATCGGAGTTTCTTTGCAGTGGAGATTGCTTGGGGTCAAGCAATTTTAGGGAGGGCGGACTGTCATGTCCCCATTTTTGGCGAGCATCAGAGATCGTGAGATTAGCCTATCATGAGACCCTTGTAGGCTGACAGAGTGGTTAGAGGGTCGTTTCAGAGCTTGGCTCAGTGTCAGATTGGTAGTTGTGATCAATTGGCTTTCGTTTGGGCTCGATCGGAGACCTTTTTGCAGAATTGCTATTTTTAGTAGTTCCTGGCAGGCAGAGTGGGATCCCTGCTATTTTTAGCAGTAGGGATTTGGCGGCATCCGGAATCACTTCAGAGTTCGTCAGCTTCAGACGGATCAGTCATCGGACGAATAACGAGGGAGATATTAATATTTAATTATATTAATTAAATATTAATTATTTGATGAATATAATATAAAGTTATAATATTTTAATTATAACTTAAGTGATTGCCTTGAGGGGTGCGCCCATCATCAGAAGGGGCGAGTTTGGCAATTAATAATTATTATTAATTATTTCACAGAGACTATGGAATTTTTAAAAGATTAAAATGTGAATATTTAATTAAAACCCCATTCTTAAGGAAATCGCACTTTTCAGCTTAAGAAGGGTTTTGCATTGGTTTCTGGGCCATTATGATATTGGAGAATCAGAAATTGATCAAGTCTTTGCCAGAGCACTGAGACCTTAGGGTTTCATCTCGAAATCGTCGGAGAACGAGCCATCTCCTTCGAAGCAGTTCAGAGGATGTGAAATAACATCTGATTTATTGCCAGTCGTGGGATTTCTTCATCCAGAAGAAATTACAGAGCTTACAGTTGATTCAAACACCAGAGGTTTGGTTTATCCACAGAGCTTCAGCATTTATTTCATACAGAAGACCTTCTAGTTATCTAGGCGTCCATATTTGGGAACCTAGAGAGTTTTCAAAGGAGCCGTACAAGTCATTTAATGCTGCTGCTGCAGCCGTACCAATTGCTAACAGCCGTACAGCTCAAAGCCTCTCAGGGATTCAAATATCAGAGCCTATTCAGGGGTTTCAGAGAGATACTTTCTTCCGAAGATATCAAGCAATATAGGCGGCCATAATCTTAGCATCCAGAGCCTCTGGAAAAGGCCGTACTTTTTATTCACACCAGCAATCTGTACTTGGCCGTACTGTCATGAAAAAGACGAGTTGTGATCTCTGGAGAAAATACCTAACACTTGGTTTCCATCTTTCACCTTTGGTGGCGCCAAGGTATCAGGAATCATTTGCTAGTGCCAGAGTTTAGACACCGATTACAAGTGAGCCGTACTATCTTCATTTTGTGCAGCAGCAGGCCGTACAATACAGTCAGGCCGTACTTGCTGAGAAAGGTGTGTTTCTTCATCATATGAGAAACGCCTCTTTCCTTGACTTCCCACAATCTCCAGGCGCAGGCTATTTGGGCATCATCAGACGTTATCATTCAGAGGGAAAAGATCATCATTTACCTCAGCCGTACATTTCTGTACTTCTGTTGCAGCAATTTCCAGGTTCTTAAAATATTGAAAATTCATTGTTTAATTCATTGCATGTATCTGGGTATTTCTGTAATCGTCTCTGGAAGAGTAATAAATGTGATGGCATCTATATTCCATAGTCTTTAGAGTTGAATGATTTTTATTTGAATTCATTTCATATTTCAAGCAAAATCGTACCATTCATTTATTGCTCCAAAAACACAAAAATTGCAAAAAAACCAAAAAAGTCGAAAACCTTCAAAAATCAATCAGAGACAGTAAAAAGGGGAAACTGGGGTTTCTACATCTGCGGTCAAATCTACCTCCTCCTCTGGGTTTATAGACATCTATAAACTCATGAAATGTAGTGCCATCGGATCTCAGCGCTTAGTGACATGTACTCACCATGAAATCTGCGCCAAGTCCCGCTTAACGACATGCCATTCGGGGTATCAAACTCCCCGATCTGCACTGATGCTCACCGAGTCCGAGGTGGAGTCTCCCTAGGTAAGAAAGTAGGGTCGACTCGCCCCACGCCTCCCCGAGATAGATTCGGAGACGGGTACGAGGTGTCGATGCTAATGGTCGATCCACGTACCCGCCAGCCATTCAACTGGATGTAGTGTGGCCGTAGGGCTGCGACACCGCCTAATGGTACCCATCACCGAGACATCATATCCATCATATTATCGCCTCCTCTCAACTCCCTTTACTGCGATATCACCCTCTCGCATGCGCTTCCCTAGATCCCTCGCGAAGCTCTCGAGGAAGTCTCACGTTCGGCCATTAGGGTTGCAACACTGCCACTACCGCCGTAACTGGATCTGTGAAAACCAAGCACTCCTGATATTGTCTGCCCTTCAGGGATAGGTGGACCTGTCCAATCCTCGTCTTTGCCTGTCCCTACACCTCTGGTATACTGAATAATATCTTGGCTCATAAAAGGCAACCCAAAAATGCACTGTATTCTGAAAAAGCACTGAAAAAGCACAGGATGGCAGGAGATCTGTGCTCTGATACCACTGTCAGAACCCTGGTGGTTCTCGATTTCAAACCCTAACTGATGTTTTGAGATTTTTTGCAAGTTTTGTGATTTTTGTATTTTTTTGGTGTTTTCAGGCAAATAATGTAAAATGCGATTTTGCTAATAAATGCAAATAAATTCCAAATAAATTCTAGAACGCATAGAAAGACTTAGATCTTGCTCAGGAAACAAGGCGCATCAATATATTATCTTATTTGAGCTTTTATAATGTCAAAATCTGAACAAGGAAAGCAATACTGGAAATTTTATTAAAGAACCTGGTATTTTAGAAATGGCGGCTGTAGCAGAAAAGAGAAGGTACGGCCAGAATTAAAGAAGGGTTCTCCAAGCTCACAGAACCAAGCAAACTCCTCTGCAATCCAAATCGCCCAAGATACAAACTCCAGACTGTGAAAGAGAAAGACGTTTTCTCCAGGATAATGAAAAAGTACGGCCCTTTGCTGACTGGTACGACCTGGTACAGCAAGTACTGAAATGGTACGACACCTTGGGATTTGTGCCAAAAACACTGAATAAAGATCTTTGCTTAAGTCGCCTTGACTGTCTGATGATTTTCTCTGCCAATCTCTGAATAAATAACTCAATAATCCCAAACTGTGATCTCTGGATGAAATCACTAAGTGCAAGCTTCAACTGGTATTTCACAGCCTCAGTCTGCCTGATCTCTGAAGAGTTTTCGTTCTCCAGAAACGATCGTCTGCCAGAAACCCTAGGGTTTGCAAACTCCAATGCTCAGAGCAATTAAAGACAAAATTGAATAATAATCAAGATAGTTCGATTTTGCCTTGAGAAGGTATATATTGCCTGTGAAGAAATTCGACCCAACTCCCTTTTTAATAATCATTTAAATTAAATGATTTAATATGCCTTTTAGACTTAGGAGAAGACATTAATTATTGGCGTCCACTTTTAATGAATATAAAATACTCATTAAGTCACATTTTAATAATTTATTATAAAGTATAATAAATACTTTATAATTAAGCCAAATAATTAAATATTTAAATATTTCAATAAAGTGACTTTATTATAAAGTCAAAATATTAAATATTTAATAATCCATTAAATACTCCTTATTTCTCCGTCCAATCAACCAACTGCTGAATTGGGTCTATTCTGAGCTGAATGGCTGAACCAGGTGCCCTGCCCGAAATAGCAGCTTCCGCCTAACCTAACTTTCTAAAAATAGAAAGTTTCCTGAAAATGCTCACTGGAAGATTCTACGAAGGCCCAACTTGATACAATTGCAAACTGGAGCTACCAAACACTGAGCAACGGCCCCAGATGATCCTCTGCACACTCCTGTCAGCCTACGAGGATCGAAATGATAGGCTAACCTTGTCACTAGCTGTGCTGACTAGGATGGGGACATGACATTATCCCACCAATTTTTGTCATCTTCCTTCCTATTTGCATGCCCAAATTTGAGTTTCCTTTCGTTAACTAATCACATGATTGATTTCCAGGTAGTCGTCACTCTTGGGAGATCAAGGGGAAACCTACATAGCACCTCAGGCCTCAAGAAATTTCAACAGACATTTAGGAGTCCCTCATACCCTACAAAAGACAACAGTGATCAACCATAGCGACGATGGGCCATATTCTCCAATTAGAACTCAATCTCTCAACTTGGGAACCTTAGCAGGAGGCAAGAGGAAGATTTGGGTGGATAATTAAGTGAATTAGCCTTCAGGTCTATAGTTGCACAGTACCCTATTAGTGAACAACACTTGTCATTCCTTTGAAGCTCTGAACTAGCAGGGTTCAAAGCTAATCATCAAGGTGTCCGTCTCATTAATACCTTAGCGACTAGGTGTCTAAGGCAACCATGTATTGATTCAAAACTTGCTTGCTTAGGGAAAGGTGTGGCAGCAAGTCTATGTCAAGTTTCAAGTGGTATTTTTCCTTGTAACTCATTGTAAGTCAGATTTGGAACTTTATCGAAATATACTAGTCATAAATTTGAGTTTGTTCATTTGTCTCAAATCCTAGACTACTCATAACTTTGAGTTGTTGATTGGTTTGGAAAAAAAAATTAAATTGAATGATGGGAAATAGTAGTGTGATCTCTGCATAGGGATATTACATGACTGCTGTAATCACTTATCTGCATTAATAGAGTTTGATTTAAGCCGCTTCATAGAGGGGATAGAGTGGGGTACCATGATCAACAAATGCCATGGTGAATTTCATAACAAGGTTTTGGAAGACGCATTGGCTCATGATGTTGAAGCTTACACATGTGATAATGAGGTCACTAAGGAGGCAAAGGCAACGAGGAAGCCAAAAATTAGTGAGTATTATTGCCAAAGGAAATAGTTTGATTGTTGCAGTGCCCACGTAAAATCCCACCCTTATTTTTTCCAAAAACTTCACAACTTGTACCAATTAGCATTAGCGCAAAATGCAATGATAGATAACTGGAAGCAACCCTTCACTTTTTGATCACCCAGATCCCGCAGAGGGCAAGGTGAGAGCATACGGTGCAAGGGGATTTGTATGTAATAATAATGCTAGAAGTAAACAAGTAAGGCTATTGGTAGCAAGCCAACCAATAGCGGAAGTAAAGCACTCGGCGACAAAGCCAGCCACTTCCACTTTTCAGCAGGCTACAAGAAAGTAAACTAAAGTAAAGCACATGGTGGCATAGCCAGGCACTTCCACTTTTCAACGGACTACAAGAAATGAAAGGAAAACTCGACCACTTGTTTAGTGGGGTCAATAATAAGCATATACAAGAGCATTCACCAACGGTACTACCGATGGTGTTACAATGACCTCAACATAAACAAATCAGATCTTTACATACTTCTGCTATGAGAGATAAATGACAGAAATGAGAAGTAAACACCCTCCCAAGATGATAGAATGTGAGTATGTGAACACCCCAATAGAATAGAACAAGTATACCTCAAGATAGGTCCATTTGAGATCATTAGAAGGAAAAACTGGAGGCTGCAATAGGTATGATAATCAGAACAAAGGTCTGATATGCATGAACAACAGATCTGAAGCTCAAATCAACAAACTTAAAAACAACATAAATCCTCCAATATTCATCCGAATGAAGCCATATCACTTACAAATGATTCCTCTCAGCTAGGCAACCCAAAACAAGTAGCAAGCCGCCACCAACAAGCCTAAAACGCATTGGAACGAAACCCAAGACACCTTCAACCACAAGTACAACCTCCTAGGATGGGCGACCAACAAGTAAAAATCCCACACACTCTAAATAATTCCTAAATTTTGCAAGAAGGGGTGCCCTAGGCAAAGGTAGCAAATGAACCAACACCAACAAAATGACATTCAATCCTCTGATCAACGTGAGTAAACACTGGTACAACCAAGGGTTTCAAAATAGCAACCAGCAATCTGAAACTCCAAGAAATCACTTCCAAAATGCACCCAAATCTCTGCACAAATAGTTATCATACCAAAACATAGCTAGAATTCATCATAAGTAACCAAAATTGAAAACAAACCATCACTGTTAAGCTCCAATGGTGATTACTGAATGCAATCACACTCCACCAGCTAGGGATTGTCTTTCAAATCTGAAACCAGCAAACTAAAGAGGGTTTTTGCCCTCTAAAGATTCAAGAAATAACACTCTGGTTCCAATCTAGCAACATAACTTTATCTCCAAATTGCATAACCAAATGAGAGCAAGAGAGGGCATATAAATAGCTTTTGAGAGCCAAGAATTTGAATTCCTTTTCCCTCCAAAAGGGAACACAACACATGAAAAAATATAATATTTAATTTAATTTTCACTTATCCCTCCATTTGGGCATCCAACTTAGGAAAATATAATTTCCCCTTTTTAAAAACAACTTAAAGTTGTTGAGTCTAGGCGTGGGGTACAAAGGGGCCAATAATAACTTCAGTTATATTTTATATTTTTTTCCTTTTGAACTTTATGACTAACTTAAGTTGCAATATTTCCATTTCTGAACTCCAAGGATGTTCGGAGAGGCCAACTGCTAAAAATATCAAGATGCCAACCATTTCAATTGCCATCATTGCCGAAAATAGTAACTAAGTGCTAAACTACTGCCAAACCACACTGCTAGAAATAACACTTACTAAAAATAGCATACTGCATAAAATAGTGACTCCAAACACCATTTGAGCACATTTTGGGTAGTTGTCGTAACTTACTAAAAATAGTAAGTCCAGACATAGTTGGAATACTCGGCGTTTGCAAGTACTCGGCAAGCCCGAAAAACTCGGCTTGGCAAAAACTCGGAAAATTAAAAAATTGCTTAAACTTCACTAAAAACGCATTTTTTTTGCAAAATTCAAAGATAAGATGCATCCAATGAGTCAATAAATGAGTACATATAAGAAACAAGCAGTATTTGATTGATTTGAAAGAAAATTGGATACAAAATGGCATCCTCATGTGGAATGCTCAATGCGCTGATATGATAATAGTCTGAAACAAAACGAAAATAGCAAATTGTTTTTGTAAAACTGAAAGTAAATACTACATAAACATTAATATATTTCAGTTTTTACAAATTCACATGAATCACATCTTCCTCTTCCCATGTCTAGATCTCAGTAAGGGATCGGAAGAGGGTCTAATCGTAGGACTTTGCTCCTGCTGTGCCTGTGGCTCCTCAACTTCCATCCTGGATGTAGATCCTCTTACAGCTGCTGGTGGTGGCACTGGCAATGGCTCCTCCTCCTCAGGGTCATCCTCAAGGTCGTCCAATGAGAATGCAAATCCACCCTCCTCCATTGCCTGTCGCTCTAAATCATAAATCTCATCTTCAGTAAACAATGGAGGCTGCTCCCCTCGCCCTGTCCAATCACTGTATGGATCTATCTCATCCAAATCAATTGGATCATCATATGATATTTCCTCTACCTTTCTTTTGTGCAATCGAAGATTATATTGCACATAGACAAGGTCATTGAGGCGTTTTTGAGTGAGTTTGTTCCTCTTCTTTGTGTGGATGGCCTCAAACAAGCTCCAATTGCGCTCACAATTGGACAAACTACAAGGATGGCTCAAGACACGGAGGGCAAATTTTTGAAGATTTGGGGTTTTTCCACCCCAATTTGTCCACCAAACATCTACAAAAAAAACAACAAAAGAGTTAGAAAATTGTAACTTGTAACTTGTAATTATCAATTTTTCATTTTTGTAACTTGTAAATTTCAAATTTTATACCTGGTGGCAGCCTAGATACTGCTCTCTTTGCCAGGTCTGAAGAGAAGAGTGCACCCCTTTTTTCTCTATAACTCTGCAATTCATTAACAATGCAGTCTGCCTCATCAGGGGTGGATGTCATCCGCTGAATGCAAGTAGTGAGGCCCTCCATAACCTCTCCAGTAGGATTTGCATAGGTACCTGAATGGATGAAACGGGGGTTCAAGAAGTACCCTGCTGCATGGATAGGTTGGTGGAGTTGATTGTTCAACCTCCTGTCAATAATCTCCCAAATGGGATCAAATTTGAGGCTGTCCCCCTTATAATAATTTCTAATAGCCTCCTTGGCCCTATCCATGGCCTCATAAAGATACCCCATTGGGGTTTGATCCCCATCCACCAAGCGGAGCACTCTAACCAAGGGCTCTGACACCTACAATATAAATTTAAAAATGCAAAAAAAGATTAGCGTTACAATTTAATAATTTACAAATTTACAATGAAAGACATTAACTTTAAGAAAATGTTCAATTTGAATTTAGATTCAAACTCAAAGTTTTGAAATTACCTTCACAATCTCTGTTGCTCTTTGTGCAAAGAGGGGCTCGAAGACAATGTTTTGGACTCTTTCTCCTTCCGGCTTCTTCGAATAAGGTGAGTCTACCCATGCTTGACTGACAAACATTTGTTTCAAAGCTGTCAATGCACCAAGAATGCTTTGCAACGTTAAGAAAACCGTTGCAAACCTTGTCACACTAGGTCTCACCAATTCTCTCCCTTTGGTGTGCTCCCTCATCAAGTTGAGAACCCAAGGGTGATTGTAGATATATTTTGTGATCCTCCTTCCATCCTCTACAATTGGTGTGACCCAATCTAATTTTCCTATGTCCTCCAAAAGAAGGTCAAGGACATGGGCAGCACATGGTGTGTGAAGAACCCTTCTGGTTCAACTTCAACCCCTGATGCTCAAACTGATGTTTTTGTGTGTTTGAAGGTTTTTGCGTTTTTTTGTGGTTTTTGCATATAAAGAATATAGTGCGATTTTGAAAGATAATGCTTGCAAAAAATTAAATAAAATATTACAGTGCTAAATATGATGGAATGTAATAGATTTACTGATGCCAAACTATTTATTGTTCCTCCAGACTGTTTACAACTGTGATCAGATAACATGCAAAGTAAAAGGCAATAATAAATATGTTGAAAACCTGAATTAATGCAGCCGCTTGTAATGATGATGAAAAGGTACGACCATCATAAATTAAATGATATCCCTCTGTGAGAAAGACGCAGGACCTCTAGAAGATCAAGGCGCCACCTCAGGAAGCAGGGACCAGCAAAAAGGCAAGGCATTTTTGCCTGAAGAAAAAGTACGGCCTTGTAGCAAGAGGTACGGCCCTAAACCAACAATTAATAAATTCGTACCACCTTGGGAAATGTGCCAGGTGTATAACAAAATCAGCCGCTCAAGAATATCTCTCTTCTCGGACGAATAATGATCAAACCCTGACGAATACTTCACAATAAGCTTTGCAATAACTTCTGAATGAAGCTATTCCACTGACAAGCAATAAATCAGCTGATATTTCACAGCCTCTGAACTGCAAACATTGAAGATGGCTCATTCTCCAATGCATAAGACAACTGAAACCCTTGGCTTCGTTCTCTGAAGAAGAAATTGGCTAAAATCGATTTTCATACATAATGAATGAAGTTTTCACAAAGAAAACTTATATCTTCTCAGTTGGGTCGATTTTCTTCAAAAAACATCATTTAAATAAAAATTGAAATTTCACTTTTAATCTTTCAATAGTTTGGACGCCTTTTTAATTATAATCATTAATTAAAAATGGCCCCTTCTTCCTGATGGTCGACCCCCTTCAAAAAATCACTTAAGTTATAATATTAAATTATATTATAACTTTATATAATAAGCTTCAATTTAATTAATATTTATTTTGGCAAATAAATATTAATATCTCTCTCAATATAAGTCCAATCGACAAACCGTCTGAAGCTGGATGATAAGTGACTGAAACTGCATATGACCAGATCATACTACTAAAAATAGTAGGGGTGCTCTGCTAAGTGTCTCCACTTACTAAAAATAGTAAGTCAAGCAAATGATGTCCAAACGACCCCGAATGAAAGCCAAACTGAATGATTCTGATAACTGAAGCCAAGCCAAGCCTCAACAAGACCCTCTATCCACCTTATCAGCCTACAAGGGTCACATAATAGGCTAATCTCAAGAACTAAGAGATGTCAACTGGAAGGGGACATTACAGTCCGCCCCTCCTGAAATTGCTTGTCCTCAAACAATCTCAACTCCGGATGCTGCAAAATCTCCTCACTCTCCCACGTAGCATCCTCTACTGGTAAATCTCTCCATTTTACCAAATATTCCCTGATAGTCCTCCTGCGTAGCTATCTTTCCCTGTGTTCTAGGATCGACTCAGGTACTAAAATCAACTTTCCCTCATCATCTAAGGGAGCTAATACTGCTGAAGGTACCACACGATGTCCCAACGCCTTCTTGAGATGTGACACATGAAAAACATTATGGACCTTACTATCCGCTGGAAGCTCTAGCTCATAAGCCACCTCTCCAACACGCCTCAAAATCCTGAAAGGACCATAATACCGCGGCTTGAGCTTCTCCGATCAACTCTTCCTAAGAGTAGACTGACGGTAGGGCTGCAGCATGAGATATACCATGTCTCCCACCTCAAAAGATCTCTCTATCCTCTTCTGATCTGCATACTGCTTGTGCTGATTCTGTGCCTTAGCAATATTCTCCTTAAGAGCCCTCATAATGTCCTGACTCTCCTGCAATAAGTCTCCAGCACTAGGCACTCTACTGTCACTCAGTAGCAAATCAAGGAAACTAGGCACCTCATACCCATACAACGCCATGAATGGGGACATTTGAATGGTCATGTGGTGGGTGGTATTGTAACAATACTCACATAAGTATATCCACTTGACCCATGACTTTTGCTGCCCTGCAATGTAATTCCTGAGGTAGCCTTCCACCCATTTGTTCACTATCTCCGTCTGACCATCAGTCTGCGGGTGGTAACTGGTGCTCGGTGTAAGCTTGGTCCCACAAAGTCTGAACACCTCCTGCCAAAAGTGACTCAGGAACCGACTATCCCTGTCGCTAACTATGCTCTGAGGCAACCCATGTAATTTGAAAACCTCACGGAAAAATACCTCTGCTACCTGTGTAGCTGTGTAAGTGGTGGTGATCGGAAAGAAGTGGGCATACTTCGTCAGCCGATCCACAACTACATATATGCAATCCCGTCCTTGGGCTTTAGGCAAGCCCGTAATAAAATCCATCGACAGGCATTCCCACTTTCTATCGGAATTGGAAGTGGCTGCAACAACCTCGCCAGATACGCAGTTCTCCGCTTGTTCTGCTAACAAACAGGGCACTCACGCACATACTGAAGAACATCTGCCTTAAGACCCTTCCATGTAAACCTTTCCCGAACCTCTCTGTATGTTTTGAAGTACCCGGGATGCCCTGCTGTAGGTACATCATGAAAGGCTCGCATAATGGTGTTCTTCATCTCTGATCCCAGGATCAAGAAAATCCTGTTCTTGTAAATGATCAAGTCATTCACAAGTGTGTACCTGGTGTCCACCATAGATCCCAGGATCAAGAAAATCCTGTTCTTGTAAATGATCAAGTCATTCACAAGTGTGTACCTGGTGTCCACCATAGATCCCAGGATCTCATGTGTTGTGCCATGCTTCTTTGATGCCTAGGTGGACTTTGATGATTTCATTCCAAGGCATGGCGGGCTTTGATGATTTAATTCCAAGGCATGGTGGACTTCATAAATTTTTTTCATGTTGCTTGCAAGGTGGGGCGGACTTTGGAATTTCTTTTCCATATGTATGGCGGACTTTATGTTGCTTAAACCAAGTCTTCTTCAAGGTGGGCGGGCTTCCTAGACTTCATGCCATTTCCTCTTCTCCTTATGGCGGACTTTGCTCTAGTCTAGACAAGGCATGGGGAGGACTTTCATGAGTTTCTCTCCATGTGTATGGCGGACTTCCTCGATGTCTAGAGATATCCAAGGCGTGTTAGATTTATGATCAGATATAAAAAGCAGAAATTTAATTTAAATTCAGACAAGTAGACATAGCATATACGCTGAGAAAACCCTCCACTTGAGGGAGAAAAACCCAGCAACAATATATCACTTATATATTGAATGTAAAAACAATGATCTCTTTTACAATGAGGCCGAGAAAGAGGCCAAACAATAGCACTACAACTTGATGCTAATACAGAATAAGATAATGCTTTTTTCTGCTGGTAATATCGATCTCTCTTAGATGTAAACTCAGCCTTCTACAAGGATGCGATTTGTACTTGAAATATTCACTCTTGAAGACACACGAACTAAGCACTGAATGAATATGAATGAACCAATGAATGATGATACAAGGATCGAACAATATCTCCAATTTATACTATTCGATAAGGAAGACTTCAATGATTGCGTCTCTTCAAGGCATAAGGTCGGCCACCAATGAAGTGATATGCCTCTTCAAGAAAATTGCCGATTTTCAAGGAAGGGTCAGCTTCAATAAACAAACTTTAATTAACAAATAAATAATAAAATATTATTTATTATTCATGTGATGTGTCTCTCCATCATTGGGTGTTTGTAATAAAATAAATAGCCGACAGGCTATATGCAATTTTATTACTTGAAGTCGAGGCTGGAAGGATGAGCCTGAAGCTGCTATAACATCAACACTCCCTCTCAGCTAGGGAGGAATACTTCCAGCTAACCAATGTCATGAAATGACATCCACAATGGTTACACAAATGTGAAAAGATCTCATCACGGAATCACTCAACGTGATATCAACCATCATGGCTACTCTCATGTATGGTAAAGCATATGTGCACAAGTGCGCATCACAGAATCACTCAACGCGATGTTGTCATCTCACCATGACGTTCACCATGGCTACTCCCAGAGGGTAAAAAAAACTACATGAAAATCATCACAGAATCTCACGTCATGCTGTCATGGAGTCACTCAACATGACATCCACCATGGCTACTCCCAGAGGGTGGAAACAAGGGCTTTCACCTCAAATTTCTCTCACAGAGAAAAATGCATTAACAAGGGCTTGCACCTCAAATCTCTCTTACAGAGAGAAATGCATTAACAAGGGCTTGCATCTCAAATCTCTCTCACAGAGAGAAATGCATTAAAGCAAATCGCAGAAGATCAATGAAGTTGAGTCTCCCTCTGAGCTAGGGCTTCATTCTCCAAGCTTGTCTCAAAAATGCACAAACTTTATTCTAGACAGAGGCTTGGTGAGAATATCGGCCGTCTGCTCATCAATGCTAATGTATCTCAATTGGATTGCTTTCCTCAATACCATATCTCGGATGTAGTGATATTTGATCTCAACATGTTTTGTTTTGTCATGAAACACAAGATTGACAAAAAGCTTCACACAACTTTGATTATCACAATGAATAACAGTTGTCTCCAATGATTGTCCAAACAATCCTGCAAGGAGCTTCCGAGGCCACACTGCTTCTCGAGCTGCCACACAAGCTGCAATGTACTCGGCCTCTGTGGTGCTCAGTGCCACTGAAGACTGCTTCCTGCTACACCAGGATATCATCGCAGACCCCAAACTGAAGCAACATCCAGAGGTGCTCTTTCGATCAGCAACACACTCTGCCCAATCAGAATCAGAATATCCATGCAGCTTCAAGTCCACACCAAAAGAATATCTCAAGCCATACCCAATTGTGCCATGCAAGTATCTCAGGATATGCTTTGCTACAACTAGATGTATTTGCCTTGGTTCACACATGAATTGACTAAGTGCACTCACTGCATAGAAAATATCTGGTCTAGTATTGACTAGATACATCAACGATCCAATCAACTACCTGCACATAGTAGAATCTACCAGATCTGAACTAGCTACAACCTCTTTCAACTTCTGCAAATTGGTCTCCATCGGTGTAGACATGGATTTGCAATCCACCATACCAAATCTCTTTAGGATGTCTATTGTGTATTTCTAAACCAAGGAAGTAATGCATATACCCAAGATCCTTCATTTCAAATTTAGAAGCTAACTCCTTGCATTTGATAATGAGGTGATCTTCTCCAGTACGAAATAAATCATCAACATAAAGAACCAAGATCAACGCTTCGCCATCAGTTGGTTCCCGAGGCTCAACTAGATCACCATCTTCTTCAGGTTCAGTAGGCTCCCTCTAAATCTTCAAGTACTTGCATCGACCTTCTGACCTCTTCGTCCAAGATTGCCTGCAACGCTTGTCTTAGAGAAATGTTTTTCCAGCGCACACCTCTGATATTGTAGAGAGTTCAGGATTGTCCTCCTCGACCTCATCCTAGATCACTCTATTCTGAATAGGTTTGCGGAGCTACCAATGTCAAATCCAGATTGATTGTCTTGTGCAATTATGATCTCAGCAGTTGAAGAGGTCTTCCAAGGACTTTAGCATCGGCTTTGCAACACTACAACCTTCACTTCATCTCAGTGAGTCACAAAACTCCCTCTTGATCCCTGCCTCAAAGATTGCAAAGAAATCCTCTAGAAGTGAAATCCCCCTATTGACAGATCTCAGAACCTCAATCCTTTTCTCGGACATGCTCTCAATTCGAGCCTTGAATCCTCAGATTTTAACTCCCTCTTCGAAGTAATGACAACCTGAATAGCCACCAACTCAGTCCTATGGCTGCAAGTTGTGACTCCATGCTTGATCATTTCTTTGGTCGGCATGACTTCCTCACAAGATGCCTGAAGCTCTTCCTCTTTGTGCAATCTCTCATTACCCTCTTACTCCTCAATCCGTCCTTGAAGCGTTTTAGAGAGAGATTACTAACAATTTATAACTATCCCAAAGAAATATCAAGGCTAGAATCATACAAGGTTTACTATCCCAAGTTATATGTCATGTCCCCAATGTTGTAACTCTTTAAAAATACAAATAAAGAAAAAAAATAAAAAAAATATATAAGCTATTTAATATTACAATAATAATATCATTAAAATCATATATAACATCATGAATATAAAAATAATAATATTATGAATATAATGGATAATATGATAAGAAAATAATCAAATATAAAATATGATTATTGTAAATTCAAATAATAAAAAATAATAAATATATATAAACTAATATTTGTAAATGTATATTAGTAAAGCTTATAATGAATTAGATTAAGGCTGATTCAAGGCATTCAGTGCAAAAAGATATAAGCAACGCGTGATTTTGGGTGCGTCTTTTAGAGAGGCAGCGACAATGAAAGGCTCGTCTCTCTTGGTGGATATTTAGGAAGATATCCTTGAAACCAAAGAGAGGGCATCAAAGAAGAGAAGAATATGGAAATCTTAAAAGGAAGTCTGACGTCTTCAGTAAGAAGTCAAGGTAGAAGCCAGCGCAGCCTTTATTATTTATTTCTGACCGTCATATATTTGTATAACACAAAATTGTGGGAGTAAAGGCTAATGCGGATATAGACAAAATATTGAGTGAGCCGGAAGTTTATGGTGAGATCGGTATCTTCAAAGGGAAGAATCGTTGCATCCGTTTTAGTCTCCAAACAACTTATAGTATTAAGGAGTCGAGCCTCTTAGCCGATAGCAGCCATCTCTTGTAAGAGACTAGGTGTCTCTCAACCCGATCATTGGCCAATAATACTGAAGTTTTGTTTGTTTTTCTGTATTTTGATTTTTTTGGTGTTTTTGCAATAAAAGTATAAATTGCGATTTTGCAAAGAAATGACTGGAAAAATAATATAAAATACCAGATGCTTGTAAACAACAGAATACAGCTTAGATCTCGAAGCTAGATGATTTATTAGTCTTCCGGAATGATTACAACTGCAATATTTAAACATTCAGACAAAAAGGCAAGCTATTTATTGAAAACCTGGATAAGCTTGCAGGTGCCAGAAAGAGAGACTGAGATGGTACGGCTGAAAGGAATGATGAAATCTCCCACCTCGAAACTGATGCAATAGCTCCAGAAACCCTAGGCGTCCAACTTGCAGAAGACAGAAGGTAAAAGGGCCAAGCGATTTGCTCTGGAGAGGAAGTACGGCCTTGGCTGCAGCAATGTACGGCCTGTACCAGCAAGAAGGAAATCCGCACTTTCTTGGGTAGTGTGCCAAACCACTGGAACTGGATCTCAGTTAAGTCGCCCCAGTATCTGATGAATAATCTCCTCAAACCAATTCTGAATCAACTCAATAAGCACAACTGTAACCTCTGAATGAAGTCACCCTGTTGACAATCTTCAACTGGTATTTCACAGTCTCAGTATGCCGGATTCTGAAGAGGGAACGTTCTTCAAAATATGATGGTCTGCAGAAACCTTGGTTTCTCAAACCCCAATGCTCTCCGAGAGAAAATAATGACAAATTAGAATAATCAACATTTGAGTTCGATTTGCCTTTGGTAGAATATATAATCCTCTCAAGAATTCGACCCTTCTCAAAAAATCACTTAAAGTGCATTTAATAATATAAATTCGCCTCTTTTTGACTTAGGCAATATAATTAAAATAATGGTGTCCCTTTTAATGAATAAATAAATACTCATTATAATAATAATTCTCCTTTATTATAAAGTATTAATTACTTTATAATATGCCATTAATAATTAATACTTTAATATATCAATAAAGTGACTTTATAACATAAAGTCAAAATAATAATCATTTAATTATTATTAAATGCTCCATTATTCTTCATCTGCTCAGCAAACTGTCAAACTGGGTCGAAATTGAGCTGACCAGCTGAACCAGGTGCCCTGCCAGAAATAGCAGCTGCTGCCTGCCTGACTTACTATAAATAGTAAGTATCTGTAAATCACTCTGAAAGTATCTGCTAATGCCCAAACCTGAATCAACTGCTGGAGTGATGTTCCCAACGCTGGATAACTGCCTCAAGTGATCCTCTAAACACTTCTGCCAGCCTACGAGGATCTGAATAATAGGCTAACCTTAGAAATATCTGTACTACCTAGGAAGGGGACATTACATCTCTTATTCTACGCGGATAACGATATAATGCTATCGCATGACTTTGAAGGATGGTCGCGTGACCTCTATCAGGAGCCATGGATGTTAATAAAGGAAATCGAATTACTCTTCAAAGGAAAACAACTATCATCCAACGAATTAATAAGGATTGCAATTAAGCAAAGGATGAGATCCTTGACGGGTATTCATAGTATACTCCGGAAAGGAGTCAGGGCTGGAAATCATTAGTGGAAAGAATATCAGTCAAGGTTACTCGTCAATAATCATTAAACGTGCTTGCAGGGGTATGGCGTAGCTACATCATTAAGTCAATTTTTGTAAGAGAGAACCTTCACACTGAATTTGATAAGTAAGTTTCCTTTGGGATTGTTAAAGATTGTGGAGTGCTAAGGTAAGTGATTCTTGTATAAAAAAGATGACTATGAACTATGTTGAAGACTCATTGATAATTAATAAATGATAAGGAGTCAGTAAGGTCTGTGTTCTTTGATATATAAGTTAAATATAATACATTAAGTGTATATATGTTTAGATAACGTATTCTTTACAGTTACCCAATAATAATGCTAAGCAATTATCAAGACTTATATGTCATAATGACTTTTCATTCACTAGAATGATAAATGGAACGATAGAATACCAACCTCAGAATCTTGGTAAATATGTGATATATACCTTAGGGTATTTATGAAATATAATATAGGTAGAATCATTCATAGAAGTAGAAATGGATAACTACTTGACAAAAAAAAGAATTATTTATGTATCATCTCCAGTATTATTAGATTTTATCACTACACTTATTGATTTCTAACGTTTGATGTCTCTTTGAGAAATATCTTGAAAGCAGGATTCGGGTTTAAGTGTTCCCGTCAGAAAGGGGACATTACATTATAGCATGAATTAATGACTACATAAAAAAAATTCATGAACAATATTAAAAAAACATGAAATGCTTATCTCTTAATTGATTTGGTTGCAACCATTTTGCAACTCGATCTGATCATTCATTAGCAGCTCAAACTGTCTAATGACTAATAGTTAAGCTCTTGACTGGCAATGGTGCTGCACTACACAAATCACTGGAAAGTGATACAGACTGAACCCATCTTAGCACTGCTGAAGCTTGGAGTTATATTTCGATCCTCAAGCATATGTCAATCTTGAGATCACAAGTAAATAGCGATCTTTTCCCATTTTGTTCTCATGACTTCCATGCATAGTTCAGCACCTCCTAAAAATGGCGATTATCTGTGGTTGCAAAACTTGCAGCTTTGGTGCAGGCATTAGGGAAAGTCTAGCAAGTGTTGAAGATAGTCGACCCAGCCACAGTGACTGCCCAACATTCCTTATGCGCCCAGCAACAACAAATAACCCCACGCCAATCTGGAATAACCATGACTGGAGGATGGTGTTGCCAATTATAATGCAGCTACACCTTGTAAATACATGCGCCCAGCCCTATCACACTCAACCAACACTCTAAACCTGACCAGAATAGTGTTCACACCCAACTTATGATCTGCAGACAGTTTCCAAGGGTTCCACGGTTGCCTGCAACTTCCCACGACTTCATTCAAGGGCTCATGCCTGAGCTAGTATTGCTATGCCTCCAGCAATATACAATATGCTCTTATAAAATATAACCATAGAAATACATGCCCAACAATGATAATCAGACCAGTAACTTTACTCAAGGAAAATACTCTCCAATTGTCTTGCTCAGAGATCACTCCCAATTCTTGAGTAAAGAGGCTTGGTTGATGTACGACTCCCGCACTAGGGTTATCCCTGATGATCTCTAGCTCCAGAATCTCTAAGTAAGCTGAGAGCGGTCTGAGAGGTGACGCAACTGGAGTTGGAAGAAACACAGGATTTCCAGATACCCGACTTTTAGTATTCGCAAGTGATGAGTCTCCAGAATGGTGCGCCAAGATGCAGATGAGGTCTCTTGACCTCCGTCATAATCTGCCTGAAGACGAAGGGCGGCTCAGCCTGGACGACATGTGTGCTCGCTTCCACCATGAAATTGTTATCAGGCCTGAATGCAACAATGAAACATCACCATTGTGACCAACACACATCAATCCCAATGCTGCATGCCAGCTTATTTCATTCACAGCTTTTCCCAGACCATATCTTCAGACTGCTTAATAAATCTGATCGGATCTTTTCTTAGACCCGCTCTGATACCATGTTAGATTTATGATCAGATATAAAAAGCAGAAATTTAATTCAAATTCAGACAAGTAGACACAGCATATACCTTGGGAAAACCCTCCACTTGAGGGAGAAATACCCAACAACAGTATATCACTTATATATTGAATGTAAAAACAATGATCTCTTTTACAATGAGGCTAATAAAGAGGCCAAACAATAGCACTACAACTTGATGCCAATACAGAATAAGATAATGCTTCTTTCTGCTAGTAATATCGATCTCTCTTAGATGTAAACTCAGCCTTCTACAAGGATGCAATCTGCACTTGAAATATTCGCTCTTGAAGACACACGAACTAAGCACTGAATGAATATGAATGAACAAATGAATGATGATACAAGGATCGAACAACATCTCCAATTTATACTATTCGATAAGGAAGACTTCAATGATTGCGTCTCTTCAAGGCATAAGGTCGGCCACCAATGAAGTGATATACCTCTTCAAGAAAATCGCCGATTGTCAATGAAGGGTCGGCCTCAATAAACAAACTTTAATTAACAAATAAATAATAAAATATTATTTATTATTCATGTGACGTGTCTCTCCATCATAGGGTGTATCTAATAAAATAAATAGCCGACAGGCTATATGCAGTTTTATTACTTGAAGTCAAGGCTGGAAGGATGAGCCCGAAGCTGCTATAACATCAACAAGGCGGACTTTGAGAATGTTCTTCCATCTCCATGGCGGACTTTGAGAATGTTTAGACATCATCCTTGGGCGAATTTCTCTAGACTTATGCCTTTTTCTACCTTTGGTCACCATGAATTTCATTCTTGTCTTTTTCTAGATCATTCAACCATATTATTTTCTTTTGATTTTTCATGATTTTCTCGCTTTTTACTTGCTTTTTGCTTGATTTTCTTGATTTTTACTTCTGGAGGCTTGAACTTTGATTCTAAAGATGGAAATGTTGACTCCATTACCTGTGAGACCCAAACCCTAGGTGGACTTTCTAAAAATATAAAAAGAAAAAGCAAAAGCAAAATTTCTAAAAATAGTAAGTCCCGGATTGGTTCAAAAATTCCAAAAATGAAAAAACAAAAAAGCAAAAAAGCAAAATCCCTGAAAAATAGTAAGTGTCAGAATTAACTCAAAGCATAGGCGATCCTCGTCTTCTGGACCCTCTGAGCACTTCCATGACATCTAGACATTGTTTTGGGCTCGAATTCTCCACTTGGCTCGAGTGATAACTCAAAACTCTAACTTGAAACTCTCAAAGCAATGACTTCATGAAATTGTTACGCGAAGGAAAAACCCTAGAAAAGCAAACTACTGGGGGCCCCCATTTGCAATGGGGCAATGTGTGAAAAGGTCACAACACTGACCAGCTTGCCTTCCTCCTCCTCATATGTTGTCACTTTTGCTTCCCATTCAGCTGCTTCTGCCTCCCTCTATCTTAGCTAACTCATCATCACTTATCCATGGTTCCACATCAACCTCATTAGGTGCAACAATACAATCTGAGAATGGATCAATGTCATCAAGGTCAAGTGCTTCATGTGAAATCTACCCTTGTACCTTCTTCTCATGCAATCGAGGTTGTACTACACATAGACAAGGTCATTCAAGCACTTTTGAGTCAATCTATTGTGCTTCTTTGTGTGAATGGCCTCAAAGACACTCCAGTTGCACTCACAACCAGATGCACTACAAGGCTGAGATAAAATACGAATGCCAAGCTTTTGAAGATTAGGCATTGTGGGACCATAATATTCCCACAACAAATCTGCAAGGATAACAATTGCCATTTATAACTTAGTATGGATTTAATAAACTTAAAAATTAACATAAATGGTAAAATAATATTAAATACATGAATTTGTTACTTGGTTGTAGACTGTCTCTCGTACGAATGCAAAAATTGGAAGAAAACAATGCCCCTTTGGCCTTCCTATTGCTCTGTATCTCATCAAGTATGAGATCTTGAAGGTCTTCATCACCAACCAATCTCTCAATACATGTGTTGAGGCCAACAAGAAGCTTTGCATCTGCTTTGAAATTAGGAGAGAAATAAAACTTGGGGTTCAAATAGTAGGCAGCAACATGAATATGTTGGTGGAGTTGTCGGTTCCACCTCCGATCTATTATGCACCATATGGGTTCATATTTCGTCTAGTTTGACCCATACAAATGTTGAATTGCCTCTTTGTCCTTATCCATGGCCTCATATAGATACCCCATGGATTTTTGACCCCCATCCACTAATCATAGAACTCTAACCAATGGTTTTGACACCTTAAATATAAAAAAATTAACAAAATCAGCAAGTTGTAATATTAGAAAACAAAAAAAAAATCATTAATCAAAGTTTGAAACTTACATTGATGATCTCCTCCATTACTTTGGAAAATCTATCATCAAAAATGGTCTTCACGACCTTCTCTGCTTCAGGCTTCTTGCAATAAGGACTCTCCAACCATCTTTCACTCACAAACATGCGCTTGAGGTTGGGCAATGTAGCTAAAATGCTTTGCAAGGTGAGGAAATTGGTGGCAAAGTGTGTGACTCCGAATCGCACGAGATCCTACCAGTAGTGTGCTCTCTCGTGAGACTTAGGACCCATGTGTGGTTGTAGATGTACTTCGTAATATTCCTTCCATCTTCAACCACATTCTTCACCCAACTTAGTTTACCTATGTCCTCAAGGAGTAAGTCAAGACAGTGGGCAGCACAAGGGCTCCGAAATAATGTTGAATGCCTTGCCATTAGAATTTTACCTGTTGCCACATATGCAACTGCATTGTTGGTCATAATTTGAATGACATTTTGAACCCCCACTTCCATCACCACCTCATCCAACATGTTGCACAAGGTCTCTTCATTTTTTGTTTCATTGGAGGCATCAACTGATTTTGGAAATACCAATTGTCCCCCTAAAGCCACTAAAAAGTTGAGTGTTCTATTTCTGCCATCCGTCCACCCATCAGATATAATGGTGCAACCATCCTTTTGCCAAATTCTCCTCTGTTCCTCCACTAGTTGGTGTGTGTGGTGGACGTCATTCTACAATAATGGCCCACTCAACTCATGACGACTTGGGGCCTTGAACACCTTACCTGCCACAGTCAATGGTGACCAACCCTTCCCAATAAGGAATAGAAGCAACATTGAATGAAATATTGTTGTAGTACCAACATCTCGCACATGCCAACTTCTCCTCATTTTGCAACTCTCTATTCCATGCAGTACCTTCCAATGGAGGTTGTGCACTAGGAGTATTACGTGGAACAAAAAAAACTAGAAATGAGGCTGCCCACACTTCTAGTTCCTGATCTTCGTATCCGTGGCCCAAGATAAGAAGACCCCCCCTATATCTCTATGTGATCCTGTAGAATTGAAATCTGAATATGGGGTTGCCATTGCCTCTGTTCGCTTTTTATTTTCCTTCCTTTGGTCAAATGCTGCAAGAAGTGCTTTAGCCTCCTTCTCAACCTCTTCGGATGCCTTTTCACATAGTCTAACATCTCGGCAAGGGATTCGTGCAAGGTGGTATTTCAATGAGTTTATGCCACCATTGATAGATCGGGTGCAATGGATGCAAATGACCTCTCCTTGTGCTGTGTCAGAACCCTGGTGGTTCTCGATTTCAAACCCTAATTGATTTTTTTGTCGTTTTTGCAATTTTTGGTTTTTTTGTGATTTTGAAGGTTTTTTGACAAAAATGTAAAAATGCGATTTCTCTAGAAATTGCTTAAAAATTCATATAAAATTCATACAATCTCAAAATGCATAAATTTTGCTCAGATAGGGAAGGCGTTTCTTTATTTCATCTTTTCCAATGCATACAATATAAAAAAATCTGATCATATAATCATTATTTGGAAATTAATCAAATGAAAACCTGGTTTTTATGGCGGCTGCAACTGGTAAAGAAATGTACGGCCAGAATGATAGAAGGCTTCTCTGAGCTCCAAATCCAATGCACAACCTCTGGTGACCAAGGCGTCCAAGAACCCCAAGTCAGAAACTGAGAAGGAAAGGCGTCTCTCAGAAGATTGATAAGTACGACCTGAAAGTACAGTTGTACGGCCTGCTGCAGCAATATGGAAAAGTACGACCCTAATTGATTTTTTTGTCGTTTTTGCAATTTTTGGTTTTTTTGTGATTTTGAAGGTTTTTTGACAAAAATGTAAAAATGCGATTTCTCTAGAAATTGCTTAAAAATTCATATAAAATTCATACAATCTCAAAATGCATAAATTTTGCTCAGATAGGGAAGGCGTTTCTTTATTTCATCTTTTCCAATGCATACAATATAAAAAATCTGATCATATAATCATTATTTGGAAATTAATCAAATGAAAACCTGGTTTTTATGGCGGCTGCAACTGGTAAAGAAATGTACGGCCAGAATGATAGAAGGCTTCTCTGAGCTCCAAATCCAATGCACAACCTCTGGTGACCAAGGCGTCCAAGAACCCCAAGTCAGAAACTGAGAAGGAAAGGCGTCTCTCAGAAGATTGATAAGTACGGCCTGAAAGTACAGTTGTACGGCCTGCTGCAGCAATATGGAAAAGTACGGCCTCCTTGGGATTTGTGCCAGATCACTGAAAACTCAACTCTACTCAAGTCGCCTCTGCCTGCTGATGATATCCTCTGAAAACCTCTGCCAAAATGGATGTGTAAGCTCAATCTGTGACTTCTGGATGAAATCACCAAGTGCAATCTTCAGCTGGTATTTCACAGCCTCAGTATGCCTGATCTCTGAAGAGGTTACGTTCTCCAGAAACGATGTTCGCCAGAAACCCTAGGGTTTGCAAACTCCAAAGCTCAGATGCTCAGTAGACAAAATTGAATAATAATCAAGATAGTTCGATTTTGCCTGTAAAGAGTAATATATTCTCTCTTGAAAAGTTCGACCTAATCCTTCATTAAAATAATCATTTAAATAAATGATTTAATTTTCACTTTTGAACTTAGGAGAAATGATTAAATAATTGGCGTCCACTTTTAATGAGCATTAAATACTCATTAAGTCACATTATAATAATATATTATAAAGTATAATTAAATACTTTATAATTGAGCCAATTAATTAAATACTTTAATATTTCAATAAAGTGACTTTATAATAAAGTCAAATTATTAAATATTTAATAATCCATTAATTACTCTTATTTCTCCGTCAAATCAACCATCTGCGAACTGGGTCGAATCTGAGCGATAAAGTGCACCAGGTGCCCTGCCCGAAATAGCAGCTTCCGCCTGACCTAACTTTCTAAAAATAGAAAGTTCTCTGAAAAGACTCTCTGGAAGATTCTCAAGGCCCAAACCCGACACCTGCAAACCTGGAGCTAACCAACACCAGCAACCGCCGAAAGGATCCTCGAACACTCTGTCAGCCTACGAGGATCAAATGATAGGCTAACCTCGTCACCAGCTGTGCTGACTAGGATGGGGACATGACAGTCCGCCCTCCCTGAAATTGCTTGTCCTCAAGCAATCTCAACTCTGGATGCTGTAAAATCGCCTCTGACTCCCATGTAGCATCCTCAACTGGCAAATCTCTCCACTTGACCAGATATTCCCTGATCACACGCCTCCGAAGGTGTCTCTCTCTCATATCAAGGATGGCCTCAGGTACTAGTATCAGTTTCCCTTCATCATCAAGGGGTGGCAAAACTGGAGAGGGAACAACATGCTGACCCAATGCCTTCTTCAGGCGAGAAACGTGAAATACATTATGGACCTTGCTATCAGTTGGCAAGTCCAACTCATAAGCAACCTCGCCCACTGTCTGACAACACGAAATGGACCATAGTAGCGAGGTTTAAGTTTCTCTCCCCACTCTTCCGCAGAGTAGACTGACGATACGGCTGCAACATGAGGTACACCATATCACCCACCTCAAAACTGCGCTCAACCCTCTTCTGATCAGCATACTGCTTATGCTGATTCGTGCCTCTTGATATTGTCTCGGAGAGACCTCAAGATGTCCTGCTGACTCTGCATCATATCACCTGCACTCGGCACTCTGCTATCGCTCAAAATCAAATCCAGAAGATTGGGCGCCTCATACCCGTACAATGCCATGAAGGGGGTCATCTGTATCGTCATATGGTGAGTCGAGTTATAACAATACTCGCACAAGTAAATCCACCTCACCCAAGCTCTCTGCTGACCAGCTATATAATTGCGCAAATAACCCTCCACCCACTTATTGACAATCTCTGTCTGTCCATCGGTCTGTGGATGGTAGCTGGTACTCGGTGTCAGCTCGGTCCCACAAAGTCGGAACAACTCCTGCCAAAAGTTGCTCATGAACCGGCTGTCTCTATCGCTGACTATCGTCCGAGGCAATCCATGCAATCGGAAAACCTCTCTGAAGAACAACTCTGCAGTCTGCGATGCTGTGAAAGTAGTCGTAATCGGGAAAAAGTGGGCGTACTTAGTCAACCGATCGACCACTACATAAATGCAATCTTTACCCTGGGCTTTCGGCAAACCCGTGATAAAGTCCATAGATAAACACTCCCACTTCCTGTCAGGTATCGGAAGTGGCTGGAGTAATCCAGCAGGATAGGTGTGCTCCTGCTTGTTCTGTTGGCATACAGAACACTCACGGACATACTGCAAAACATCAGTTTTCAGCCCTTTCCAAGTAAACCGTTCCCGAACCATTTTGTAAGTCTTGTAGTATCCAGGATGGCCCGCCATAGGAAGGTCGTGAAAGGCTCTCAAAACTGTAGTCCGTAACTCAGAGTCAGGAACCAAAAGAATCCGCCCCTTGTAAATGCTCAAGTCATCTACAACTGTATACCTGTCGTCCTGCTCTGTCCTGTCAACGATGCTAGAAGCCCATGGGTTCTTAGCATACTCTGCAATGATCCGATGCCTCCAATCCTCTGTAATCTGTGCTAAGGCATTCAACTGGGGTCTACGAGACAAGGCGTCAGCTACTATATTCTGCTTCCCCTTAATGAAAGTAATATCGAAGTCATATGACTGCAGTTTACTGACCCATTTCTGCTGCCTCTCGTTCAAGTCTCGCTGTCCAAGGAAATGTTTTAGGCTGTTATGATCTGTACGAACACTGAATTTGCTGCCTACCAAGTACTGCCTAAACTTAGCCAATGCATGCATAATGGCTAACATCTCCTTGTCGTAAATGCTATAAAATCTCTCAGGACCCCTGAGTTTCCTGCTCTCAAATGCAATCGGATGACGCTCCTGCATCAAAACGGCACCAATGCCCTCTCCTGAAGCATCACAGAATAAATCAAATGACTTCGAAAAGTCAGGCAATGCTAGCACCGGACATGAAGTCATGATCACCTTAAACCTGTCAAAGCACTCCTGCGCCTGTGGTGACCACTGAAAAGCCCCCTTCTTCGTCAAGTCTGTAAGGGGTGCGGCGTGACGTGAGAACCCGCTAACAAATCTCCTGTAGAATGCACACAGCCCAATGAAACCTCTAAGCTGCGTAAGGTTCTCAGGTACCGGCCAGTCAACAATAGCTCGGACCTTTTCAGGGTCCATACTCACTCCCTTGGCACTGATTATGTGCCCTAGATATAACAACTCCTCCATGCCAAGCTCGCACTTGGATTCCTTAGCATAGAAAGACTCATCTGCTAAGATACCCAAGACTGTGTCCAAATGAGCCAGATGCTCCTCCCATGACCTGCTATAAACCAAAATGTCGTCGAAGAAGACTAACACAAATCTCCTCAACTGAGCACTGAAAACCCTGTTCATAGTTGCCTGAAAGGTGGCAGGTGCATTGGTTAACCCGAAGGGCATAACCAAGAACTCGAAGTGACCGCAATGACACCGAAAAGCGGTTTTCTCAATATCCTGCTCCCTCATCTGTATCTGATGGTACCCTGATCTCAAATCAATCTTCGTAAAGAAGACTGCGCCATGCAACTCATCTATCAGCTCATCAATGCGCGGAATGGGATACCTGTTCTTGATGGTTCTTTTGTTGAGCTGCCTGTAATCGATGCACATCCGAAGTGATCCATCCTTCTTCTTCACCAAAACAACTGATGAAGCAAAAGGGGATTTGCTAGGTCTGATATGACCCATAGCCAACAACTCATTAATAGTCTTCTCTATCTCATCCTTGAGCCGTTTCGGATGTCGGTAGGGGGTGATCATCACGGGCTTGGCGCCCTCCTCCAACTCAATAATGTGCTCCGTACCCCTGTCTGGCGGTCTACCAGGTGGAATGTCACTAAACACCTTGGAGTGTTTAGTCCTCAGAATCTGTATGTCAGGGTGGTACTCCCCCTTCTGCGGCTCCTGCTGGGCTGGCATCAACATGCACTCAGCCGCCCAGTCAACCATATCATGACGAATGAGCCTCTCCATCCGTCTGAATGAAACCATCCTAAGATTACTGTCCCGAATTGCCTTGATGACATGTGGCCTTCCGTCAACCTTGAATTTCATCTCCATATCCCGTAGGTTGAGCGTGAACTCACCCAAATCATGTAACCATGCCATCCCTAGTACCACATCTGTATCACCCATATTAACAACATAGAATTCAGTTTTGAATTCATAGTTGTTCAATCTCATCGGCAGATCAGTAATCTTCCTGTCGCACCTGAGCGTGTATCCGTCAGCTACCTTGACTCGGATACCCTCGAAAGCCTCTGTCTGGATACCACGTCTCTCCACTAGACGTGCATCAATAAAATTATGTGTCGCACCCGTATCCAACAAAGTAATCACCTTCTGACCTGCTAAGAGCCCACGGAGTCGAAATGAACCATCTCTCTGAAGACTAGTCAGATGGGCTTCCTGTAGCTTCCTTCCACCTTCATGTTCATTCTCATTTTCGGACTTCTCATCATCTGAAGGCTCGGAATCAGCTTGCTGGTCTGACAGATCAGATTGCTCTTCGCCCTCATAATACCACTCCATTTGATTATTTTTGACTTTCGGACGAAGTGGGCATATGTGCTTTTCATCATAGGGTGCCTTGCACCAAAAACACAACTTCTTCTTACGTAATTCGTTCAAAGTCTCTCTGTCAAACGGGGGTGCATTCTGTCTCTTAGGATCCTGTTGATCCTTCCTCCTGTCAAAGGGTCTATTTCTGTCATTGTTTCTATCGAAAGGCCTGTTGGGTCTCGTGTATGGAGTGGACCCTGAATTGAACTTGCTGCGAGGTGCGGCAAGTTCCATGCTGCGTGCCTTCCGCATGGCCTCCTGAAGTGTGGGAGGGTCAAAAGCCTTGACCCAACCTCTCATGGGTTCTGTCAAACCCTCAACAAATAATATAATGAGTCTCCTCTCTGAAATGCCAGTCACCATGACTGCCACTCTCTGAAACTCGCCAATGTATGCTTCCAGACTGCCAGTCTGTCTGAGCTGAGCCAACTCTCTGAAATACAACTCTGGATCCTTCCTATCAAATCTTTCTATCAATCTGCTCGTGAACTCCTGATAGGTATTAACAGCATGATGGCCTAATGTGTACATGCCGTGGTGCCACCAATCATGCGCGACTCCGTCCAGATGTAAAGTGGCAAATTTAATTGCCTCATCCTCCTGCATAGGTCTAAGTGACAGATAGTTGTCCAATTTCTGGACCCATGACCTAGCTGATGTCTTCTCTGACCCATCAAAATATGGCAGTGTAATCTTGCTCACAGCATATTGTAAATCCCTATTCACCTGTGGCTGCTGCTGCTGATGCTGTGGGGGTCTACGATCAAATCTACCTCCTCCTCTGGGTTTATAGACATCTATAAACTCATGAAACGTGAGTGCCTGCCGGATCTCAGGCGCTAAAGACATGTACTCGCCATGAAATCTCGTCAAGTCTGCCACCGACATGCCGTTCTGTGGCTGGAAGTCCTGATGATGCACCTGATGCTCTGCCCCTGGAGTCTGAGGTGGAGTATCTCTGGGTAAGAAAGTAGGCTGGCCTGGCCTACGCTCCTGATAGATCGGTAACGGCTGCCTAGGAGCTGATGCCAATGGCTGATCCACTGGAGTGGTCCCGCTCGTCTGTCCAATCTGTATGAAATGAGGCTGTGTGGGCGTACACTGCCTAATAGTACCCATCAACTGCGACATCATATCCATCATGTTGTCGTGTCTCCGTCTAAACTCCTCATCAGTAATGTCACCCTCTGCATGTGCCTTCCCTGGATCCCTGCGAGTCTCTGAGGAAGTCTCACGATCTGCCATTAGGGTTGCAACACTGTTTTCACTACCGTCTGAACTGGATCTGTGAAAACCAAGCACTCCTGATACTGTCTGACCTTCTGGAATCGGAGGACCTGTCCAGTCTTCGTCTTTGCCTGTCCCTATACCTCTGGTATACTGAATGATGTCTTGGTTCATAAAAGGCAACCCAGAAATGCACTGTATTCTGAATAATCACTGAAAAAGCACAGGATGGCAGGAGATCTGTGCTCTGATACCACTGTCAGAACCCTGGTGGTTCTCGATTTCAAACCCTAATTGATTTTTTTGTCGTTTTTGCAATTTTTGGTTTTTTTGTGATTTTGAAGGTTTTTTGACAAAAATGTAAAAATGCGATTTCTCTAGAAATTGCTTAAAAATTCATATAAAATTTATACAATCTCAAAATGCATAAATTTTGCTCAGATAGGGAAGGCGTTTCTTTATTTCATCTTTTCCAATGCATACAATATAAAAAATCTGATCATATAATCATTATTTGGAAATTAATCAAATGAAAACCTGGTTTTTATGGCGGCTGCAACTGGTAAAGAAATGTACGGCCAGAATGATAGAAGGCTTCTCTGAGCTCCAAATCCAATGCACAACCTCTGGTGACCAAGGCGTCCAAGAACCCCAAGTCAGAAACTGAGAAGGAAAGGCGTCTCTCAGAAGATTGATAAGTACGGCCTGAAAGTACAGTTGTACGGCCTGCTGCAGCAATATGGAAAAGTACGGCCTCCTTGGGATTTGTGCCAGATCACTGAAAACTCAACTCTACTCAAGTCGCCTCTGCCTGCTGATGATATCCTCTGAAAACCTCTGCCAAAATGGATGTGTAAGCTCAATCTGTGACTTCTGGATGAAATCACCAAGTGCAATCTTCAGCTGGTATTTCACAGCCTCAGTATGCCTGATCTCTGAAGAGGTTACGTTCTCCAGAAACGATGTTCGCCAGAAACCCTAGGGTTTGCAAACTCCAAAGCTCAGATGCTCAGTAGACAAAATTGAATAATAATCAAGATAGTTCGATTTTGCCTGTAAAGAGTAATATATTCCTCTCTTGAAAAGTTCGACCTAATCCTTCATTAAAATAATCATTTAAATAAATGATTTAATTTTCACTTTTGAACTTAGGAGAAATGATTAAATAATTGGCGTCCACTTTTAATGAGCATTAAATACTCATTAAGTCACATTATAATAATATATTATAAAGTATAATTAAATACTTTATAATTGAGCCAATTAATTAAATACTTTAATATTTCAATAAAGTGACTTTATAATAAAGTCAAATTATTAAATATTTAATAATCCATTAATTACTCCTTATTTCTCCGTCAAATCAACCATCTGCTGAACTGGGTCGAATCTGAGCTGATAAAGTGCACCAGGTGCCCTGCCCGAAATAGCAGCTTCCGCCTGACCTAACTTTCTAAAAATAGAAAGTTCTCTGAAAAGACTCTCTGGAAGATTCTGCGAAGGCCCAAACCTGACACACTGCAAACTGGAGCTAACCAACACTGAGCAACTGCCAGAAAGGATCCTCTGAACACTCCTGTCAGCCTACGAGGATCAAATGATAGGCTAACCTCGTCACCAGCTGTGCTGACTAGGATGGGGACATGACATGCTGCACCTATGTAAGAAGCCCAAACTCGACACACATAAAATACTGACTGATAAATTGAAGAAAACTGTGAATAGCAATGATAAGATCAACACTAACTTGCAAATTAAGCAGTCACAAAGATTCTGATATCAAGTAGTCATCGTACAAATGCCAACTAAGAACAATATTCAGATCTGATTGGGTTATTAATACAAATATGTAACGCATAGATCACAGCAGTATGAAAATGACCAATAGAGTAATAAAGCAAGTCAACAACACAGACCCAAACACTTCAACTCTAGGAAATATTAAATTGCTATCAATTATATATAAATCCTTGTGAAGGCAAGGTTACAGTATTGTGTGCACCCATTACTGCTCCGGAGATGGAGCATAGCCGAGCATATAAATATGATGCATTTGATACTATCCCGACTCACTTAGGCCTGGGTCACAGAAATCTGTCTTGTGTGCGATTCCCGTGCAAAGCCTCTGACGCGCGTAGTATGGTCGAGCTAGTAGTGTATGTCGTCCAACAATAGATTGCTTGAATGCCAAGTCCAGGCGTTAGAGGATATTTGTCATGTCCCCAAAATAGAATCTAAATATTATTATTATAATTATAAACATTATAATATAATATTATAAATATCAAAAAGTATGTAAAACTAATATAAAAATAAATAATAATAAATATATTCTATATTAATATAAAATATAGGAAATAATATACATATTGAAATACAATTATAAAAAAATGGTAATTAAAGGCAGCAAATACTTTATGAAAAGGCTGCGATTACTATATGGAAAAGATAGCGATTAGCATGACCAAGAGTCTGTCTTTTCAAAGGGGTATTCCTTTTCGAAAAGATGCTTCTTTTCATAAAGATATAAAAGGTGAGTAGAATAAGGAATCGGGGGAGGAAGAAATTAAGGTAATAAAATCATTTCAGCAGAACAGATTTCCTAAAGATCTACTTAAGGAAGGCATCGAATGAGGAGGAACTAAAGGGAATATTTATTAACATAACCATATAAGCAGAGATAAATATGGAGAAGTAAATCTGCAATCACAACAGAAACTATAAATACAATCTGTGATTGATGAGCATGGTTACTTATGCATTTGATAAATAATATCTGCTAGTCCAATAAGTATATATGTATATAAATATATAAGTTCATAATAAATGTTTATTGGATATATATATGTGTGTGTGTGTGTGTGTACATATATATATATATATATATATATGTACATACATATATACATATGTACATATATATGTATATATGTATGTACATACATATATATATATATTATAATCACGATTATGCAATAATGATGCTTGCAGCAATTATTGAGCCTTATAAGTAATTACGATCTTAATATAAAAAGGGAATAGATTAATATTTATTTATATATGTTTTTATCCTATGATCAATCAAATGTAAGGTTGAAGGAAGGCAAGGAGACATGGGAAGACACAACAGATCAGGTGATGTACTCACTTAGCAATAATATTTAGCATATTTTGAATATAAGAAATTGATATTGCTAATCTAATTATTGGTGTAATGCTTTCTTTAGTGTTATCATGATGATAATGATGTTGATATTGACTTAAAGAATCAGTAATAAATGCAAATGTATTTGATTGCTAAAAGATTGTCTTCTAAGTGTTTGCCAACTTACTAGGAGGAAAGGTGTGAGGGAAGTGGCGCCTAAAAAGCCCACTCAAGTCTGCCCCCAGAACCCAAGGCAGGGATGGGCCCTGGAGGGGTGGAAATCCCACTCATAGTCCGCCTAGTCCCAAGGCATGGGTGGGCCATGGACGGGTGGGGGTCCCACTCAAGATCCGCCACAACCATGGAGGGGTGGTAGGCTCGGGCCACTTATATGCTCCCCTGACAATCCCCAGTAGGTTAAGTGTCTTCTGAGGTGATGACATAGGTAGAGAAAGCAAGTACAAGTGTTTCCTCTAAGCACGCCACTCCGAGGGTGGAATTGTCTTGGTTTGGACGTTCCTGTTGCTCAGGGCCAAGGGGTGGGTTGTCTTGATCGGATGGTTGTGCTCTTGGGCTTAGATGGATAGCTTTGGTCGGATCTACACATGCCACTCCTCATATGTCTTCATTATTGCTTTATTATTATGCTTATATTTTGGATATCTAGATATTAATGCTAATAGATATATGTGTATGTGGAAATGTTGTTAATACGGTGAATGCAGTTTTCAAACCAAGATTACTTCATTAAAAAGAACATTCATTTAGAAAGAAGAAACCCTAAACCTAATCAACAAGCAAATTCTAGGGCAAACCGGGTAAGGGACATAACAATATTTGGATCACTCTAGATCTTTACCCGATAGGTGATCTCCTGATGGTTGTGAGGGCCGATGTCCAAGACATGATGACCTTGATCTTTCCGGAATGTCACACTTGTATGCTGGCAAGATATGAGTGTGATACTCTTGTTGCCAACCTTCGAAAGGCCCATCTGAAACTTGGATCTGATGGCGGAATGAAGCCGGCCAGAGCCAGGGGCTCGACTTGATCGGAACAAGTTAACGCCCAACCAATGCTCGCTATAAATCCTGTACAGACCTTGGCGAATAAGGGAACGGTTCTGAAATGCACTTCAAAGAAAACTTAACACAAATTTCCCAAAACTGAGACTATGTCCAGTACCTGGGTGCCAATGCATGAGCAACTATGCCCTCACCGATCACTTGGCAAGATTTGCATCCGAATTCGTGATGTCGATCAAGGATCCATGAGCCAGTATAAATACTTGCTCCAAAATGCCTTCCCAAGTGGGTCGGCCACAATAATAAAATTTAAATATTATTATTCAATAATTTAAATTTAATATTATTATTTATTATTTAATATTATTATTTTTTAAATATTTAATTATTATAAAATTCAAAGGTAGTGTTTAAAAACACTATTTTACTGCCAAGATTTGAAATGGGTCCATGTCAATCGATGGGGACATGACAGTCCTCCCTG
Source organism: Sequoia sempervirens (assembly GCA_007258455.2). Classification (NCBI taxonomy): domain Eukaryota; kingdom Viridiplantae; phylum Streptophyta; class Pinopsida; order Cupressales; family Cupressaceae; genus Sequoia; species Sequoia sempervirens. The sequence goes on along the minus strand of VDFB02112239.1, from coordinate 131,853 downwards.
CTCAGATGTTGCTTGCCCTCAAGCAACTTCAATCCTAGATCTAGGGGTGTCTTGGCTCCTACTGTTGTCTTCTCCGATGCCTGATTCGAAGCATGCTTAAGACCCACCTCTGAGAGACCTCAAAGAATGGCCTCCCTCCCATCGGCTTTAAACTTCAATTCAAGAGTCTGACAGTTCATTGTGTATTCCCCAAGTAAGTGCAGCCATTGTGCACTCCCAGGACTATATCTGTCTCACCGATGCCAACTACGTAGAAGTCATCTTGCATCCTGTGTCCTCCTATGGTTAGCTCCATCTATTGAATTCGACAATTGCATGGAATAGTGTACCCATCTGCAACTGTCACATCAAATCCTTCGAAATCTTCTGCCCTTAAGCTTAACTTAGCTAGTAACTTCTCATCGATGAAATTGTGGGTGGCTTCGCTATCAATTAGTATTGTTACCCTCTATTTGTATAAGTCTCCTCTAATGCGGAGAGAATGATTCTGAGGTGCTTCGAAAAGCATTGTGAGAGTGCCTCCCAAATCTCCTTCGCCCAGTGCTTCTACATGCACCTCCTCATCAAAGAAGAATTTATCTTCCCCTTCTTTAGCATCATCGTCAGATACTACCTCAATATAATAGATTTTTCCTTTACCCCTACACTTGTGACCATCAAGCCAAGGTCCCCTACAATAATAGCACAATCCCCTTCTTCGAAGCTCGTTTTTGGACATCTCGGGAGATTGCAGTGGTAGTTTCGATGGTTGAGTAGTAATCTCATGCGGTGGCTTCTTTGATTGTCCCGTTGACACATTCTTGATCATAGGCTTGTTCTTCGCGGAGTCTTCAAGGTTCAAAGCTCTTCGAATAGCTTCTTCCAATGTTGCTGGTTCCAAATCCCTTACCAAACCTCAAAAAGAATCAAATAGATCCTCGATAAAAAAGAACATGTCTTTTATCTGAAACATCCGAAACCATGATCGCTAGCCTTTGGAATTCTGAGACATACTCATCCAGGGTACCCAGCTGCTTGAACCTTGTTAACTCTTGGAAGTACACTTCTAGATCCTTCCTATCGAATCTTTCCATTAGTTTTTGTATGAAGTCTGCATATGTAGTCACAAGCCCAATCCCTTGAGTCACAATACCATGGTGCCACTCTTCGTGAACTAAATACAAGATGGAAAATTTGATAGCTTCATCTTTGGTCATGGGGCTGAGAGAAAAATGTGTCCAGTTTTTGCACCCATGCATGTGCAGTCACCTTTCTTGAGCCATCAAATGTAGGGAGTGAAAGCTTGCTAACTTTGTGTTGAAGATCTTTGTTCACTCATTGTAGATGTTGTCTCCCATCACTTCCAAATCCTCTTCTAGCATTGTTGAACCGATCAAAGGGAATTGCTGCTCGAGCTTCAACATCTAGTTTCATGTAATCCTGTACAATGTTGCTAAAGTTAGGTTGATCTTCTTCTTCATGAGGTGCCTTTGTCCTAGGCAAGAACTTGGGTTGAGAGGGTCTGTGAGTAGATCCTTTTGAAGTCCTGCTATGGTCTCCCCCTCCTGATTGTTCCAGATTTCCTTCATCCCCATTATTGGGTCCAAATTTGTTGTTTATGGTAGTGGTGAGGGTCTGCATCATTTGCAACAACGTCTGGTTCACTTGATCCTTCTTCTCCATGAAGGATTTGAACTCATTATTCTGCTCCTCCATCTTCTTCTTACCTCTGCCGCCTATTCTCCTGTTGCTGTCCTGAGTAGATGCTTCAAGTTTTCTCCTCTCTCTCTCAATAGCCCTCAAATCTCTTTGACTCAGTTGCATAAATTAATGATCATCCACAGGCTGGCAAAATCTAGGCTTTGATACCATTGTAAGAAGCCTGAACCCGACACATTGAAAATGCTAATTGATAAATTGAAGAAAACTGTGAATAGCAATGATAAGATCAACACTAACTTGCAAATTAAGTAGCCACAAAGATTCTGATATCAAGTAGTCACCGTACAAATGCCAACTAAGAACAATATTCAGATCTGATCGGGTTATTAATACAAATAGATAACGCATAGATCACATCAATATGAAAATGACCAATAGAGTAAGAAAGCAAGTCGACAACATAGATCCAAACACTCCAACTTGTTGTACCCCAAATTAAAATTTTTGTTACACTTATACATTTTGAAGAAATGAGTAAAAGTCTTGTTAAATCTATCAAAAAGGTCAAAATTTGGGTGTGCATGTCTTGCATGAGGGGTTAAAATGTAAAATTTTCAAAATCTGATGATTTGGGTCCGCTCAGAGTGACCTAATCTACAAAACCCAGATCTCAGTTTTTCATCCCCACTTTTTAGGAAAACTGCTATTTTTAGAAATTTCCTAAAAATAGTAACTTTTTCTAGGTTTTGCTGGGTTTCTTTTGAAACGAATACTGGCAAAACTTTCTAAAAATAAAAAGTTTTTGAAAATAGAAAGTTGGTCTGTTAGGGTTCAAACTGATTTTGATTAGCTCAAAATACTTCCATATCAGGCTGGTGCAGTCAGAATCTCAAAAGATCAGTTTTGCCTTAGTGGGTCTATTCTGCTTTTTCGGAAGCATATGAGGAGCTCTGAGGTCATCAATGGAGGTCAGTTAGTTGCCAGGCGTCAGATTCAACACTCAAGCATTGAGCAGAAGGAGAGTTGGTGAGCAAGCATGAAGAACGGGAGGAGAAGGTGAAGTCTGCCTAAAATTTGACTAAGTTTGCTTGTCATGGACGCCCCAGGAGAGAATAGACGCCCATATTTTTAGGGCATTAAATGTTGAAATTAGGGTTTAAGCCTCCAAGCAAAGTTGCTCAGTTTTCTTCCAGCTCCGCATCGAATCCAACGGTGCAGTTATTAGATCATACGATCATCCAAAATTCAAGATCAAACAGGGAAGATCCAAACAGAAGTCAGAATGAGAAACATGAAAATCACCAAAATTTGACTAAGTCTGGGAACTTTGGGCGCCCAGCTTTTTGGAAGGGAAAATCCAATTGTTAGGGTTTGCGGGTGAGCTCAATCTCTTTTGAATCCAATCAGCTTTGCAACGGGTGTCTTCGTCCGAGCATCAAACTGGTCGGTCACCGGAAAATCTAGGTCAAAGGTGACGGTATAAGATAAAGATTCAAAGTTTTATGATGAAATCAGATAAAATATTCTAAGTCTAGAGCAAATGGGCGCCCTTAGAGGAGAAAGACGCCCTTGATTTTGAGGGCCTAAATGGATGAATCTGCCAGTGAAGCCTCCAACATGTCTTCTCCAGGATTGATCAGGCTTTCAAAAGAGACCATCAACACGTCAATCAGAGTTGGTAGTCGTCAGATATAGGAGGAAAAACAGAGAGTAAAACAAGAGCTTAAATGTCAAAGTCAAAAGCAAAAGGTGAAATTTATTGAAAATGGCTAACTTTGGTGAAGTTGGGCGCCCCAGCTTGCTAGGGGCGCCCAAGCTTTTGATGGCCCAGATTCAGCTTTTTGATGAAGTTACCCCCAGAGAACCTCCTTCAAAATCCTCTCAGCTCCACAACAAGTCCAGCCATCAGTCCGTCCGATGCCCAGATCATCCGAAACTGTAAAATCTTCTGAAACAGAGGAGGTAAAAGGAAGAACTTGAAAATCAGAAAAATGGCTAACTCTGGACAAAATGGGCACCCCTGGAGGAAATAGGCTCCCATGAATTTGAAGGTCAAAATGAAGTTTTTCGCCAGAGATGACTCCAGAACGATCTTCTTAGATTCAACCAGGCTATGCGATGAATCATCTAGCCCGCTCATTGGATCAATCTGGAGTCCAGAGATCGAGGTCAAAGTAGGGGGTCAAAATTGTGAAAAGTTGAAAATTCCTAAAAAATGACTAACTCTGAAGCAAGTTGGCGCCCTTAGCCAAGAAGGGTGCCCAACTTACAATGCTTTAGTGAAATTTTCAAAATTCAAAATGGCAAGAGCAAGAGAATGTCCAAGTTTATCGTATAGGCCAATTTTAGGGTTTTGAAGATAAAAGCAAAGAAAGCAAACCTATTTCAAACTCTAAGTCTATTTAACACCTCTCTTTTAGGTAATTTTCATTATTATTGCAGGTAGCATTCCAAGGAGAAAGTTGGAGCAGCAAGTTTGGAGAAATTTTTCAAGATTCAAGAACTCAAGTTTGCTGATTCTTCATCAAAATTTTCAGACCAGCAACATAAGGCCTTGCTTTTTCATGCTTTTTTCACCCAAAAGATCAAATTTTTGAAGAAGAAGGCCAAAATTTTCAAATTTTCAGCCATCTGGGTCTTATCATCTCATTCTTCTGAAGAAATTTTCAAGAAGTTCATCAAGTTGCAGTAGCTGTTTTTTATTTGCATGTCAGTGAAATCATCAGTATATTCTGTTTTTGATCTTTTGAGTCCTCTCAAATCAGTCTTCTGAAGAAAACCCATATCATAGCTTATTTCAAGCAAATTTCAAATTCTAGGGTTGGCTGCTTTTTCGATCAGCCATTAGTGTTTTCCAAATCTGATCAACTGGGTTCATTTCTAATTGAATTTTGAACAAAATCCAAGTGCCAGCTTTTTTCGTGAAAAATTGAAGAAATTAGGGTTTGCTGCTTTTTTAGTCTAAATTCAAAATTTTCAAAAACGGACGATCTGGGTTGTCTTGCAGCGAAATTTCTGAGCAAAACCCATATCTTAGAAATTTTTCAAAAAATTGTCCGTTGGAGGATGAAAAATCAGCATTCTAAAAATAGTAAGTTGTTCAAAACTTGTCTGAACCTAGGCGAGTTTACAGTCATTCTTCAAGTTTTTCAGAATGGAGTATACTCCCAATGATTTCAAGACCAAATTAGCTCTCTACCATGATTTCATCAAAACAGTTGAGACGGACTTGCATCACATCAAGCCAGTGTTTGATCTACACGCTTTGGAGAGCGCAAGCAACACTTCAATCAGAAACCTGGGACACTCTGGACTCCTCGCGACAGAGTCTATTCCTATATCAGTTCAGAGCCTTGAGTTTGTAATCGCTTGCATCAAGCATTACAACCCAGCTACAAGGGAGATTCAGTCAGTTGATGGTAGGTTGATTTGCAGTTTGAAGCCTGACATGATCGAAAAATGTTTCTCCATTTGGCCTGAAAGTGTCACTATCTCTAAGGGAGAATGTGAAAGGATGTGGGACATGCATAAGGACAAGTATAGTAAGAAGATTGCACAGTGTTGAAGACGGATCCTACAGTGGGCTCAATGAAGTGCAAACTCAGTTTCAGAGTGTTGTTCGCAGCTGTGATAGCAGCAATACAGTTGGTGGTAGAATGAGTCACCTTGCCATGATGTCAGCAAGATTTGAAAAAGTGGCCAATGAGGTCGAAGATTTCTTGAGATCAATTGCAAATGGAGAAGATATCTTGCAAAACTGCAGTTTTGCTATTGATGGGATAGATGCACCGAACTGGGACACAGTTTCCTGCTTTTTAGCGGATGTGATTGAGATTTGAAATTGCTTTCATCTATAAGCTTTCTTTCCGCTTTCTTTCTATTCTTGGAGCAATTCTTATCCATTCTTTGAAGAAGAGAAAGAAGATAAATTGTAATAGTTGGCGTTTCCCGCTTTTCTTGCTTTCTTAGGTGTTAGATGTTATCTTCTTTCTAGATTGAGAAATAAATCTTGCTTGTTGAGCAAGCCCTAGATTGTAAAAGCAAGGAGATTTTAGGGTTCCCTACTCCTCTGCTTGCTTATAAATAAGAGCCTTTGTTCATTAGTTTTCTTTAACCATGCTAGTGATAACAAAACGCTGAGCCTAAGTGCCTTCTATTTGTTATTCAGTGTTGTTCAAGTGTGTTTATGATAGCAAATTGTTAAGTCTCTTTTAGCCAACAAGGAGTTGTTGTAATTGTTGTTCTCTTTGTGTAAGAACAAGATTGGAAGCCTCTTGTTGGTTGAATATTTTGCAAACTTATGAGGTTTAGCAAAATGGTGGTTTCAGCCACAGTGTGTGAGTAAAATACTCTCCTAATTTAGGGAAGGCTCCCCCTTTTTACTAACTAAAACTAAAATAGATGGAATAACAACCTTTCCTCTTGTTTCAGGAAAGATTATGTTCTTTTCTTTTCACAGAAAAATAACAATAACTTTTAGAAAAACTCTTATAACAGCTTGCAATAAAATCGAGAGAAAGGAAATGAAGTTTCCTGAAAGCACAAAGACTTCCGTCACTTCCTCCAGGACGGGAAAACAATTCCAAGGACAAAGTCTTGAGAATCTGAGATCCTATCTACCCTTTTTGAAAGATAATTTAAGAACAAGATGCAATATATAACAACACAAAGTCTATAAGTATAATGCATTCAAGAATCACCTAATTATAGAATTATTACAAGCACAAAGACTTATAATTCTTCGCAACTTCTAATCACAAATTAAGCTAATTTAACCTTTCAAACTTATAGCACAAAGACTTCAAGAAATTAGATCAAAGTTTTATCACAATAACTCCACGAGATCACAAGAATAATTCAGAAAATTGTATCACTATGACATAAGAACATAGTAATATCATGCAATAAGATTCGACACAAAGTTTGAAACCTTAAATCCTTTCCTTGTATTGCTTGAAAATCAGGTTTACATACACAAAGCTCAAAGTCTTCTTTGCTGTAAATTTCTGCAGAGTTCTCTCTCTATTGCTAAAAAGATAAAGATTACAAAAGCCCCTCTCAAGTATTTATAGGAGAGAAGTCATGAGAAAAAGGTGGGAGGATCCCAACTAACTTGAGAAATTCTCTCAACCATCAACTATTTGCAATTGACTTATTCCAAATTACAATCCTAATTTATCTTGACTTGTAATTTGATTACATGTAATTACAATTTCTGCCTTTACATGCAATTTGTCTAAAAGGAACAAAACTGAAAATTAAATAACACTTCAATTATTTCCATGGCTATCTTTGAAACATTGGAATTTATGAATGGAATTTTGTAGTTCATCAGGATTTGGCCCTTGTGTGTTCTTGGCAACAACAGCTGTTTTGATGATGGTGTCAAAACATTTGATGATTGACAATCGATGCTCTTTCAATGCAATCTGCATCTTATTAAGAAATGCATGATGATCTACAAATCTGCTGATGGACTGTACGGTGAAGGTTTCAGCTTCTAGCTCCTGATGAATCTTTGTTGTTAATGCTGAAAGTATAGGATCTTCAGGAAGTACTTCACCATTTTGATCTTCTAGCTTGTAAGATTCCTTTTCAAAGCTTGAAATGATATCCTGTTCTGCTTCAACCACTATCTCTTGAGCAACCTGTATATTTGAAATGAGCTCTTTGAATACCAATGTTTTGTTTAACAGGAGCTCTTCAGTCTCAATATACATTTCTTTGTTTGGTATTACTGCATTGGCACATAAGATTTCCAAACGTTCTTCATTCAAAGTATACCAACTTTTCAAATCTCTTTCCATAGATTCCAAGCTTTGTTTGAAAGTGTCAGAAGCTTGGCGTAGTTTCAATTTTACTATCTTTACATTAGTAATCACATCAAGGCCCTTTTTAATCATTTGAGTACTTTGATTTGTCAATTGATCAACCCAAGAATCAACTGCCCTTGCTTTTTTTCCAGCTTTTTCAATTTGTTTAATGGATTCTTTAGAAATAGAGGAAGACAATGAATCAACCATCTCTGAAGATTTGGTAATCTTTTGAATTACTGATACAAGTTGTGCATTCTCCTCTTTCAGCTTCTCTTTCTTAGCCAAGAGTTCATTATAACTGTGTGCCAAGACTGTTACTGAACTTTGGGCATCTTGCATCATGCTAGCATGTGTTTGTTTACCTAAATCCACCCTGGTGAATTTGTAGTCAGACACTTGCATCTCTTCTGGTGACTTGTCTACAAGAGGTTCAACTATTTCTGCATACTTCATCCTATTGCTGTCCACAACCACCCGTGAAACCATTTTGGCTTTCTTTGCAACTTTTGGCTTTGATTTCTTCAACTGCTGGAAATCAAACACATCAGGAGAGATTTCCTGTTTCTTTCTCTTTAAAGTGACTGAACTGTACCATGGAGGAAGATCCAATGTATTTGCATCTGAAACAACAAGTATGGTTTGTGCAGAAACAGACTCATTTTGTACCATAGTTGTTACCCTAGGAGATGTCTTGGTTTGAATTGCAACAAGAATTTGTTCAGATGGCATATTGTGATCAGCATTAGCCATAAAGCAATCAAAACTTGCAGCTGATGTATCTATTTCTGGAAGTGTCATCTGTGATGTCATTGGATACATCGGATTGGCATCAAAAACATGATCCAAATTATCATGCATGTTCTCCATAGAAGTGGTCAATGTGGATGAAGTTGAAGTATGAAGAGCAACTTCCATAGGAGCAATAGAAGAGACAAAAACCGTTGAGAAAGAATCAACATCACTATCAATTTGAGACATAGGAGACAATATTGATACTGGTGCAACATCAATATGTGGAGACATTATACTTAGAACAGTAGGAGATTCAAGAACATCTCCCTCTTGCTGATCAATGATTTGGATCTGCGTCTCTTTAACTTCTTTCCCTTTTAATGTTGTTTTCTCTAAAGGTTTTTCCACAACACGACTGACTTTTAACTTAATTCTGGTTCCTGAAGAAGAAGCACCTTCCTTAGATTTGTCTCTAACTTCTGATTTTAATCGAATAGGTCCGGCTGAATCATCATTATCACTAACTCTGATTTTTATGGTTTTGACACCTATACTCTTGAGCCAAGAATTAGTATTTGCCAAAACTGATTGGAATTTGTTAAAAATAGAACTAGATTCCTTATGAGACCACTGTATTTCTAGAATAGAAGCGTCATCAACCCTTTGTTCCTCATACTTTGGGTCTAAAATCTATCCATCATCAATCACTCCTTTTGGGATCAAGGTCAGATTAAGATCAATAATTTGTTCAATTGTGAGCCTGCAATAATCCATTCTACGGATGTCCTTCTCTGTTTGAAGATCTACCCAAATATCTTCAAGGCGATGTACATGTGTGAAAGCTCTTTTTATCTTGTCTTTCATTCCTCTGTAGTAAAAATCCGTTCTTGCCTTGAATCTTTTTAATTTGATCTCTTGGATTTCAGTTTCCATTGCCTTTGCTTTTGAAGTAGTTGTCAAAGAGTATCTCCCGATCTGCAATGGATTATGAGAAGAGATTCTTACTCCAACTTTATGTTGTACAGCTTGTTGTGCATGTACTGTCATCAACTGCCTTGCAAGCTCCATTAAAATGATTTTATCTATTGGATATCTTGGAAGCATGTACGGCTGATCTTCAAAATAGCCAACTCTCATATAGGTGAAAGTGGGAAACTAGAGAAAGAGACAACCATATTCATTCACCTTTTTCCAAGCAGCCTCAGATACTCTATTGTTTTGTAAGGTCTTGTCAAATAGACACATGAAATGACCAAAGAATGCATCTTGGACTCTTCTATAATGAATTCTACTTGGTCTCAAAGGCAGCTGATCATAATACTCCCAAACTGGAACTAGTGATCTATCTCCTTTGGTGGAAAGGCCTGGAAATTGTCTCAATGAAGCTGCTATGTAGACCAAATAGGAGTTCATGTAGAATGTGAACGTAGTGGGAACTTGTGCAAGCTGCTCACATAAACTATCACTGATTATCTCACCCCAAAAGATTGGGTGTTGCGTCTTCCTTATTACCACTATGAACTTGTACATCCACTTCTCAAAAACATTAGAAAATTTCAATCCCATTATCCTACTCAAGAGTGTGATTATATCATTGATCTTTTCTTTGAATTCAAATCGGTATAGCTTGGGCCATCGAGACAAATAAGTTCAACGCTTTAGAAGCCATTTAGTATTGATATGTTGTATACAATCTGCTTTCTTTTGTTCATAGTGATCAAGAGCACTCTTTATTGAGACGTTTGAATATATTGGTGCATCTGGAACTCTGAAAATCCTATTAATGGTTTATGGATCAAGCCTAATGACCACATTACCATCATCATCTCTGATAGTTCTGGATTCTTTGTCAAAGCGAGCTGCGCATGCAAGGACAAACTCCGGTTCTGAGGAAGCAACAGGAAAAGAAGAAACCAAATGAATGTGACTTCTCAGCAACAACTGCATATCATGTGAAGTTGATTTTTCAGTTCTCTTAAGAAACTCAGACATATCAACATGTCTGATCTCCGTGTCTCTGATTTCTTCGATGTTTGAGACCACATGAGATGGGGAAATCTCATTTTGATATTTATCATACTTGTACTTCATCTTTTTGTTTGGTGGAGAAGCTGGTTCCTCCGTCATTCAACAAGAATCTGCAAGGCTGCGATGAAAATTCCATAAAGTTAAGACATCATCAACATTAACAGGTGTAGACATGGCGAAGACTCTAACTCAGAGTGGTGTTCTTGCTGTATGAGGGCAGAAAATGAGTATTATAACTCATTTCGAATCTTGGGAGGCTGATTGCAAGTGAAAGGGACATGTGCTCTTCATGGTAAATGGAAAAGTTAGATTGCATCTTAGAAAACTACAAGTCAAAACTTTCAACTTGCATTTGCAGTCAAGCTCAAAAAGTCCGACTTTTAGGCACTTTTAAAACATTTCAGGATTTTGAAAGCTGGCTGCAAGTAAAGTGTATAATAAGGATTTTGAAAGTTTTTGCAAATAAAAAGTGCAAAGTAGGAAAAATAAAACGCCATTGCAAGTTTATTTTCTTTTGTTAACTTGCACTTGCATTTTGACAAAAATGCCCTACTTGCATTTGATTGGCAAAATCCCGATTTTCCTCTAAGGGCATCATTTTTCATTCTTTTCTCTTTTGAAGAAAATGACAATGAGAAGATGGAGAAATGTGAATGTGTATGAGATGGAATGAAAATGAGAATGAGATGGAATGAATTAAGGGCGAATGGAAAACATTTTAGCAATGAAAGGCATGTGAATGGAATAAAACACATTTTCAGCTGATGGCAATGAAAAACGTGTTTTTTGTGGAGGCGTTTTGAAATGAAATAAAAGGAAAACGCATTTTGGAAGAAAATGGAGGCGTATAACACTTGTTATTGAATGCGTTTTGAATGAAAAGCAATGGAAAACGCGTTTTTTATGTTAGGAAAGGCGTTTGGAATGAAAACAGATTTTTATAAAGATGTACAAGATGGAATAAAAGGCGAATGAAACAACAATGGAAAAACGTGTTTTGAATGGAGGACAAATGAAATAAAAAAAGAAAAGAAATGCATTTTTAATGAGTGAAGATTTGAATGAATGAAAAATAAAAAACGTTTTGAATGAAAGGTGAATGAAATGAAACGTGTTTTTCATAAAAGTTCATTTTTTTGAATATGTAAATACCAAACGCATTCAAAGGTGCCTCAATCACAAAATATTTCATAATATAAACATACTAGAATAAGAAAAAGCTATAAAAGAAAGGAGAACATACCTGTAATAAGAGATTGCAAACTAAAAAGAAGAAGAAACCCTAGATGTCTTGCAAAAACGCAGTCAAAGAAGTTTGAATGATTTGTCACAGCTGAGAGTCTTCTTATTGCAGAAAAACATTCAAGAATCCACCATGAAAAGAGGAGAAGAAGCGAATTCAAACACAAACAACTTCCTCCATTAATGGCGTCGGGGTTTTTGAAGCTCAGAACAAGCAATAAACTGATTTCAAATGATATAAACTTGAATTGTAACTTTTGGAGGTCTTTACAAGTTCATACCAAGTGAAATCGGCCTTCTAAGAAACAATTACAAGTTAATTTACATCAAAAGACTCAAATCGGGCCTTTTCATGCATGTTGCAAGTGACTTTAATTAAAATCGGGCTTTTCATGAGTAATTGCAAGCTAATTTATATGAAATCGGACCTTTTTGAAGTCATTACAAGTGACTTTATATTGAAATCGGACTTTTCATGACTCAAAACCAGTAAATTTAAAAGAATAGATTCAAATAGGAACTTTTAGACTTCATAACAAGTAACTTAAGTGAAATCGGAATTTTAAAGACAAATTGCAAGTTCACTTTTTTTAAAAAAGTAACTTGTAATGTGCTATAAAAGTTCCTATACATTTAAGTTAAAAAGTTCCTACAAATGACTTAAAATGAAATATTTAAAAACAAAAAGACTTGCAATAGAGATAAAAAGTTCCTATTAATGACTTGGAATAAGGAACTAAATATCCTACTTGCGGGGAAGGCGTAAAAACCCGAAATTGGCCAAAAATGTAAGGAAAATGACTCAGAAACTCATGAAAACGATCAAGATCGAAGAAAAATGGATATCCTAGGGGACCATGTATCTGAAACTGAAATTTTCCAATATCTGCACTTCGTAAAACGTGCCTTAGTAAAGAAAATTTCAATTTTATTCAAAATTTTAATAGGTTATCCCAATTTTTGACAAGTTAAAAATCAGAGATAACACCTCTTTAGCTGCAATTTGTTGTTCCAGGCGTAGTTGGAAAACTCGCCCCAACAAAAAACTCGCCAAGGGAAAAATTGGAGAGTTTTTTAAAACTTGCCAAAAACTCGGAAAAACTTGGGAACTTAGAATTGCTTAATAAACATCAAAAAAGACATTTTTAGCTTTAAGTTCTGCATATCCGAGTTTTTTGAAAAACTTGGCAAAAACTCGCGAGCTTTTCGAAAAAAATCGGAAAAACTTGTCCAAGAAAAAACTCGCGAGTTAAACTAAAAAAAATTCATTTTTTAAAAACTCGCGAGTTAAACTCAAAAAAACTTGTTTTTTAAAAAAACTCGCAAGTTTTTGAAAACTCGGCGAGTTTTTTGCGAGTCTGCCAACTATGGTTCCAGGCATGCGTTTAGTAGATTTTGTTCCAGAAGTTTGAGAAATAAAATCATGAGCCTCCTTTGCCTTGGTATAATGTCTCAAATTTCCGTTTATTGTGTTATGCTTTTATGAACTTAATTTCAGCTCACATTGAAAGTAAGTAGGTGTATGTTGGGAAAGAGTTTATTGAAGTATTTTGTCAGAGAATCAACCTTGTTCATTTCTAATTTTTCTTGCTCTGCGTATTACTTGAGAAGTTAGAAACGTCTTTAGCTTAAGTTAGTCGTAGTTGAAGTTCTTATTTAGAAAATCTCAGCTGCGGCGTTTGTGTTTTATAAACCTTGTGCTCTAGCTGAACCAAAAAGATAGGCGAATTAGTTTTAATTTATTTTCTGTTACACCATAAACAAGAGGGAGCTTCCCCTCCTAATTTGAAGAGCAGTTTTACTGTGCATAGCTGTCCGTTTCAAATTCACATTCCAGAGGTGCGAATTTAAACGCCAACACAACTCTAGGAAATATTAAATTGGTATCGATTATATATAAATCCTTGTTAAGGAAAGGTTACACTATTGTGTGCACCTATTACCGCTCCGGAGATGGAGCATAGCCGAGCATATAAATATGATGCGTTTGATACTATCTCGACTCACTTAGGCCCGTGTCACAGAAGTCCGTCGCGTATGCGAAACCTTGCTCTAATGGTCCGCTGCGAATGCTCGATTGATCACGATTAAATGATAGCGCAATTGTATTTGATCCCGAAGCTCCCTAAGTGTGAGAGTCTTGTGTGCGATTCCTGTGCAAAGTCTTTGACACGCGTAGTATGGTTGATCCAGTAGTGTATGTCGTCCAACAGTAGATCGCTCAAATACTAAGTCCAGGTGTTAGAGGATATTTGGATTGCTCCAGATCTTTACCTATAGGTGATCTCCCAATGGTTGTGTGATGGCTGATGTCCAAGATGTAGTGACCTTGATCTTTCCAGAATGTTGCACTTGTATGCTGGCAAGATATGAGTGTGATACTCCTACTCCCAACCTTTGAGCTGCAACTCGGATTTGATGGTGGAATGAAGCCGGCCAGAGCCAGGGGCTCGGCTTGATGGGAACAAGTTAACACCCAGCCAATGCTCGCTATAAATCTTGCACAGACCTTGGCGAATGAGGGAACAGTTCTGAAATGCACTTCAAAGAAAACTTAACACGAATTTCCCAGAATTGAGACTACATCCAGTACCTGGGTGCCAATGTGTGAGCGACTATGCCCTCACTGATCACTTGGAAAGATTTGCATCCAAATTCGTGATGTCAATCGAGGAGCCATGATCCAGTATAAATACTTGCTCTAGAATGCCTTCCCGAGTGGGTCAGCCACAACAATAAAATTTAAATATTATTATTCAATAATTTAAATTTAATATTATTATTTATTATTTTTTAAATATTTAATTATTATAAAATTTAGTGATAGTGTTTAAAAACACTATTTTACCGCCAAGATTTGAAATGTGTGATGTCCCCTTTTTGGGATTAACCTAAATCTATCACAAATTATCAATTTCCCAAGCAAAGGGCCCTAGAGGATACTTTGAATTGGTTTAATACCTCCAAGTAAGTTAGAAATCCATATCTAAAATAGCCTAACAATTAATACCCCACATTGAAAGTTAGAATTAAGTATGAGTAAATCTATCATAACCAACATTTCCTATAAATGATCCTCCCCCTCATGTTGCACCAGGGTAGGAAGGTAAGATTACAATGGTAGATCTCATGTTTGAACTAGACCCAAGGTCAGTACCTTGATTAATTAGGTAGAAACCCCCTTGGCCCTTGTGGGCTCATCATGTCCCACCCTCGGGTGGTGTATCTAGTGGAGACCAGCCTAGACCCAAAGGCAGTGCCCTGATTAATCAGGCAAACACCCCCTTGGCCCTTGTAGGCTCATCATGTCCTACCCCCAGGTGGCGTATCTAGGTGGCTCTGTTACACAGATTTCCCCTCTTGTGATCCCACTTCTCTATCATGGTGGAACATGGACATAATAATACAAAGCAAATGACTGATTACAGATATGCATATTAGAAGTATATATATATTCTATGTAAAGATCTATATGTACATTATTATTCCTACTTGATTTACAATAATTACCCTTGCATGAATATATGTACATATATACTGTGTTCCACGGCCTTTTGGGGACGGGGACGGGGGGACGGCTAGGGGCGCATTTCTGGGATGTTTCCTAGGGGCCCATTTTTAGGGGATGGTAGGGGACGACAACATACAAAATACATATATATATATGATTTTTTCAAAATTTATTAATATATTTTAGATAGAGAGAGGGAAAGAGAGAGATATATGTCAATAAATTAATAATTGATAACAACAATATCAATATATAAATAAATCGCAAGAGTAGTAGTATAACAACATAATAAATGTCATTAAAGCATTATAAAATTTATCATAGCAATATCAAACATCAATAAAACCATGGTCTATCAATATCCAAATGTTTCAAACATGGATCCAAAAGTCTCAAAGTTCAAACATGAAAATCAAAATACTAAATATACTGTCCAACAGTCTATGAAATTAAGCCTCATTCGGGCTATGAATATCAAAAGACTCAGAACTATCCGAGTCACTATCATCCTCTGGCAAGAGTGGATCATCCAATGGTAGCTCGACCAATCCTGGTTGCACCTCATCCTCATCAATTTTCCTAACGTCCTTAGGATTAACATCCCATTGTGCTGCTGGAGTCTGCCGATACTCAATAGTCTGTCGGTCCTGAAATCTCAAGGCACTATGAACTGCAACTAATTTCTCAGCTCATTTTGAAGTAAACCTGTTCCTCTTAATAGAGTGGATGAAGCCATAGGTGGACCAATTCCTCTCTGCAGTAGAGGAACTAGCAATCTGTGAGAGCAAACGAATGGCAAGTTGTTTCAAATTTGGTGTGTCCTTCCCATGAAATTTCCACCATCCAATGGGGTTGTTCTGTGCAATGGTGGCCCTATCTGTCCTAGCCTCTGGTTTGCTGAATGTAGGACCCTAAAAATCAGCAAACATAAGCCACTGCTCTCTAATAATGGTTGCCAGCTCATTGGTATACATTTTATGAAGGGCTGTTGTAAGCCCCTCTATCACCTCGTCATCCTCAGAAGGAAGCATTCGGCCAAGTCTAGGTACATACCACTTCGGATTAAGAGCATAGGCAAGCATATGAAGAAGGGTATTCATTGTGTTCCACCTCTTTGTCACAATAGGCCTAATATGGTCCTCATAAAAACTCAACTTAGGTTCCTTTTGACGAATAGCTTCCTTCATTTGGTCAAGCATGCTATCAAAAGTCTCATATATCTCTCCCAAGCTAGGAGAGTCTGTATCTGCATACCAGATTACCCTCACAGTTGGTGATATGAAAGAGCAAATATACCTACAAGAAACAAATTAAATATTTAAAATACAAACTGCAAAGTAAAACAAAGTGTAACAAATTCAAAATTTCAAAAACAATTTAAATTTTCAGATTTCTTACTTGATAGTGGCCCACCAAGTTTCATTAAGTACTCTATCTCTCACTTCCTTGCCTTCATTTGTCTTTGATAGAGTCCACTTTTTCCAATCTGCACAAACAACCATGGCTTGTAGAGCATCTTGGACCTCCAACATCCTCTTTAGCAAAATATAGTAGCTAGCATATCTAGTCTCAATTGGTTTGAGGAATTCTTTCTTTGAATAAGACCGGAATGGTGCGTGTGAAGTGTGATGGTTACATACAAACATTTGTATGCTTCTAGCCTCTGCAACTACTGCCCTCACCCAATCTATTTTTCCAATGTCTTTCAAAGCATTAGTCAAAGCATGTACACAACATGGAGTCCAGAAAATATGTTTGTAAGCATTCTCAATCATCAAACCAGCTACCTGTTGTGACCTTTTCACACATCGCCCCATTCAAAATGGGGACCCCTAATTTTTTTTGCTCCATTCGGTCTTTTGGCTTTGGTTTTTGTCTTTCTCTCTCGTTCTGCTTCTTTTCCGCTATCCGCTTTCGGGGGACGCTCCCGTTTGCGAGCTTAAATCGAAAATTTGACCAAGAGCTCAAATTAGGGTTTCGTATCTTTAGGTCACTTTGGGGTTAGACTGAGTCGGTTTGTCAGCTTTTGAGCCTAACATTGCTATTACAATGCTTTCAGCAAGCAACCCCTAAATTTTCACTGAATTTTGCCAATTTTCTATTTTTTAGTAAGTGTCAGTTTAGGGTTGATTTTCTTGGGATTTTCACATTCCGACTTCATTGCATTCCTAACACGTCAGGTTCACTTTTGAAAAAATTTGAGCAAAAAACGAACGACTTGCTATTTTTAGCAGTCCAACTTCCAGAACAGATTCCAGGGTCTTCATGTTACATTCTCTGATGCATGTCCGGAGATTCCTTCTGGGTTTTTCGAGACCTTCGCAGTGATATGACATGCAAAGCATGACGATGACTTTCAGCACTCAGCCTTCGGAGGCCGATATTAGGGTTTGCATGCAGAATTTTTCAGCGCATGTCAGCATTTTCTTTCTGGGTTTTCCAAGAGCTTCGCGATGGTATAACATGCAAGTGTAACCGACCACTTTTCAGAAACTTGCTATTTTTAGCCAGTGCTTGCATGTTGGAGATTTTTCTGGGTTTTTCGAGATTTTTCGGGCAGTGTGACATGCAAGATCATCCAGCAGCCAGTCGGTCACTTTTCCGGCCGCTTTCTATTTTTAGCAGGTACCACTTAGGCAGCTGCTCAGCACTTCAGAGCTGCAAACTGATCATCATGCAACTGAAACGAAGTCAAACGGAGCTCATCTGAGGAATGTGCATAAAAATTAGGGTTTCGAGCCTCAGCGCTAAAAATGAGGAGTCAGATGACAAAGCGCTCAAAACTAAAGTGTCCATCATGATCAGTATCCCTCGGAGGGTCTGCTGGCAAAATCTGAAGGCAATCAGAGAACTTGCTATTTTTAGTAAGGTATTCTAGGCGCAGGCTATAAATAGAAAGTTGATCTCGACTTCAGCACAAACGGGAAAATTCACCAACGGGCGCACTATCCAAATTTCAAAACAAACGGAGCAAAGGAAGCCTCAGAAACGAACACTTACTATAAATAGTAAGTCACTTCAGAAGCAGCTATAAATGGCAGGTTGACACCAGATGTCAACGGGTACAGGACAAACCTGTGATAAGTAATCCGTGGTGCGAATTTCAAGACAAACGGAGTTACAGAGAATGAAGAATCAGATAATTGCTATTTTTAGCAGGTTAATTAGGGTTTCCTAAAATCAAGGGCAAAACACAACAGTCAAGCACAAACAGTATCCAGTTACGATCACCAAGCATCAGGCATTCAACACATGAAATTTGAAGGCTTTCTGAGCAGTTTCTATTTTTAGCAGGTTGCTAAAAATAGCGGGTACAAACAGGCATCGGGCATCGACAGCACAAGTTGGTCGAAATTCAGAGCAGGGCAGACATCAGGCTTTCCAAGGTCAGAATTCAGTCAACGGCGCAAAATTTAAGGAACTTTCTAAAAATAGAAAGTCGGGGCAAATTAGGGTTGATAGAGGAAAATCAACTTAAATCTGGCAGAAGGCGTAAAATTTGCTAAAATGGATAAAATTTCAAGTTCGGCATGGAAACTCGCTTTGAAGGCTGAACAGAGGCAGAAAATTGGCTAAGTCTGGAAAATTGGAAGTAGCCTAGTCAAAATGCGCCTAAGGTCAACTTAAAGGTTGCTAAGTGTTAAATTAGAAGTTCACCCATGCATATGCGCCTAGGGTGTTGAAACTGAATGTTGCCCATGCTATTTGCGCCCCTCAGCTTGAAGTCCACAAAATTGAGACCTCCATAGCCCAAATGCGCCTGGATGCTTGACATGGAAAATGCGCCTGAGGAGATTAAAAGTTAAAGTTGGCTAAGGCATAGAAATGAAAGTTGCACAGGGTAAATGCGCCCATTTTGCAAAATTAAAAGCTTGACCCATCATATGCGCCCAAGCCTAGGAGAATTTAAAAATTTGACTAAGTCATTAAAGTAGAACCACAGAGGGTCAAATGCGCCTTGGGAAGATGAAGTGGTCTAAGGTTTCCTAAGCGTTAGAAATTGAAAGCAAGCATATCTAAATGCGCCTATGGCAAAATTGAAAGTAGGCTTGGTCATATGCGCCTTACTTTGAAGAAGGTTAACAAGAAAGTTTCTAAGGCATTAAATTAAAAGTTCACCATGCCATATGCGCCCAAGGCATAAAATGGAAGCTCATGGGCCGATTTGCGCCCCTCTTCAAAATGAAAGCTCCTCATGATGAATGCGCCTTGGGCAAGAAAGAGCTCGAAAATATTCTAAGCCATTAAACTAAAAGTTGCCAGTATCAAATGCGCTTGGGGAGGAAATACCATGAAGAAATTTTCTAAGTGAGAAAAATGAAAGTAGAGGAAGTCATATGCGCCCAAGAGGTTGAGGAGGCAAGAAACTAAATGTTGACCCTTCTCAATGCGCCCATGACATGATTGAAAGCTGCAAGGTTCAAATGCGCCTAGAGAAAGATTGACTTTAGGCTTGACTTGATATTTGCGCCTGGAGGTGATAAACTCAAAGCTACCCACTCCAAATGCGCCCCCAACAGGAAATGCAAGACATCAAATGCGCCTGTGGTATGAACAAAAAGCTAACCTTGCCATTTGCGCCTGAGATTGGAAGATGCACATATGGAATGCGCCTTCAGTTTGAAACCATGAGAAATCTTTCTAAGGAAAGCTGAACGTTGGTAAGGTGATATGCGCCTCAAATTGAAAGCACAATGTAAGATTTGCGATTGAAACTAGAAGCTCAAGCCTCCAAACGCGCCCACCAAGTTAAGGAGGGTAAATTGGAAAATTCGCCTAAGTGCTGGAATTGAAAGTATCACCCTCCATATGCGCCCAGAGTAGACTAAAAGCTCAGCTTGTTATTTGCGCCCATGATGAAAATGTAAGTGAGCATGGCTATTTGCGCCTCAACATTCACATAGTAATTTGCGCCCCTCTCTGGAAATATTGAATGATGAAATTAAAAATTAAAAATTAAAAGCTTGGTCTCTCATTAGCGCCCCAATCCAAGTTGAAAGCACCAGATGCTAAATGCGCCCTCAGCATTAAAGTTTGACATGTGATTTACGCCCAAGATCAAAATGATTTAAAATCAAAATATGAAGGCACAAGTGTGAAGTACGCCTAAAGAGAGGAATTAGTTAAAAAAAATAAACCAAGTGTCAAAATTAAAAGCTTATTATATAATATGCGCCCACCTTTGACAGGAAAAGTTGAGTTTTAAATTTTAATAGGGCGTTTGGAGTGGAAAATCAAAATAAATTAATAAGGCATTGGGGATGAAGAAAAATTTCTCCAGGCACTCAATTTTAAATTTGCCTAAAGACGGAGAAATTAATTAAATTAATTAATCTAATTATTTTCCTAAGTTTAAATTAAAATTCCCACTTTCGATTTTGACCCATGAAATTTTAAAATTCGGATGATTTTAACACGGGGAATTTATTTTGGAGTCAATTACGGATGGAAAATAAAATTATGCCTAGCCAGTTTTGACGGTTGATATCGAATATTTAAGTGCGTTGAAGAAATAAATTAAAATGGCTTTTAAATTAAATTTTAATAAATTAAAAATGCCATTTTAAATATGCAATTAAGATTACTTCAAATCGGAGTGAAATTGATTTTTCGAAATTACTGAAGGTGACTGGCAGTCGGGAGGGAATTTTAAATTTAAATCGAGGAAAGAATCTCCCTAAATAGCAAATTGTCATAACAACTGCCAGACGACTGGAATATTCCCTTTTAATTTTAGCAAATGCGTCAGTCATAATGAAGGGAATAAAAGGCATCTGCTAAAATTAGCACCAGTCTTTTGCTATAAAACTCTGAGGATTTTCATTTTTGTCTCACAAGATTCGAAGTTAAAATTTATGCTGGCAAGTTGAGTTGTGAGGTTTTCAATTTGAAAGTTACTGAAAGTGTGGGGTGTTAAGTTCAATTTTTTTGCAAGAGATTGAAGTTGCTGAAAGTTGAATTTCTTGGAGTTGCTGAGATTCAGAGTTGCGAGGTGCTGCGATTTGAAGGGTTAAGCATTTTTATTTCTTCACGTTGCTGAGGTAAGTACTCGAAGTGGCTGAGACTTTTTATTTCGCTGAAAGTTGAAATGTTTTCGAAGTTTAAAATTGAAAAAGCTGAAATCATTTATTTATGCTGGAGGATTGAAATTGTTAGAATTCAAAGTTGCTTGAGCTTTAAATTTTCGGAAGTTGCTGAATGTTGGAATCAAATTGAATTTAAAATTGTTAAGGCCTTCAAAGTTGCTGGTTTATAATTTTCGAAGTGTTGATTTGATAAAACTTTTCGAAGTTGCTGATTTATAACTCTCGAAAAGTTGATTTTAAATTGTTGAGGCTTGCTGATTTGAACTTGCTCGTTTAAAACTTTCGGACTTATTTAAACTCTTCGAAGTTGCTGATGTATAACTGTCGAAGAGCTGATTTCAAACTTGGTAATTTATAAAGCTTGCTGATTTTAAATATTGAAAGTCGCTGATTTAAATGCGCTGAAACTTAACACATTTTCCGAAGCTGAAATTGTTGGAGTTAATTTCTTACGGGGAGTTGAATATTTCTTTTAGCTGCAAGTTGTTGAAGGACGAAGTCTAAATTATCGAGAAGTCAAAGTTGGCTGCTGAAGCTATTAACTTGTATTTATTCTTGCAGCCAACTCCAGCCGTCAGCCACCTCACGTGATTTTATTTTAAAAGTTCAAAGTGTAATGTTTGCTTTCTGTTTTGCAGATGGCTGGTGTTGCTGGAACTAGCAAGGCTGGAGCTAAGGCTACAAACAACGAAGCTGGCAAAGAAAACGCCTCCAGGTAGGCAATTATCAAGGGTCTGAAGAAGTCCTTCATTCCAGAGTCGAAGATTGTGTCAAAGTTTGGCAACTTGACAGACACTAATCTCGACCCATTCAACCTTGAGGCCTTCACGAGCAGAATGTATGGGCAGGGTGGCAACCTTCCGACAGAGGCATCGCGCAATATTGTGAAGAGCGGATTGTACGCGGCAACAGGGTTCCAACCAGCAGTCCATTGTCCTGAGTTGATCCTAGAGTGCACCAACTTCTACAACTTTGAGGATCGGACTATTCGCTCACCGGATGGTATGATCATGGCTAATTTCGCTCCCGATGCAATTGGCGAAGCGTTTGGGATACTTTCTACGGATAATATGCTGTATAAATCCAAGGCAAAGGCGGACAAGATGTACACCACGACCTTTGAGAAGTGCATGAAGAGGATAGACACCACGTGGATGCGAAAGCCAAAGCCTCCTGCTGCCAGGCTGCCTAAGCAGATAATCTCAGAGGAGCTGAAGCAAGAATACTGCGACATAATTATGTTGCTCAGCAGAGTTAACGGCAGCCCGCAGTCGTTTGCGTTCGAGCCATGGATGTTCTTCTACATCAGTGTAGTGCTCGAAGGAAAAGAGCAAGTAAACTGGGCGAAAATGATAAGTGATAATATCGATGAGCAGTTCAGGAATCTCAGGAGAACACAAACATTTTACATGAGCTCGTATGTTATTTACATGCTCGCTCGAATGACCAAGTATAGAGGGTTGGCGTACCAGGAGCCAATTGGCTGCGGATATAATCAGTTCAAGATTCAGCAGTCCTGCAGACAGTTACATCTTACTCACACTGGTGACTTTCAGAGAGTGAATGACGCTTTTACCATGTACATCACAAGGACCCTTCAGCAAAGGCTACAACAGAGGATATCCGAGGAAGCTCAGATGCTGATCGAAGAATATGGGTGTTGGTTCGTCCAATTCCCGAAGTTTACCTATTTGAGGCTGCCAGGGTACGATTCATATGTCTACAAGTTACCTAGGTACCCTACCAACAGGATGATATTACTTGAGTTGTCTAGGCAATTGGTGGCCTACTACAAAATCATAAGGCGAAAGAAGAAGGGAGGCTTGCAGTTTCCCATTGTGTTGGGAAATTCACTTGAAGAATGCCCCACGTTGCAGGCAGCCAAGGAGGCTGAGGCTGAATTGAAATTCTATAAGTTAACTCTTTATACCAGCCGACAAGATTTTGATCCTAAGGGAAAGATCGGGACGGTGCAAGGTGTAGAATACAGGCACAAGGCTCACTTGGAAGACTTTTGGGCAAATGCTAGAAGTGAGGCCGAAATTAGGAAAAGAATGTTTTCAAGGCTGCCACTCAAATTGATTAGGGAGTGTGAAGTTATCCGGGTGCCAGATCAAGTCGAGGAGGATACTAGGGTCACCCATCCTGACTATGAAGCAATAAAGAATACTCCGATTCCACCAGTGGATTGGGCCGAACCAGAGATTGCGGATGTAGACACTCTGTCTATCCCCGTCATGACCTTTACAAGGGCTTGGGTGGATGAGCGTGTTAACAGATTAAGGAGGAGGTCAGTCGCCCTCACATATGACCTCATGGGTGATAAAAGGCCGCCAGTATTAGCAAAGAGGAAGAAGCAGATCACACGAGGTCCAGAATCTAGAAGGGAGTCCATCCAGCCGGAGCCTCAAGGGTCGGAGGACACAACGTCTACTCAGCTGGTGACTCATTCTTCCAGTGTGCGTGAAGTCTCATTGTTTGCTGATCAGAGAACTCCGAGAAATGAAGAGCCGGAGGTTGGGGAGGTTAACCAACCAATGCCGAGGGAAGTAGATACTCAGAGTGTCAATGATCCTGAAGCTGCCAGTAAGCCAGATGAAGGGGAAGAAACGGATATGGACACCCACTTCGATTTTTCCTTCGGAGAGGAAGATGTTGGGACTCATGAGGGAAGTGATCAAAATGTCGAAATAATTGAGCCTCAACCAAATATTGCTCGGGAAGAAGTTCGGGAAGTGGAAGCAACTGAGTAGCAGCCCCTGATCATTTATGATATTCAGCGCAATTGGCTCTCGCAGGCGATCAGAAGGGACCAAGATGATGATGCAGACCTGGCAGTTGAAATGGAAGAACTCCTAAACAGAACAAGCAAGTCGCCTAAGCGGAAGAGGGCAAGAAAATATACGAGGATGGAAACTAATGAGGCAGGGTCCCGTAGCCTTCATATTGCTGTCCCAAGGGAAGACCATGATCTGAGTGATGCAATGCTGGAGAACTACACGATCACCACAGTTGAGTTGGGACGTCCTTCCGGAGCGCAAGTAGTGGAAGAAGCTGAAAGTTCATTTCAGGCATTGAAGGATAGGCTGGTGAAGAAGGAAGGAAAGTACAAGAGATTGAAGAAAGAGCACAAGGCGTTGGTTGAGTATGTGCAACATCTCGCACATCCTGTCACTCAAGGTAATCCAGCGGCAGAGCTTCCACCAGAGTTACCACGAGAGCCGATCAGCGGCCTTGAAGAAGTAAGGAGGGCTGTAAGAGAAGGAGATAAGTGGATAAATGGTGTCCGTACTGAGGCTGAAAAGTTTATGGCGGATCTTGTCTCGGCATTTCAAAATGCCTCTGGTATTCTTTCACGCCTGGATGATGTCGAACAAGCTTGGGGAGACACCCACATTTTTCAGGATAAAACTATCCCTCGTCTGGCCATTTTGATGCGTGTGCCCACGCAGACTTTGGTAGATGAAGGGGTAATCCAGGCGGGTGATAGGTATGACTTTCGTGGGTGGCATTCAGCAGCCTTCACCGGGAAGAGTTTCTTTGACACTGCAGCTATGGAGTCCTCCAGAATCAGAAAGTCTATGAGGAATATTCACGAGAGTATCTTCAACACGTTGGAGGCAGTGTTCGCGAGGAGGCTTACTCATGAGGAGGTAGATGCAGAAGGACTAAAAGCAAGGTTGCAGCCATTCTTTTCTGAGATGAGAACGTTTTCCCAGTTGGATTTTGAAAATATCTCCACGTTTTCAACGATCATTCAGAGCACGCAGGATTCCATTGAAACTTGGGGAAAATCTTGCGAGAAGCATGAGCAAATGGTGGCGATTCTAGAATATCAGCTGAATCTTACTCCATCAATTTCTGAGGAGGAGGTCGACGCAGTGCTTGCGCGATTCGTAGCGTACGCGGTCAGAGAGAAGAGCAAAGGAATCCGGGTCATGGACGAGAATCTTCTAGAAGGGTAGTGGGCATTAATTGCTCATAAGTGGTCAAAGGAGGAATCTGCTATTTTGGGAGCATTTATGACGCCACTCCTCCACCTTCTGGCGGTTTTTAGGGCAAACTCGTCTAGGGCTGAGGTGGCTCAATCTGAGCCCTCCATTGTAATTCGATCTGGACCGTCGGTTGGGACTGGCCAGCTATATAAGGGGGAGTTCCCCTCATTTGTACTCTAGTAGTCATAGTCAGAATCAGAGAGTAGTGAGCAATTAGTGAAGCAGAATAGAGAGTAGAAATTTTGAGTTAGAATAGTTTTCATTTGCATTGTTGAAGAAGAAGGGGAATTCTCCCTTTGAGAATTTTGTAAGAAATTGTCATAAAAGCTATTCATAATAAAGCCTTTCATTGATGGTGAATTTAAACTTTGTTTTGAGTAGTTCGTGAGTTTTCTTCTTCCTTTGACTTCAACTAGGACTTAATCTCATGCTAGTAATTAGATATGGATGTTTATGTTTGATGTAAGTGGACTTCTTTTACCCATACCACTAACGTTCTTACTGATGGTAAGCTCGTCTTGCGTGGTCAACTGGAACATTTTACACTTAACTTCGATTAAGATTCATGCGTAATTATGCATCGTTGTGATGGTAGTTGCACTCCTGAATCGTGATTTGAACATCATTTTTATCCTTCGAAGATTGCACTTACTTTGTTGACGCTGTCCTATAGGAGGCTAGGCAAGGTTTGTTCGAGGTTCATTCAAGTTGAGCATAACACCCATTTGCATTTAGATTAGAATTTAAAATTTTAGAAATCTCTGCAGCCATTCAAATTCCGCACAATCTTGATTAGTTTTAGGAAATTTGCACTCTAAAGCCAAATCATTCGCATAAAAGTCCCTTTCAAAAGCATATATTGGTTGTTATTGCACGTATTCAGAACAATTACGTAAGTCCCCTCGTAAGAACACAGCATATACACATCAACCAAACTGGGTCTATTCGCATTACAAGAACCTTGGAGTTGAAAGCGTGATCTCACTTGCAATCTTAGCACGCTGAATACTTTGTTCAAGAGAGAATAGAGTGTCCATTGGGAAACTTTGTTCTGTGTTGGTGCGGTCTCAAAAACCACGTCAACACTACCTTACAAACACGAGCTGAATCTGTCACAACTTGCACAACATTAGAAGGCCCAACCTCCTCTACGGCTTCCCTCAAAGTGCCAAACTGAAAATCAACATCCTTACGCTTCCCAGAACAATCAACAGCTCGAAGAAAGTATGAACCAGTAGGGCATGTAACAATAACATTAATGAGTGGTCTATGTCGAATATCAATCCACCCATCCATGACAATGGAACAACTATTCCTAAGTCATGTTTGCCTCATCTCCTCCATCAACAAGGTAGCTTTTGAATATTGTTTGTCAAGGAGGGAGGTACGCAATCTATGTTCTCCAGGGGGGCATAAGAGGGTCCAACTGTCAATATTTCTTTCACCATAGTTTTAAAATAAGGTGACCTTGCCAAATGAAATGGAAGAGCATTTGCATAAAATAATTTGGCCACTGCATCATCAGCTTGGTCACGTTTTTGCACATTCATTAACCCCATGATTGAAGTTTTCTCACTTGCTTTTTTCTTCCCTTTATCACAACTCTCTGAAACTGATACATTGGAAGAGGCTTGCAAATTAGCTAATGGTCGTTTTTTATTTTGAATGGTAATGATTTGGTCATCACTACATCTAGACAACTTTGCAAATTGAAGTTGCTGCTCTAATGTTATTTTCTCACAAACTCTAACTCCCTTTCCAGTGTCACCCACTAGATGGCCTCTAATCCTAGTATAGCTCCCATGGTAATTAGATTGACAAACATGACAAATCCATTTCCTGCTGCCCCCCTGAATTTTTCTTCTTGTTGACAGTCACATCTGTGGCAAATTGACGCAATGGTTTGTTGCGGTTGAAACAGCCTTTTGCAAACCTTTGAAGAGTGGGTATAGGGCATGCAAAATGGTCTGAAGAAGTAGGGGTTGGATTTTCAGAGGTAGAAGCGTCTATTGACATTCTTTGAATTTCATTTTCATTGTCACTAACCTCACCCTCATGTCTGTCACTGCCACTATTGTTGCTGCTCATATTGAAATTTGTATGGCTTTTTTTTTTTTTTTTTAAAGTATGAAGTTTGTATGCTGGTTGAAAATCTGAAAGTTTGTAAAAATGATACCAAATCAATAAACCATTGAACATTGAAAACAAAAAATGAAAATAAAAAAGAAAAAATAAAAAATAAAAAAAAGCCTAAAGATAATGTAGAAGCAAAAATATTAATTAAATTTAATCTCAAACCTGGAAGTGGTAGGAAATGGAACTGAGTAAGTGCAACTCCCAGCTCCTCAAGGCATCCTAAACACAAACCAAATGCATCTCGATTAAGGAAAAACGTAGTCAAATACAGGCCCAGCCACGACTTTACCCTAGGCGTGAGAAATAAAAACTTGAAGAACTCTGTTTAATGCCTCTTTAAAATGCAAAAATGTCTCTTCTAAATGCACAAACGCAGGAGCAAAAAATGATTTGGACTGAGTTTTGGGTGTGGTGTGACATAGATATTTTTCCCCATGCATGTTGTGTGAGAGTTGTTGCTTGTCGTGAGAGAGCCCAGGAATGATCGATTGTTATGAAACTTTATTAGGTTTCATTTAAGTTTTACTTTTTAGACTTTAGACAAAAATTTAGGTTGCTGTGGGCCCCACAAAACATTTAGCAGCAGTAAAAAATGTTTAAAAAAACAAAATTTTCTATCTTTTTTTATGTTTGGAGGCTCTTTGTACGCAGGGGACGGTTAGCCGTCCCCGGGTACGGGGGACCGTTCCCAACCAGTAGGAAACGTTTCCTACTGTTTCCTAGCAATTTTCATAATTCGGGGACGGCTGGGGACTGTCCCCTTTGTGTCCCCCTATCCTCGAGACGGTCGGGGACAGGCACAGGGGGTTTTGGGGCAGGGGACGCATCCCCGTGTAACACAACATATACATGTATGTATAGATATATATTTTATAATTACATATACATATACATATCCATATACATACTCACACACACACACACACATATAAAATATTATATTCAGATTTCCCAAGATATTTCTTGTTAATAATATTTTAAATCTAATGGACCTCTTATAATTGCTGATTCTTATATTCTCAATCTGCTTTCCAAATCATATTACATTTCTTTCCTTCATAGTTATGCTCTTATAATCACAGTTATATCCAGATTTCTTAATCTTTTCACTGATTCACATTCCCTTCCATTCCTCCATCAATGCCTTTCTCCCTTGAAAATGATTCTCTTTTAATATCCTTGATAGGGTCAAAAGGCATGACTTTTCCTTGCATAGGGACGTGACTTAGTTTGGTTGCTGCCCTTTCACTTTTGTTTGCAGCTGTTAGTGTGTTTCAAATGCCTTTTGTTTTAATATATTTTTATTATTACTTGTGTTGACTTTATATGTTATTCAATTTATATTTATATGTTGATTTTTATATGTTATCAATTTATATTTATATGCTGTTATATATATATTTGTATTTGCATTTCATTCAATATATTTATATTCATGATTATTATTAGTATATTTATTTTTTATTTTTTCAATATTTATAGTATTATATTTTGTTAATCATAATAATAATAATATTAGATTGTTAATATTCATACTTATAATTGTAATATGTATTTTGTTATTCATTTTATTTATTTATTTGTATTTCAACACTTTATGTTTTAGTGGTGTAATTTTGGGGTCATGACATTTTAATATTTGTAATTTTATATTATAATGATTATGAATATAATATTTTAAATTGATAATTATAATAATATTAAATTATTAATATGTGTATTTACATTTTTAATAAGTATTTTTGTCATTTATTTATTTTATCTATTTATTGGTATTTCAATATTTAGTTATTTTTTATATTTTGGTGTTTTATTTCAGGGACATGACAAAATGGGTCCATGTCAATCGACGGGACATGACGACCTAGTGTTCCATATTTCCAACAAGGATCTCTTCGTTTGCCACCACTTTTTTTACTTGTAGAAGCCATATTCTTTTAGCAAAATACCTAGCAAAAAAGAGACAAGATAAACATTAATAGATAAAAAGTGAAGTTAAACAATAAGGCACATCATAATTCAAAAGATTCAGTCACTTATGAGCTATGTGTGCTCCCCCATTGAGCTATGTGTGCTCCCCCATTGACAACACAGTGAGCACTATTGATCAACATAAATAAATGAGCATGCAAGAGTTGATTTTTAAGAGAAACTAACTGATATTTCTAATGAAGCAGTTGAGTTTAAATATCAAATTTGCAATCCTTACAGGTTTCACACATTTTATTACTTGTTTATTATTAGACAATGTAACTATTAATGATTCCTAGACAATGTTGAAAATTGAACCATCATGGAATCTTTTGAAGGGTTCAACTATATAAATATTCAGTCTAATTGTTTATGACTCTAGATAAAAAATTAATACATATGCATTCTGATTGTGGAGGAAATAAACTGATTTTTTTGACATTTCAGATTGTGACTTTAGGAGTGATTTGCAGTCGGTAATCTACATATACTAAAAATTTACCTGTGACTTTTTTTCTTATTGAAGGAAAAACTGAAGTATACAAATTGCAAATATGTTTAAAAGCCAAGATTTTCACTGTATCTGTTGACGTGTACTTGAAGTTATGGTAAAGTTTGAAATGCCATATCTTTATAATATTTTGATAATCTCTGTATGGAGGAAATCATTTTTATTGCAGAAAATATCTACAGGTCATGGTAGTTAATATAATATATTGACTTTTATACAAAAAAGATACATATTTCAAATTTCAATCAACTTTGTATTCTTGAATATGGTAGAAAAAATTGCAGAAAAAATGGTAGAAAAAATGGAAGAAAATGCAGAAAAATTGCAGCATGAAATGTCTGGTAAATAATAATGTGAAAAAATTCGATTTCCAAACTGCCAAACCTCTGCTCGCCGTGCCCTCATCGCGGATATTCTGCTCGGTTTACCCTGGTTGTGTTGGTTGCAAAATGCAAACGTAATGAAAAAGTATTGGGTCGTTTCACTTTGGCGGGCAGATTAAAAACGAAATCCTATTCTTCGCCGTCACATATGTTTCATGCGTGATTTTTTCCTTTTAATCGTGATTTTTGCAACTAAAAATCGTAGCGAGTACTTTGAAAACGTGGATGAGTTTTGGTGCTATTTAATCGCCGCCATGTTTGGTGTGCGATTAATCGCGAGTTTGGCGCATTTTTAGTGATATTTTCAACTATGGTTGGTGGCCACTTTCATGGTCAATCAATGAATTCTAATTGCATTGGATTGTGGAAATCTAATTGCATCGCTGGTGCTAAATCCAAAAGCGGCTAAATTAATTCACATATGGATTGTGGAAATCTAATTGCATTGGTACTAACATGGTCAATCATTCACATAGCTAAAACTTCTTGCGATCAAAATTTTATCACAAATAAGTTTTATAGAAAATTCTTTTCTTATAAGTTTTATTTATATTTTAATTTTATAATTTTATTTTTAAATTTTGTAACTCTTTAACTCTCTAATTTTGTCTGAATAGGTTGCTAGTTCATCTATATTTGAGAGGAATTGGATCACATACTCCATCCTCTTAGTAAAGTGCAATTGACTACACTCAAAAAAGGCAGAGAATTTGGTGTTTATGCATTCAAACTTACGGCTCCTCACACACAAGCAAAGTCACTAGAGGGAAGGGGACACAAGGAAGTGGGATATCAAGCTAGAGCATATTGACTTGGATGCCTCCACTTGCCACTTTGCTACACTTGATGTTGATGATAAGCTAACTAGTGAGCATGTGAGTGCTAGTGCTAGTGGCACTATTTGTGGTTCTTCTAATTTACGAGTACCTACATCATCTAATATGGATGATGATGATCATTGATAATAATTTTGAAGACCCATATGATGATTTTTGCTCAGTGATGGCCAATTGTTGACACTTGACATTATTATTTTTTAACTTTAATAAATATTATGACATTCAAGTTTGACTAATATTTGACTATTAATATGGTGGTTTTTATTTATTATATAATATAAGATGCTACGTGTGGTGTATTTGAGCTTAATTATTATTGCAAGTATGTATATATTTCTAATTTTTATATGTTTTTGTATGGATGAACCCAAAATGAACCCAACCCCAAAATTGTTTTTTTCCCAAACCTATGAACTAAATCCTCGAACCAGTACCAAGACTGGTAACATATGTTAGGAGCACAAGGAACCCCAAAACTTTGTTGAACATAGGAAAACACCCATAAACACATTGACGTAGGATTTTTCCTGGGACTTTAACCAATGAAGATTCTTTTGAATTAGAAACATGGAGGTGAATTACCAACACAAAAACAATTTTAGACCCAAACATAAAGAATTTTTCAATATTTTGACAAAGGACCAACAATAAGCACCCTCGATTGTGCGGCGATGGCTCCCTCTCCTCCAACTTCTTCCGCCCATTATGCTCAGGGTTTCTCCGCACCCTCTGTTCCTTCTTCCTCCGCATCCTCCTCAGCGAATTTAAATGATGAGAGAGCCGTTTTTGGAGCAGTGTCCGTAGGTTCTCCCTCTTCGTGCCCTACCAGGTTTGGAACGAGGGCTTCTCAATCTGTCCGAGGTTCTGCGCGGGGCGGGGATGACGGTTCTCCTCGCATATTTGAGCCTTATAAAGCGGATCTGAGTCTGGATGCCCTGGGTGAGAGGCGAGGATGGAAGCAGCCTGGTGCTGCAATGCCGAGGGCCTCTTCACAAGACCCTGATCCTTCCCGCCCTGGCGCATCTTTGAAACCCCCATTCTTCATCAGCAATTCGGATAGGGCCCCCGAAACTTGTCTGGACAGTATCGCTTATGATAGGGAGGTGTATCTAAAAGAGCATGCTTTGATTTGTAGATTTATGAGAGTTTGGCCGAAGTTGTGCGACCTCCATGCTTGGATTAGTGAAAGTTGGAAAGCGTACATAGAGGATGAAATCAGCATTTATCCTTGCGCAAAAGGTTTCTTTATTTTGGAATTTGAATCTCTAGAAGATAAGAAATTGATCCTCAACACTGGTCCTTGGTTTTATCAGGGAGATTTTTTATGCGTAAAGCCTTGGCTTCCCTCTTTTGATCCTCGAACTGAGACATTTTCCTCAGCATTCCTTTGGGTAAGACTGCCCTATCTTCCTCTGCAATTTTGGGAAATTAAGTGCTTGATTGCAATTGCAAATGGATTAGGTAAATATCACAGCATTTCAAAAGAAACTATAAATTATGAAAACTCTACATGTGCCCGTTTATGTGTTGAATTCGATTTATCTAAAGGCCTACTGGCTGAAATCACATTGAAAGTTAGAAACAAATGTTGGAGACAACCAGTAGATTACGAAAAGATTGCATTTAGATGTAGAAAATGTTTCTCAACAACACATGGAATCCGACAATGCAACAAGAAGCAAGCTAATGGGCAGGGTGAAGTCAATTATCAGCCTTCTTGGTGGAATGGGGCTGAATCTAGCCACTATGTAATTGCTCCCATGGCGAAGGATGCTCTGCCCTCTTCAAAACCTTTACAGAAAATGTCTCCTATGCAGGGATCTCCTTCCAATATACAATCTCCTAAGCCTTCGGTGATCTCGACTTCCAATATACAATCTCCTAAGCCTTCGGTGATCTCAACGAACTTAATCTCTGAAGAAGTGACAAAGCAGGAAAAAAGCATTGAGCAAAATTTCTCCTATATGCCGGAGCAAGAATGAATAGAAGTAAAAAGGAAGAAATCTCCTCCCTCAAGGGCCAAACACCCAATGACATTAAGATCAAAAAAATCCGGAGTGAAAAATTAAGCATTGTATTTGAGGAATGCAATCTTTTTTCAAAGTAATAGAAAGAGTGCTATCCTCTCTGATAGCAGTTTGCCTAAAAAAAAAAAAAACAATAAGCACCCTCCACCATCACGCTAGCTAACTTACGTATGTGTCGAATCGGTGACCACATGTACAACATTTGAGATCCCAACCTCCTCTATGGTGGCCTTTAAAATTTAAAATTGGAAGTCTGCATCCCTTCACTTCTCTAAACAATCAATAACTCTAGGAAAATAAGAGCGGTTGCCCATTGACTATGATATTAATGAGTGGTCGATGTTTAAATGTGAAAATAAATTTGCACAACTTTAATGAACACCTCAATTGTGGGAATTATAAATATAATAATATCAATACATGCATTATTAATATATTATTAATGTTATAATCTTAAAACTTATAAATATATTATATATATTTTATGAATCAATTTTTTAATATATTTATTCGTAATATATATAAATACATATTATCTATCAATTTATTATTAATATATCAAAATATTTATCATAATATATTATATGCACCACCATCCTCAACCCTGTCCTTGAAACCAACCCCCTCATCCGCTTCTTCCAAAACTCCATGGGGATATGGTTACTTGAATCCACAATACTTGCAAAACTCCCACATTTCCACACCCACAACCTCTATGGCTTTCTTGTTGAATCAAAACCTCTTCACCTTTAGTACCCTCACACTTGTTCATACTAGTTTTGTTTTTGAAAATATAGTTGCAAGTGCAGAAATAAAACAAAAAACCAAAAAACTTTGTAAGTGTTTTAAACTTTGAAAGAAACAAAAAAAGTTCAAAAGGATTTGTGCAAATAAGCAATGGATATTAAACTTACTTCATGATGTAGTTTTGATGCTCTTGTCTTTTTCTCATTGTAGTTCTCTTTCTTTGTTTTCTTCACACAAAAGTTAAAATGGCAACATGAGGGAGTTTTTTGTTTTTAGGTGTTATTATCTTTGTTTTAGGTTTAGGGATGTTGTAAAGGGTCCTTGTGGGTCCCACCCTTTTTTCTTTCATTTTTATGGGTTTTCATTTTCTTTAAATTGAAACTTTTGTAGGTTGGGCTATGGGGAATGGCTAGTCAATCTTGGGGACAATTGGGGGATATCTAGGCATCCCCTGTTAGGGTAATCATGCATTAGCTAATAATTAATTCATCTTTAATTAATTATTTGTTTAATTTATTCTCATGCACTTAAGTTAAACTTAGGAGTTCTTTATTTAGTTAACTAAGTCTTTTTCTATATTAACTGAAGTGAGCTACTATTAGATCATTCTGTCTCATCACATGTGATGTTGACACTTGTCCTGATCTAATCCCTTTACTATTTAGGGTTTCTCCTATATAGCACTCAATCCTTATTGTATTATCTCTCAAGCTTTCATATCTATTTGATAGTCTCTTGCTTCTCTAGCTTTTTCTATTGAGGAATATTGCACATATTGTTTCTAGATCTGTTGCATGGAAGGTGTATTTGTTTGTTGTTTGATCCTATGGCTCGTGGTTTTGTGGATTTTCACAATTGTAACAGGGTATCACAGCCTCGATTCAACGAACCCCTTATCAACTTATGAGGTTTTTTTCTTCAACAAGGGTTACAGGCTTCAGATCTGAATCTCCTTTGCATTTTTGCAAATTTTGGAGGTGGGCGACTCTAGGTGTTCTTTGGCACGAAAAGGACTTTACTGTTGGATATTGAGTAGTTGAGAAAGTCAGATTTTCCTTTTGTTTCACTTGATTTGGGTTCCTAATGCCAAATTTGTGAGGGTTTGAAGCAGTTGTTTTTTTTTTTCTGGATCCAGAGGGTAGCTGCAATTTTGGTGTATTTTGGCGCATAACGGACCTCACCGTTGGATTCAGGAGGTTGATTCCACCAATTTTGACTATAAATTTGTCCAATTTTTCCTTTGGGTGTTTCTGAAGCAAAACTTTTTTACTCCAAGGGTCGTACGACCCCCAGGACACAAAAATAATAAAAAAAAATCCATAGGGCAGCGTTAGGTACTTTTTATAAATTTCATTTTTGAAATAAAAAATAAAATAAAAATTAATAGCTGCAGGTTTCAATTTTGATTGAGGGCGATTTATTTGTTTTGGGCAGTAGAATTGAGGACCCATAGTACTCTATGAGCCCCACTTGGCTGACCGACAACTTTTAAAGCCATTGGCGTCGGCCCCTTTTCTGCCCACTATTGGATATTTGTTGCCGGTGGCGACCTCTATCCGATGACCCTTTTCTCAGTTGCTTTGGCGAATTTAAAAAATCTGGCGGATTTACATTTCTTCGGCAACTTTTCAAATTTTTCGGACATTAGCACGAATCCCGGTGACAAAATTTTTTTCTGCTACCATTGTGATTTTTCGGCAACGAGATTTATTTTCAGGGAGTTGGATTTTTTTCCGTCAAGGAGGGAATATCCCATGAATATTCCTGTTGATTTCAGCATGATGTCATCTATATTGATGCTGACATCAATATGACATCAATGGTACGACCACTAGCCAACGGCCCCAAGTTCCTTTCTCTGGCTTAAGGGAGTAGTTTTTTTTCTTTTGGCCATAACTTAAGCCTACGATGTCAGATTTTGGCAAATGAGATATCGTTGAAAAGCTTGTTCTGCCAACTTTCCAGTTTTGTGCATCTCATTACCTATTTTTTCTGCTAGTGTATTCTAAAACCTATTGAAGTCAAAGGTGCTGTTTTCAGTCCCGAGCTCATAAATTTTGACCAGTTTCTCCATTTTTCGCGATACAGCAGCATTGGAACCGTCTTTTGGAACTCTTTACGGCCATCCATGCGCTTTTTCCAGATTTCTCTCTAAGTACATTT
This sequence comes from Sequoia sempervirens, assembly GCA_007258455.2. Lineage (NCBI taxonomy): Eukaryota > Viridiplantae > Streptophyta > Pinopsida > Cupressales > Cupressaceae > Sequoia > Sequoia sempervirens. Next base: position 96,025 of record VDFB02112239.1, on the reverse strand, counting down.
TATTCAGGTTTTATTTTTTTACACTCAAGTGAATTACCTGGACGTCTTAGCTCTTGAAAACTAGTTGTTTGCATGGGATGATTCGTTTTTGGATGTTCTATATGTATTTCTAGTCTTCTATCCTATTTGGATATTGTAGACATCTTTTTCATACACATTCTCTTTTGTAGACGCACTAAGATAAAGTGCCATTCTGGTGTATATCTTTTTGGGGATTTTGCACATCCTGTTGTGCCTTTTGTAATCACACTATGATGTAAAGTGCCAAGGGGGGGTTTTTTTTTGCCTTTGGTTTTGCATCACACCTTTGTCAAGTGAGTGTCCCTTCCACGACAATAGTGAATCGCAGTCATTCTTGCCTCATGCGTGTGTGCATTAGTTTGCATACCCTTTTATTTGTAGGTTGTTTCTCCTACATGCACTTCTTGGTTTCACACAGTTTCAGTGTTACTTGTCTTGACTCTCCCTTTTCAGCATTATGGGGGGGTTTCTACTGTTGGTGCTAATGCTTCCTTGGTTTCACAGTTTGGAGTGATCTACATATCTAGTTCTTGTTCCTATGTACTTTCAGATGCAACGTACATTAGTGACTAGTTACATGCATTTCAGTGAGTTGGAGATTTTACCATATGGACACTCTTGCATTCTTGTTTATGGAGGTGACCTTTCATTTTCATTTGATCAGAGACTACTGGGTACCTTTGTTGTTTACTAGCATGTTGAGTAGTGTCATTTTTTGTCACTTATACAGTTTCATGTGTTGTTTGTATCTTTGAGTTCCAGATGGTTGCCTTTGTTTTCCATCTGATTTGAGTAATGTTGTTGGGGACACTCATGCAGATTATTGTATCTCTTGTGATTAGTGTTCTTTTGACTATTGGTACCTATATTTTCAACTTGCATCTTGCATGTTGAGTAGTGTCATTGGGGTCACTCGTGCAGATTCATGTACCACCTGTATCTTTGACTTCCAGATGTTTTCCTTTGTTTTCCATTTGATTCGAGTAGTGTTGCTGGGGGGACTCAATCGGATTATAGTCTCCTTGATCTTGACTTTTGTATCTTCGATTTCTAGATGTTTTGCCTTTGTTTTCCATTGGGACACTCATGTAGATTCTTGTTATTTTGATCCTGATCATCATTTTTTTCAGAGGAGGTTCTTCATTTCAGCACCATATTAGTCTTCATTCGATAACAGTCTACAACTTCGTCATGCTTCTATGATGTTCTACATGTTCTCTCTTTTTCGGGACATTGTTTAGTTGGAGGCTTCTTAGTCCTTCACACCTTGATTTGGAGGCTTTTTCAGTCCTTCATTCGCCTTTCTCTCTTTTGGAGAGGAGTTTTCTCCCACTGTGGTTTTCTTCTCTTCTCCAGTTGTGAGATATTCTTTTGTTTGTACATGGGTACCTCACCAGGCCTTGTTTGTCGAGACCCATCATGCATTCTTTTTAGGGTTTTTAGCTACTCCCTATGTTCATCTTAACGGGGGGTGTTAGAGTAATCAAGTATTAGCTAATAATTAATTATTACTCTAATTTATTCTCATGCACTTAAGCTAAACTTTAGAGTTCTTTATTTAGTTAGCTAAGTGTTTTTCTATGTTAACTAAAGTGAGCTACTATTAGATCATTCTGTCTCATCACATGTTATGTTGACACTTGTATTGATCTAATCCCTTTACCATTTAGGGTTGCTCCTATATAGCAGTCAACCCTCATTGTATTATTTCTTGAGCTTTCATATGTTTTTGATAGTCTCTTACTTTTGTAGCTTTTTTTGTTGAGGAATATTGCACATATTGTTTGTAGATCTCTTATGTGGAAGGTGTATTTGTTTGTTATTTGATCCTATGGCTCGGGGTTTTGTGGTTTTTCACAATTCTAACATCCCTTGGCCATCTTAGGAATGGCTAGCCATCCCTTGGCATTTTTTATATGTACTGGAAATGTTTCTCTTTTTTTGGGTAGGGGACAGCCCCAAGGATGTTTCCTACCCATGCCTACATCCCCAAAATGTCCTTGGTGTGGGGATGGGTGCAAATTCCAAGGTACATGTTCCTGTGGAACATAGCCTTTAAGTTCTCGCACCATTGTGATCTTACTAACACAATGTTCTTCTTAAGTGCTTTAAGGTTCATGCTAACAAAGGTTGAATGAGATTCTTTTCTAAAATTGTGTTTTCCTTCTTAAGTAAAGTTTTAGTTCTACATTCAAATATTTATATTCTGTTTCCTTTATAAAATTATATCACATAGATCTTTCTGTATTTCTCTTTCAGTATCTTTACTCAAGTTAGAGGACTGGTTTTCGAATATATAGCATTGTGATTTGACATCTTGTCCTAGAAACAAAAGAAAAGCCATGACAACACCTAATACTGCATCCAAGTTAGACTGCACTCTAATAATATTTTAGTTCCCTTGGAATTGCTGAAAGACCTTCAAAATACAATGGAGGAGTGGGTTATATAGATCAGAAGGTAGAGATTCTAAAGGATACAGCCATTGTTCTAGAAAAGGAAAAGCTCCATATAAGTTCTAACACCTTCATAGATATTTAGTAAAGGAATTTTTACATAATAGATCTACATGGAAGAAAATTTGACATTGCTAGGAATAAAATGTTTGACATTTCTCTGCATGTTCAGTGTTCATTGATGGCAGAATGTATTCCTTGCTCTTTAACATTTAAAATTTTAAAGTTTTTAGATTTTCCATGGTTCTGTTAACCCTTTTAGCAAAGCAGCTTTCTTTTGTACCTTAAAAATATTGTCCATGACAGTCTTTTAAAGAGATACAGTATCTTGAAGTTTCTATTCATGATACCAACTGAAATTGTAAGGATTCTTTTTAAGTGGTTTTCCTTTGGATTCTTCTTTAGCCTCATAGTGCCTTTACCTAGTGAATGGCAACAATCTAAACTTTTGTGTTTAACTCAAACAGCTTAGTTGGTCATATTGTGACAAAAGCATGAGTTGAAAGAAAAACTCCAAGAAGTTTTGTCTTAGTGTAGAACACAAATACAAAATTTTACTCTGAAGAGTGAAGATGATGGCTCTTTGTATTCTTAAGAAGGAAATATATATCAGACTTCTTGAGATGAAAATATAATATTTTAATAGATTGAGTGGGATCTTATTTTCCATAATTTCCCAAGATACTGTTGCTTGCTTGCAGTTTTAAAGAAGAAAAAATTGGCCACTTCGCTATCATTACAGGGCCCGACTCTGGATACTGGCCATCCGCAGTCTCCAAGCTTGACACTATTCCAGAAAAATAAGATAGTTACATCTCTTCTTCCCTGGAAGAGACCAGCATATGTAGCAGCACATTCAAGAAGAATCAAATATGTATCCAAAGTCAGCAAAGGTTCACTGCATATACTTGCAAGGTGTGAAAGTGTTGCATTTCTATATCTGTTTTTATACTGAATGTATCTCATATTTTTTGCAATGAATTTTAAGAGATAAATTTAGTTTTATCCTGTGAACTTTTACAATCAACACATGGAACACACTAAACAAGGTATGTGAAATACTGGCTCTTTATGGTTTCAGTAGGAAGTTACAGTACCTTCAAAATACACAAACTCTTTACTCAAGATCAGTTGATACATTCTGTTTGCACCACTCAGTGGCTACAAGTCTTGGATGATCTAACTTGAAATGGAATAAATTTATTGATAAATAAACTGAAAAGTATAATGGAGTAAGTTGTGTTTTCCTTGTGCATTGATGGTTGGAATTTTATCGTCTATTCAGGAAAATTAAGTCCTATTTTTTAATAAGCATCAGCAAAGATATATGTTTGTCATACCTGTTTACTAGGAAGGAACTATGACAGATGCTACAGTAGAGGAAGGGAATAGAGAGAATAAAGATGATGTTTCACGAGATGTAGTTATTGATGCCAAGGGGCAAACAAAAAGGCTAGTTGATTGTAAAGATTTCCAGAACCCTGAACTATATGCTTGCAAATAATAAAACCTTCAAACTTACATCAGCTGAAAGTAGTATTAAAAGGATAATTCTTTCTATAAAAGCAAGGAAAGCGAGTACCTAATCCTGAGACCCTATGGGCAAGGGTTCAACATCTATATAGATTCTAGATCCAGTCAAAACTTGTCTTGGCAAGAAACATTAAATCTTGCTTTAAAAGTCTTCTACTTGTCTCAACTGAGTGGGGTAGTTTCCCACAAAGAATGAAAAATGATCTGTAATACCAATTTTGTATCACCTTGATTTGATTACTGGATAGTTTAGCAAATCCTTTAAGGATCTTCTGCCGCTCCCCACTGCTCCCTGCCCTTCAACCACATATTGAAGCATGTGACAATTGCAGTGTTATGCCATGAATACCTTAACTGTTGAATACTCATTTTTTTTCACATAGCTGTAGAATTCTTCCCATTATTCCATTTTCTGACCCTCCAATAGGGACCTGACCTTTGTTATTTCAGTTTGGAGCATCTTGCATGTGCTCCTAAAACACTGGTTTGTTCAGTGTAGTCAACACATGTGCCACTACTGCAATTCATGGTCCCATAGATCTCCCAACACAAAATAAATTTTCTAGCCAATCTTTTACCCACTAAAAATGGAAACAATCCAAGCTATCCACAGTGGAAATAAAAGGTCCAGATAGGTCTTGAAGCAAGTTCCAATGCATCGTGTGGAACCTCAAACTGCTAATGAATGAAGTTCAAAATTTGTTAATATCTAAAAGTTAGAAGGGAACCCTAAATTGTTGGATATGTTGAGCAGCAAGTGTTAAATAAAGCATCTTGCTATCAACTAATTAGTCTACAAAAAGAATGTTTTAAGTAAAATATTTTATTCTTAACTGATTGTTGAGTAATCTCTGGGGTTAAGGCTCAATAATCAGCAAAGTGTGCATTAAGGAGCTGATTACCACATGATATACAAGATAATCTGAAAAAAATCACATAGTGGTAGAGGGCTAGAGGGAAACCCTATTGAACAGACCCTGGCAAATGTATTGGATCTGAGAAATTTCCATCCAAGATAATCACTGCAAAAGTTTGCACAAATATTGCCATGGATCTGTGAAAAAAGGATCCAAACCCCAGTCAACCCAACATGTTCAAGATGACATTCCATTCTACCCTGTCATAAGCTTTTATCTAGGTCAATCTTCAAAAAGAGTATTTTTTATTAGATTCACATGCCCATTCATTACCTTATCAAATTATCAAGAATAAACCTATCTTTTATAAATCTGCTCTGCTTTATTCAGACTATCAACACCAAAAGCAACTTGATCTTTCTAGCAATATTTTTGACTAAAGTTTAATAGAAACAAACGACAATGTAATAGGTTGCCAGCCTCCTTCCATTACCCATTTAGATCTCTAAGGAATGAGTTTGATTAGATCCCTAGTAGCCAACTCATGCATCATATCTCTTTTGATGGATTACTATAACATTTTTTATAGATTGGGTCAACTACATGCCCATCTTATAAAAATCCATTGGAAGGCCATCAAGACATGGGGAGTTTTCATTTTTTAGGTCCTTCAAAGCTGCCTCTAGATCCTCCACTTTTTGGGCCACCACTTTCTCACATTGTCCAATAATGTGCTTTGCAAGGAGTTTTTGCTACTAAAGTGAAGATATTTTGAAAATGTTCTTAAAAGATACTTTGAAGCATAGATTAAAAAGCTCAGACTTGACAATAACACATGCCATGTTGTAATGACCCTGCTCAAATCTGACCTCAAAATGCTGATTGAAGGCTCAAGGAATTTCGTCAAACACTTCTGATGCAAACTTCCAGCTTGCTGGTTTGTGTGATCAAACTGATATGTTCCTTGAAAATTGATTATTAAATGCTTCTAATGCTTGAAATTCAATACTACTATGCATAAACTAACATTCCAAGGCATGAATGACTTATATAAATCATCTACAATGCATATTAATGACTTTTAAGTGTAAAAACATGCATCTACAGCCAACTGGTATTTTAACAAACAGTTGGTATGCAACCTATATGCTGATAATAACATCTACAGCCACTTGACATTATGTCAAACAGTTGGCATGCATTCTAAGTACTATTCTAAATGTTCATGATATTGAATATGAACTCCTCCAATCATAGAATCCTTTAGTAAAATGCAATCCCACAAATACATGACAATGTAATCATGCCAAGACTCTTGGCTCACAATATAGATCTCATACAATGTTCAAAATCTGATTACAAACATCATCTACAGCAGCAACTTGAAGTAAACCAATGCAACAAGGAAAGACTGATTTTACAATGCTTAGAGGACTGAATTTGCAAGACTTAATATGCAGACCACATGCCTAAATGATTGAAATTTAATGACTGATGTAAACCTGGTAATGCTGGCTGCCTGGTCGAAATAATTGATTCCTCCTTGTGTTTGTTGAGTTTGCCACCAAATAAGTAGCGCCCAGCCTCCTTAAGCATTTGTAATGTCCCCTTCTCAAACCTGACAATTCCAGTGACCGTTGGCCTTTCGTTGGGAACCCGAAGGCTAGTCGGAAGTTAAAATTAGGGTTTCCTAATTTTGAGGAGGTCATTGCTCAGAGATGGTGGATTCAATGGCGGATTCTTTCTGGGTTTTCAGAGAGCTTCGCAGTGGTAGGTTCATCTCGACATTCAGAGCACTTTTTGGAGTTTACTATTTTTAGTAAATTCTATTTTTGGCAGCTTGCCAGTTGAGTTCGGATCGGTTGACTTCCTGCTTCAGTTTGATCAGATGTTGGCTCAGTTGGCTTCAGGGCACATTCAGAGGGATAAGTTAAGTCATTTAATTAAAAAGGTCACGTTTTGAATATTATATTTTAATGTTGACCTTGGGCCTAGATTAATGACTTAATGTTGTTTTTAAAAGTGGGTCCTTGAGGGTGGCGCCCTCATTAAGAGATGATTTAATATTTCCCTAAGTCAAAGCAAGGGTTTGAGGGGCGCATATTTCAAGAATGATATTTAATTAAAATGTCAAAACTAAAGCTTTGAAGGAAAAGTACGCCCATCATTGAGGGAATTGGGTTTTGACCTAAAAGCTGATTTTAGGGTTTTGTGAAGTCAACGGAAGAATTATAAAAGGGAGTCTTGGTGCATCATTTCTTCATCTTTGGACGACTATACTGTTATGCTGCCGGATTGGCTCTGGAATCGCTTCGAGGAATGAAGGCCTCCTAGCTCGGCATCGCTTCGTGTTTGCAAGACAACATCAAGTGGTGATTCTTAGTTTAGTTTGTGAGTTATTGAATATTGTGCATTGTAATCTGCATTTCAAATCTCTAGATATCTGTTTAGCATTTTAGTGTTTCAGCATTTAGCATCATTTTATGACAGCAGATTTCATGTTTTGATTATATCTCAAAAAAGACAAAAAAGATAGTTCTGGGTATTGCATTTTTATCATTGTTTAGGGGAGGCGATTCTTTGTCTCAAATCTCAGATTTTAGTGTTGTGTATTTAATTTTTAAAGTCAAATCGAACTACTCAGCTGGGCCGTACCATTTGGTGCTGTCTTGGAATTCGTGCAAATTGAAATGGCTGCATTTTGTTCAGTTTAGGGGTTTCATATTGGTCGCCTAGGTTCTCAAGGTGCATTGCATTTTATGACATATAAATCGGATGTGTATTGAGGGAGTTATGAGCAATTCTTCTAGTTTGTAAGCTGCTGATCATATGTTTAAAGTGAAGATCTGTTTGTGACAGTCCTAGCAATCTGCATTATTCTGATTTGTAATTGGCAGTGTGATTTCCTTTGAGATTGTAACAGAAATAACGTTGAGTACTCTATCCGGAAAGAGTCTAATATATTGACATTGCAGGCAATAGTATTTATTGTAATTTGGCAGTAGTACTGACCAGCATCCTTTAATATTGCTTTGTCATTAATTGTAATTCACGTTCTTGCTTTCTATACTAGTGAATTAGTTGTAACTCCGCCCTATGGTAGCTACTCCCCATTCTGGGTGAGCAAGCACATTCTGGGTGTTGAGTAGTTTCAGCTTTCAGCACTTTCATTTCAAGCATTGTTTTGTATTCACTCCGTCATATGGTCGCCCCTCACTCCGCATTGGATTGGGTAGCACATTCTTGGCGTCGAGTTCCTTTTCCAGCATAAGCAGTTTGTTTTAGATCCTCTGACCAATGCTCGCCATCATCGGCGCCATTCTGGTTAGAGTTGCTTTCTTGCACGTTTTGGTTTCTTTCTCTAACCTTAACGGGTGCACTGCTTTGTAATCTTCATTTGAAAAAACGAAAAAATTGGCTCGGAATATTTCAGTGGTATCAGAGCCACGTATCCTGCCATCCTGTGAAATCAGCTTTCTATGAGTGACAAAGAACAGAGGTATCTGGCAAGAGTATACAAGAGAGGCACAGTTCAGTCACAGTTGCATCAAGCCCCAGAAGGTCAAACAGCTTCAGAGATTTTGAGGGCTAATTGGGAGCCTTCACAAGAAACAGAAATGGGGGATAATGAAAGAAGTTCTGGCAACAGAAGTGACAGTGGGAAAGGTATAGACAATTCAGCCAATCTAGGTCAAGGACTAGATAAGAAGATGGATGCTTTGTTGGATATGTTTTCTCTCATGTTGAGGAGATTGGGTCCCAATACTCCACAAAACAATACAGGGCATGCCGGGGAGCACAGTGCTTCCAACCAGCACAATGGTCATGTTGCCCAGCCTTCAGGGAGCAACACTTACATTTCTGCTAGACCATTCAAACCCACGTTTTTGACACCAGCTAACCCACAGCCTGACCCCGAAGAAAATGTTTCATCTTTGGAGAGGGTGAGGATAGGCCGTACGGAGTATGACACCCTTCCTGATGAGGTCAAACTTGACATGTCCTTCAATGATTACATGGAGTATAGAAGGAAGGATAGAGGCCAAGGGAGAAATTATGATCAACGAAGAACCCCGGCACAAGGAGACTGGAATCAAGCTCTCAACAAGGTTACGCTTGCCCATTTTGATGGAAGCGATAATAATTCTGCTCGAGCTTGGTTACAAAAACTAGACAACTACTTGGCTCTTAGGCCAATGGCTGAAGAAGAAGCGATTAGATTCGCTACGCTACACCTAGATGGGGTGGCGCATGAGTGGTGGTACCATGGCCTAGTCACCTTAGGTCATGGGTCTATCACTAGCTACGATGAGTTCACCAATAGACTCATTGAGAGGTTCGAGAAGAAGGACCCAGAAGTGCATTTTAGGGAGTTGGCACAGTTGAGACAGTATGGCACTGTGGATGCCTACATAGCTGAGTTTCAAAGACTTTCAGTTATGGTCACTGGAATCACAGAGAGAAGATTAGTGATCCTATTCACTGAAGGATTGATGGAGCCACTCAAGGGCTGGATCAAAGCTTTTGATCCACCGTCTTTACAAGAAGCAATGAAAAAAGCTAGAAACATGGAGTGGGCTGCTCCCAAAGCAAAGTTCCATTCCAAACCAGCCTTTCACAAAGGGGATAGAGGGAAAAAGTTTCATCAAAAGCCTCACCATAAGGAGTTTAAACCACAGAAACCTCATGGCTCAAGATTGGACCCGGAGACTATCAATGAACTCCGAAGGAAGGGGTTATGTTTCCGTTGTTGGGAAAAATGGTCCCAAGATCATGTGTGCCCAAAGGGTGCTAAAATTCATCAAATTGAGTTCTATACAGCTGATGAAAGCAATTCTGATTTTTCTGATCAGCAAGTTGATTTTGAGGACAGCGATGAAGAAAATACTCCAGAAGAGTCTGAAGGTGAAAAAGAAAGTGGTGGTACATTGGCTCAACTTTCGAGCTTCCAAAAGAATGAGTCTTTTAAAGTTCGTGGGATGATCAAAGGGCAGCGTATTGTTGCTTTAATTGACACTGGAGCAACACATAACTTCATAGACGAAGTTGTGGTGGCAAAGAAAGGATTGCAAACAGAAGACTTTGAAGGGTTCAGAGTTATGGTTGCGGATGGGTTTCACATCTCATGCACCAAGAGGATTCCAAACATGTCAATGCAATTGGGCAATTACGAAGTCAAGGATGACTTCTACGTGGTCAATATTGGAGATACGGATGCTGTCCTTGGCATTCAATGGCTGCGATCTCTTGGAGAGATCTCTCTAAATCTGCAAACTATGGAGTTGAAGTTTCAATCCGATGGAAAGAAGGTGGTGTTGAGAGGAATGTCAAATGGTGGCCCTCGGATTGTATCATTCAAGAGGATGGCGAAGTTGATACGTCATGATCAAGTGGAGTGGGCTGCGGAGTGCATGATTCTTCCAGCTAGTCCAGCTGAAACAAAAATAGAGCATCCTCCAGATATTCAGTCTTTACTCACCAAGAAGAGTAAAGTGTTTGCTGATTTACCTCCTGGACCTCCTCCTGATCGAGGTTCAGAACACATCATAGAGCTCAAGGAAGGAGCTAAACCGGTGATCACAACTCCATATCGGTATCCGAAGAGGCAAAAGGATGAGATCGAGAAGAATATCCGAGAACTTTTGGAGATGGGTTTCATACGCCCAAGCAAGAGCCCCTTTGCATCCGCAGTGGTTCTTGTGAAGAAGAAGGATGGTACCATGCGCATGTGCGTGGACTATCGTGCTTTGAACCAAAGCACCATCAAGAATAGATACCCCATTCCCAGAATAGATGAGCTCATTGATGAGCTACATGGGGCTAAGTTCTTTTCGAAGATTGATCTGAGGTCGGGTTACCATCAGATACGAATGAGGGATCAGATGTGGAAAAAACAGCTTTCAGATGTCACTATGGCCATTTTGAATTCTTAGTCATGCCATTTGGGTTGACTAACGCTCCGGCAACCTTTCAGTCTTGCATGAACCGTGTCTTCCAGAATCAGTTACGAAGGTTTGTGCTGATATTTTTTGATGACATTCTGATCTACAGCAAGACTTGGGAGGATCACCTCAAGCACTTGGAGGAAGTGCTTAGTATCATGGAATCTGAGAGCTTATTTGCCAAAGCTTCCAAATGTGAATTTGGAATGGTGGAGTTACTGTACCTTGGCCACATAATCAGTGCTGAGGGAGTGAAGGTAGATCCAGAAAAAATCAAAGCAGTAGTTGATTGGCCACCTCCTGAGAGCTTGACCCAGTTGAAAGGTTTTTTGGGTCTTTGTGGTTTTTATCGGAGATTCGTAAAGGGGTATTCACAGAATGCTGCTCCCCTTACTGATCTCACCAAAAAGGGAGCCTTTGCTTGGTCAGAAAAGGCTCAAATTGTTTTTGATACATTCAAGAAGATCATGAGTTCGTGCCCAGTCTTGGCTATCCCGGATTTCTCCAAGCCATTCGAGCTGCAATGTGATGCATCAGGAGGAGTGGGGGCTGTCCTGATGCAAGACAAACACCCTATCGTGTTTGAAAGTAGGAAGTTACGGGGTGTTGAGAGGACATACTCAATCTATGATAAAGAAATGCTTGCTATTATGCATGCATTAGCCAAGTTCAGGCAGTACTTGGTGGGGAACAAATTCGTGGTTAAGACTGACCACAATAGCCTCAAGCATTTTATGCACCAGAAGGATTTAAATGAGAGGCAACAGAAATGGGTGAGTAAGCTTCAAGCTTACGACTTTGACATTGAATATGTCAAAGGGAAAAATAATGTCGTGGCCGATGCTCTCTCCAGAAGGCCTCATCTTAGCTCATTGTGTGAGCTTACTGCAGATTGGAGAGACATGTTGCTTGCTGATTATGCCAAAAATCAGTTTGCAACCAGCATTCTGGAAGGTACTTTCCATGATGAAAAGTACCAGGTGGTTGAGGGATTGATTCAGTATAAGGGAAGAATCTTTCTGGTGGCTGATTCTAAGCTCAAGAAGAAGATTCTTTTGAATTTTCATGACATTCCAGTTGCTGGTCACCAAGGTTTTTTCAAGACCTATAGGCAGATCCGAGAAAGGTTTTCTTGGAAAGGTTTGAAGAGAGAGGTTCAACGCTACATTCAGGAATGTCCTGTTTGTCAAGCAAATAAAAATGAGCATACATTGCCAGCCGGTTTGCTGCAACCACTTCCAATTCCCAATCAAAAATGGGAAAGCATTTCAATGGATTTCATCACTGGGTTGCCCAAGGCCCAAGGGAAGGATTGCATTTACGTGGTAGTTGACAGATTAACCAAGTTTGCTCATTTCTTTGCCATTACCAGCACTTTTTCTGTAGCCCAAGTTGCAGATTTGTTTTTTCGAGAAGTGTTTAGGCTTCATGGGTTGCCAAAGAATATTGTAAGTGATAGGGACAGCAAGTTCCTAAGTACCTTTTGGCAAGAAGTTTTTAGAATGAGTGGTACTGTGCTCACTCCAAGCACGAGTTATCACCCCCAAACTGATGGGCAGACAGAAGTGGTGAACAAGTGGTTGGAAGGCTACTTGAGAAATTATGTGTCAGAACAACAGAAAGCTTGGGTTAAGTGGCTGCATATAGGCGAGTACTGCTACAACTCTACCTTTCATATGTCAATCAAGATGTCGCCTTTCTTGGCACTTTATGGATATGAAGCACCCAGTTTTGCAGATTTGGTGTTTGGTGACAGCAAAGCACCATTAGCCAAGGATTTGTTGCAACATAGTCAAGACATAATGAGATCCTTGAAGGATAATTTGTAGATTGCACAAAATCAGCAGAAGTTGTATGTTGATCAGAGGCGTGTTGAGCGTTCGTTTGAGGTTGGGGATATGGTCTATCTTCGTTTACAACCTTATAGACAGTCTACTCTCAAGAAGAGTGGAGCTGAGAAGCTCAAACCTCGCTTCTATGGGCCATTCAGGGTCATCAGAAAAGTTGGGGCAGTAGCTTATGAATTAGAGCTGCCTACAGATAGCAGAGTGCATAACGTCTTCCACGTGTCTCGCCTCAAGAAGGCACTTGGACACAATGTGGTTGCTTCTTCACAGTTGCCACCATTGGATGAAGAGGGACAGTTGGTTCTAGTTCCAGAAGAGATACTTGATGTCAGAGAACGTTCTTTGAGGAATAGAACTATCAGAGAATGTTTGGTTAAGTAGAAGAACCTACCTATGGAGGATGCAACTTGGGAAAGTGATGAGATATTGCAGCATCCTAGTTTGCGATTGCTTGAGGACAAGCAATCTTGGGGAGGGCGGACTGTAATGTCCCCTTCTCAAACCTGACAATTCCAGTGACCGTTGGCCTTTCGTTGGGAACCCGAAGGCTAGTCGAAAGTTAAAATTAGGGTTTCCTAATTTTGAGGAGGTCATTGCTCAGAGATGGTGGATTCAATGGCGGATTCTTTCTGGGTTTTCAGAGAGCTTCGCAGTGGTAGGTTCATCTCGGCATTCAGAGCACTTTTTGGAATTTACTATTTTTAGTAAATTCTATTTTTGGCAGCTTTCCAGTTGAGTTCGGATCGGTTGACTTCCTGCTTCAGTTTGATCAGATGTTGGCTCAGTTGGCTTCAGGGCACATTCAGAGGGATAAGTTAAGTCATTTAATTAAAAAGGTCACGTTTTGAATATTATATTTTAATGTTGACCTTGGGCCTAGATTAATGACTTAATGTTGTTTTTAAAAGTGGGTCCTTGAGGGTGGCGCCCTCATTAAGAGATGATTTAATATTTCCCTAAGTCAAAGCAAGGGTTTGAGGGGCGCATATTTCAAGAATGATATTTAATTAAAATGTCAAAACTAAAGCTTTGAAGGAAAAGTACGCCCATCATTGAGGGAATTGGGTTTTGACCTAAAAGCTGATTTTAGGGTTTTGTGAAGTCAACGGAAGAATTATAAAAGGGAGTCTTGGTGCATCATTTCTTCATCTTTGGACGACTATACTGTTATGCTGCCGGATTGGCTCTGGAATCGCTTCGAGGAATGAAGGCCTCCTAGCTCGGCATCACTTCGTGTTTGCAAGACAACATCAAGTGGTGATTCTTAGTTTAGTTTGTGAGCTATTGAATATTGTGCATTGTAATCTGCATTTCAAATCTCTAGATATCTGTTTAGCATTTTAGTGTTTCAGCATTTAGCATCATTTTATGACAGCAGATTTCATGTTTTGATTATATCTCAAAAAAGACAAAAAAGATAGTTCTGGGTATTGCATTTTTATCATTGTTTAGGGGAGGCGATTCTTTATCTCAAATCTCAGATATTAGTGTTGTGTATTTAATTTTTAATGTCAAATCGAACTACTCAGCTGGGCCGTACCATTTGGTGCTGTCTTGGAATTCGTGCAAATTGAAATGGCTGCATTTTGTTCAGTTTAGGGGTTTCATATTGGTCGCCTAGGTTCTCAAGGTGCATTGCATTTTATGACATATAAATCGGATGTGTATTGAGGGAGTTATGAGCAATTCTTCCAGTTTGTAAGTTGCTGATCATATGTTTAAAGTGCAGATCTGTTTGTGACAGTCCTAGCAATCTGCATTATTCTGATTTGTAATTGGCAGTGTGATTTCCTTTGAGATTGTAACAGAAATAACGTTGAGTACTCTATCTGGAAAGAGTCTAATATATTGACATTGCAGGCAATAGTATTTATTGTAATCTGGCAGTAGTACTGACCAGCATCCTTTAATATTGCTTTGTCATTAATTGTAATTCACGTTCTTGCTTTCTATACTAGTGAATTAGTTGTAACTCCGCCCTATGGTAGCTATTCCCCATTCTGGGTGAGCAAGCACATTCTGGGTGTTGAGTAGTTTCAGCTTTCAGCACTTTCATTTCAAGCATTGTTTTGTATTCACTCCGTCATATGGTCGCCCCTCACTCCGCATTGGATTGGGTAGCACATACTTGGCGTCGAGTTCCTTTTCCAACATAAGCAGTTTGTTTTAGATCCTCTGACCAATGCTCGCCATCATCGGCGCCATTCTGGTTAGAGTTGCTTTCTTGCACGTTTTGGTTTCTTTCTCTAACCTTAACGGGTGCACTGCTTTGTAATCTGTCATTTGAAAAAACGAAAAAATTGGCTCGGAATATTTCAGCATTAACAATGGTTCCAAAATTTATTCAGATTTTATTGATGCCTCCTTCATGAAATCGTCCTCCCATTCTTGGCTGCCCCTTGCACTTATTATCAGATCTCTGTAACAAATTATTATTATCACAATCTCGCCTCAAATAGCATGTAATCGCATTAGCAAGTGCCCAAGAATGAAGTGCAGGTATAGCTTTGCCAAATCGATGCCAAAAGGAGAAGAAATGAACAAAATCGTGGATTTATGCAGACTTAAAGATGACTGAAAGAAATATATCAGAAATCTGGAAATGAAGAATGCTGCAAATCGAACCCTAGTATGGCCAAAAGATGAAGACTTTGATCACCAAAATGTCTCCAATAATTTATCAAATTGAATCATACAAAAATCTTGGCCAAAGGCCACAAAGTTTTTACAATGAAGCTCAAATAGAAAGTCTGGAGTAACTTTCTCCCAGCTGCAATAATTCAAGTGATATTTCACACCCTCAAAATTGCTCACCAATTGAGAGTTTTCGTTCTCAATGGCCAAAGACAACTGCAGAAACCCTAGGCTCCACAACTGAAAAACATCAAACATCAACTTCAAATCTGGATGATAGGAAATGAGCCCTCAATGCCTATTTATTCTTTTTCCTCAATAGGTCGGCCTCCTCCTAGAACTTTCCCAAGTCACCTTCTAGAAGGAATATTATAATATTATTTTATTTTATTATTGCATTTTATAATAATACAAAATATTAATCAACTCCTAAAGTTCAATATAACATTATAATATAAAATAAAGGTTTCCATAAATAGAAATATTCATGATGATACTAGGAAAACCTTCATGAAGTCACGAAATGAGCCAACCAATCAATTGGGTATCTGCCAAACGATCCTCTTAGCAAGTCGCATTAGCCTACGAGGATCAAGAATAGGCTAATTCCTCTAAACTTCATTGCTCATGAAAAATGGGACATTATACATGGCGGTATGTTCATGCACCTCCCTATTCCAGCTTGTAGCTTCCAATGATGGCTGTGCTCTTGGTGTGTTTCTTGGTAGAAAAAGACTATGTGGTGTGCATAAAGATGTAGGTGGTGGCACTCTACTTGAAGTAGAGGAAGTGGGGGGCTTGGAGGCCGATGTGCCATGAATGCGTGGACCACAAAGAGAGCCCACAATGTCAAGATCTATCTCCTCATTTGATTGAGACTCTACTTGTGAATGACCATGTCCACCAGCTATGGCTGCCTTTGTTCTCTCCCTTTGCAGTTTTTTCTCTTCAGCAGCTACAAGTAGGGCATTCATCTCTCTTCTTATCCCTTGTATGGCCGTAGGACAAGGCTTGGCATCATGATGAGTAATGCTTGCAAGATGGTATTTCAAACGATTTATGCCTCCATGATGTACCTTATGACATTTAATGCAAACAACCGATCCAGGTGTCAATCCCATCACGACATACTTCCATGTAGGGTCTCTAGCTCCTGGAGGGCGATGTAATATCCCTTGCTAGTTTTGATGTGAATTTTCCTTCAAGGAATATTGTCAGGCTCACCAAAATGTGAACAAAGATTTTGGTTGCTATGGGCCCTCTAAGACTTCTAGGGTTTTTCACCTAAAGGAGAGGGATAGGCCAAAATGGGCAATGTTCACATTTTTGAAACCATTGTAATATTCCTTGCAATATTTGACCCTAATTTGCTGATTAAGGCTCAAAGAATATTGTCAAACACTTCTTATACAACCTCTAAACTTGTTGCTTCTGTATTTTTAGTTTGTTTTGCTTGCTTGAAGTGATTTCAAATGAAGTTTAAATGCTTGCAAATTAACACTACAATGTCTAAGCAATGATCTAAGATGCTAATGCAATTATTTTTGTCTCTTTTGAATGCATATACGTGAACTCTATATGAAAAACACTCACCTACAGCAAATTGACATTTTGTCAAACACTTGGCATGCAAACTAATATGATAATCAAGAGTACTATGGGTATGAACATTACATCAAACAATTGGCATGCAACTCATTCTCCTTTATTGCTTGAAAACTCAATTACAATGATTAGCCAAGACTCTTGGCTGACAGTAAATGTTCTATTACAATGCCAAATCTGATATAAATTATCGACCACAGCAGCAAGACTAGACGATTGAAATAACAATGCAAAACAACTCCAAAAATCATGAAGAACCTGATTATAGCAGTGCCTATGATGATGAAGATGTAGCAATCAACAACCAAGCCAAATGATCTCCTCTTAGGCCAGATCGATGCTTTCACCTAGCCATCCCTGTTCTGATGTAAAATGCAGATATAAAATCATTTGCAACCTTTGAGTCTTCCTTCAAGCATCAAATATCATCGAATTTCCCTCACAAATGGAGTGCTCCAGCTAGAAGGTGAAATAGATGCACACAATGGCCTCCATGAAGCTGATGTGATGACTGTAATAAGATATCAAAATATCATATCATGCCAAAATCGTCCCAAGTGAAGATGAAGATGATGTATCCCAATCTGCAAATAACTCCTAATTGAATTTCCTCAAATTTGGCCCTTGGCCACTAAATTTGCAATGGTGAGATGACTAAAATATCACCTCCAACAGCTGCAACCCTTCAGTAGATAGTTTCACTACCTCAGTTATGCAAATCAATGGGATTATTCGTTCCCAAAGACCTCCAATGTTGATTGTAGAAACCCAAGGCTTCTCCACAACAAAGCATACCAAAATCAAGTATCAAATATCCTGGATGATTTGAAGCCAAGCCCACCCCCTCTTTATATACTTTTATCGTCTTGAGGTCGGCCCCCTCGAGAAGCTTCTAATTAATCATCAATTATTTTATTTTTAATTTGCACTTTATAATAATATTAAAATACAACTTCATAATTCATAAAGTGCAAACTTGATGGCAAAACATTATGTTTTCCAACATCCGAATAACACAACATTAAGTTTTCCAACATTCAAATGAACATAGGAAACCCCCATTGAACCATTGAATCTAGGAGAAGAAGCCATCCACTGACTAGGTAACTGCCTCAAGACCTTCTAACCATTCCTATTAGCCTACGAGGGCCACTGATAGGATAATTATGCTGATGTGTGAATGTCTAACTAGAAGGGGACATTATAGATAAGAGCTTGAAATTGATGGTGGCACAGGCACTGATGGGGCGGAGCTTGAGGCTGAACCTGAACCAAAAGCCTCTTTATTTTCCATTATATTTTGTATTTAAGCTAAACATACAAAAAGAAAGTACAACTTATTAAAATTTTAAATAAAAAACCCAAATTATAGATAAATCATTTAAAATATGACTAGATTTGATTTAAATCAATATAGATGTGGTTAAATCAGTAATAAAATTATCTAATCTAAACATTCTAAACATTTTTTTGAAAAATAAAGATGAAAATAAAAAGAATAACCTAGGTATGAAAAAACTATGAAAATAATGAAAAAAATAAGAAAAAATAAACAAAAATTAGTGATCAATCTTGTTTTTTGGAATTTAAATGCAACATCCTACTTCTTTTTGCTATATGAAGATATTTTTTCAATTTAGATGCAAGATTTTGCAGCAAGAATGAAGTAAAATGATTTAAACCAAAAAAAGTGAAAAACCAAGAACCTTCTTGTGATTCAAATTTGCCTTTGAAATTTGCAAAAAAAATCCATTTAGATCATCTCTCCTCAATGGAAAAATGCTGGAAATGGTGTTTTTCTTGCTGGGAAGGGTTTTTCTGCTTTGCAAATGAAGTTTTGAATGTCTTTTTTGTTGTGAAATGGGATTTTTGGATGCAGGGGCTTGTTATTCCCATTCGCGGTGAGTCTTTTGCATGGACTTGCCGAGTTTTCGACAAAAACTCGTCCCCTAGACCTAGCAAGTAAACCTTGGAAAAACTCTCCGCAATGAAAAACTCACAGAAAACTCGGCGAGTCTGCCAACTATGATATATGCAATTGAGCCAATGAGCTCAATGAGCCTTGAAAAGAGAAAGGAAAAAACTAGAGGCAACTAGCAACCAAACTAAAAGTAGAGGAAAGAATAAAATGGGTGATTTTGAGGTAGATAAAGAGAATGAATCGAAGGATTTTATGCAACGACAAGAACAAACAACGCAATTGCTTCTCCAAACACTCCAAAATTTGAATAATACAATCAGTTCTCTTAGGCCTACACAAACCAATGGAAGAGATGTTAATTCAATCCATTCTCAAAATAACAATAGAACTCCATTGAGATCACCACCTAGAGTAACACGACCTACATTCTTACCTAGAGATAAGCAGTCACAAGAAGAAGAAGAACCAAACATGGTAGCAAATGACTTTGATGAATGTATAGATGCATACTCAAGACTTGATCCAAACCTTAGAAGAAAAATTCCATTTAGAGAATATTATAATGCAAGATCAAGAAATACCTCAAGAGGAGAATATAGACAACCCAACAAAAATTTGCAGCAAAGACTAAGTAAGATGACTCTTTCCACTTTTGATGGTTTAGGGAAGGTCACTGCATGAGCATGGGTTCAAAAACTAGATACCTATCTTTTTCTTAGCCTTATGATGGAAGAAAAAGCTATTAAATTTTCCATGAAAAAAAGTTACCTCACAATTGGCAAAACCTTGGCACAAACTGCAGGATAACTTGTCAAAGAGTTGAGTAATAACGTAATCAAACAATCTGATTCAGAAATATAAAATTCACAACTAGTTTTCTTTCCCATTTCATAATGAGTCTACATTTCAGAGTGAAAACACGATGAAGAAGACGCATTTTAAAGATTAACACAAATAAGGCGATGAGGTACAATGGAAGAAAATGCAATAGAATTCTAAAGAATCTTAGTCATGGTGCCAGATATTACCAAAAATACACTCAAGTTTTTACTTATCGAAGGACTCTCTGAATCACTTAGGGGATTGATTTGATCTTTTGAACCATCATCTCTACAAGATGCTATTCAAAGGGCTTTAAATTTGGAAGACACTACACCTAAAAACAAGATCTATCCCAAGAATATACCATCAAGGTTGCATAAGCAACCTCATTACAAGGATAATTGGCAACCAAGGGCATTACCTCCTCAATCCAACATGGTGGAAGAAACCAAGGATGAACTTCAAAAGAAGAAATTTTGTTTTAATTGTAGGGAACAATGGGAGCTAGGTTATCGATGTTCCAAAAAGGGACAAGTATGCAACATTGAAGCAGTGACCGATGAAGAATTAGAGTTGGAAGAACTTGAACTTGAAAGGAAGAAGAGGAAAGAAGAACAAGAATTTGCAAGTGGTACATTGGCAACACTTTTAGTAGCACCCAAGTATCACCCTTTTAGAATTTGTAGTGTTTTACAAGGTCAAAGAGTGACTGTATTAGTTGATAATGGTGCTTTGCATAATTTCATTGATGAAGGTCTAGTAATGAGGATGAAATTAAAGGCTGAAAACTTTGAAGGTTTCAATGTAGTTCAACTCAACATTACCTTGGGGAGACACCAATTACATGAAGATTTATATGTGGTAAACATGAGTGATATGTATGTGGTATTGGGCATTCCGTGGTTACATTCTTTAGGTAGATACTATCAAGATTTTCAAAAGATGGAATTATGTTTCCAACATAATGGAAAGGAAGTAATTCTACAAGGTCTGTCGAATGGATCTCCAAGGGTTGTATCGTCCAAAAGGATGGAGATAGCATTTAGACATGGGAAAGTAGAATGGGTGGCACAATGTATGATCCTTGATAAATTTTCACCTAAAGAAGGGAAGACTACTCATATTAATATCCAATCTATCTTAGACAAGAACAATGGGGTTTCCAACAATAGTCCACCTAGATTACCTCCTAAGAGGGGTTTTGAGCACACCATTGAACTAGAAGAGGGAGAAAAACTAGTCATTACCACACCTTACAGCCACCCAAACAGATATAGAAATTGAGAAGATAATTAAGGAATTACTTGAGATTGGGAATATACAACCTACCTCTAGCCCTTTTGCTTCCTTCATAGTATTGGTGAAAAAGAACGAGGGTACTATGAGGATGTGTGTGGATTATAGGGCTCTTAATAAAAAATCTATAAAGAATTGATACCCCATACCTAGGGTTGATGAATTAATTGATGAAGTCCATGGTGCAATATACTTCTCTAAGATTGATTTACGTTTCGGATACCACCAAATAAGGATGAGGAGAGAAGATGTTCACAAAATTGCTTATAGGTGTCATTTTGGACATTTTGAATTTCTAGTCTTAACATTTGGACTAACTAATGCTCCGACCACATTCCAATCCTGCATGAACGACATATTCAACAAACAGTTAAGGAAATTACTTTTGGTATTCTTTGACGATATACTAATTTATATTAAAACTTGGGAAGATCGCTTAAGGCATATTGATGAGGTATTGGGGATACTTGAGCAACAATCAGTATTTGCTAAAGCATCTAAATGTGAATTTGGGATGACTGAAATCTTGTATTGAGGGCATAAGATCAATGCCCAAGGAGTTAGAGTAGATGAAGAGAAAATCAAAGCAATAGTAGATTGGCCTTAACCTAAGACTCTAACACATTTAAGGTGATTCTTAAGACTATGCAGTTATTACTGAAGGTTTTTCAAAGGATTTTCAAGGCTAATTGCCCCATTGACAAATTTAACTAAGAAAGGTGCTTTTTCATGGAATTAGAAGGCACAAAGAGATTTTCACAAGCTCAAAGAAATAATGAGTTCTTGTCTAGTATTAGCCATTCCATATTTCTCTATTCCATTTGAATTAGAATGTGACGCTTCAAGAGAAGGTATTGGAGCCGTATTATTGCAAAATAAACATCCAATAGCTTTTGAGAGTCGCAAGCTTAAGGAGATGGAAAAGGATTCTATTTATGATAAAGAGATGCTAACTATTATGCATGCTCTAGCCAAGTTTAGACAATACTTAGTTTGTGGAAGATTTATTTTTAAGATCGACCATGATAGTCTAAGATTCATCTTGAACCAAAAGGATCTAAATTATAGAAAGAAAAAATGGGTTAGCAAGTTGCAAGCCTATGATTTAATATTGAGTTCATGAAGGGAAAGAACAATGTTGTGGTCGATGCTTCACGAAGACCTCATTTATGCTTTATGAACGATATCCATGTGGATTGAAAAAATCCAATACTTGTTGAATATGCCAAGGATGCATTGACTAATAATATATTGGAAGGAAAACTACAAGATGACAAGTACAAGGTGGTGGAGGAGCTCATTCTATACAAAGACCAAATATATTTCGTCCCAGGATCGAAAATTAAAGAATTTTTTTTGAGGGCATAACATGATACTCCATTAGTGGGTCATCAAGGTTGCTATAAAACATACAAGAGAGGGACAAATTTTCTTGGAAAGGCCTCAAAGGGGATGTTTTGAAGCATATAAGGGAATGCATGGTTTGTCAAAGAAACAAGATAGAGAAAAGATTTCCTGCCAATTTGTTACAACCCTTACCCATACCAAATCAAAAATGGGAAAGTATTTCAATGGACTTCATCACAAGGCTTTCAAAAGTACAAGGAAAGGATTGTATATTTGTGGTGGTCAATAGGCTAACTAAGTACACTCATTTTCATGCCATATCTTTTGAATACAAAGCACCACAAGTAGCTGACCTCTTCTTTAGTGAAATCTTTAAACTACATGGACTACCCAAAAACATCATAAGTGATAGAGATAGTAATTCCTCAGTTTATTTTGGCAAGAAATCTTTAAGTTGGTCGAAACTGAACTCACCCCAAGCACTAGTTACCACCCACAATCGAATGGACAAACCAAAATTATAAATAAGTGGCTTGAAGGATATTTACAAAACTATGTCATAGGGCAACAAACAACATGGGTCAAATGGTTACATCTTGGAGAACATTGCTACAATTCTACTCATCATATGTCAATAGGAATGACTCTCTTCAAGGAATTATATGGTTATGAGGCAGTATCATTTGGAGATTTGATTCTTACAGATAGCAAAGTCCTTGGAGCAAGAGACTTGGTTTAACAAAGTGTGGATATTTTAAACACACTCAAAGAAAATTTGCAATCTGCTCAAAATCAACAAAAGATGAATGTTGATTGTCATAGATCTGAAAGAACATTTGAAGTTGGAGACTTAGTTTTCCTAAGGTTGCAACCTTATAAACAATCCTCTTTCAAGAGAAGTGGTGTTGAGAAACTAAAGCCATGATTCTATGTGCCTTATAAGATCATAAGAAGGATTGGTAAAGTTGCTTATTGTGGAGCCACTCTAATGTCTAATTAACGCGGTGATACTAGGTATAGACACAACTTAGAGTACGTGAGAATCCCTAACTGAACAATTCATTTTTCACAAGATGGTTGCATCAAATTATCAACCAAGGAGTCGTAAAACTTTAGATAGTGCTAGCAAAATATATGCATTCATAGATTCTAGACACATCCTACATCAATGGAGTATAGGAAAATACACATGTACAAATACAGCAAAAGCTAGAAAATAGAATAAACTGCTAATCTACAAAATAGGAGAAATGAATGTAAACTATTACCTTATGCTATGGGTACCTAATGCTTAAAACTGTAACTATTAACTATTGAAAACTGCAGTGTCCTAACCTAGTTAATTCCTTCGGAGTATGAAACTAAACATGAAGCTATAGAATTCAATTCATGAATTACAACACATGTATTCATAACATATAATTGAAAACTACCAACTGAATTCAACAATCCATTATCTAATCTAACAACAGAAACTGAAGTGGGTTAGTAGTACTTCAAGTGTCCCTTGCTTGTGTTGTTGCTTCAACAAAAGTTGTCAAACACTCATTTACTCATCAAATCATGGTATCAAACCAATTTCCTTTAATGCATTCTAACACTAAATGATTACATAAAATCTAACAAGAATCTGTTGAAGATCTTTGTAATGTAACACACGTTCTATTGCTGCAACTACTGAGTAATGATGATAAAAACAGATAACCAGGTAATTAACTAACTAGGTAACTAGACCTCCTTGACAGAAGATCCTACTTGATAGGGTTTGTGAGGAGTTTCATTATTCATGGACTGAAAAAAAACTCATGAAACAACTGCCAACTCGCCGTCAAAGATAGGAAGAGGACTTAGTCTGAAATAGAAAACAATAACTATATAAAGCAAGAGTAAAGATACCAAATTCGGATTCTATACCCAATAGTTTAACTGCTCATCAGAGACACATTCTTTAGAATAGTCTTGTCATAAATTAGTCCTGCTACGAGTAGAACCCTTCTCCTGGCTTTCTTATTTGGTGAGCAAGAGGGTTATGCGGTGACTTATGACTGATCAATAAATGATCACCTTCGTTTCCTTCTGAAAGTGTCGCACCGTAGTCATTTGACTCTTCTGCAACAATCTGTAGTCCTTATGTTGTGGGTTATAGTTCTTCTTGCTGCAAGGTGTTAGTCTTATTCCTAAGGCATCCACATTATTAACAATCATAAATTAAATATACAATCCTACCAAATTTCATAGACATTCATACATACATATATCAACATAACATATTTCCATTTCCACATACTTAAGACTTCTTAAAAGTATATAAAAGTATAAAAGGTCTTACTAATGTCTTGAAACTTAGCAGAAAGAGATAATGTAAAGTATGAAATGGTGAAAGGAAACTAGCTAATTATGGAGCCCATCATTTCTCATCCTCAAGCAACTTCAAGGTCGAAGGTTATATTGTAGGGCCATCTCTTTGAAGTCCGTGACACAAGTCACCCCTTTACCCTTCTTCAAGTAGAAACCTTGTTGATCCGAGAGCTTTTCCAGTCTTTTGTTCTCTGCTACAGTACCTTGCTCTTGATTCCTCCCTATCCAATATGGTATGGGAAACTGGAGGAGAGGATGATGGAAGGTAAGAGGAAACGAAGTAATTCCGTTTCTTAAAGAAATTGAAATGTATTTATGTGACCTGCCAAGTGCTGCCACATAGTTGTAAGCGGAATGAGGTTCCTTCTTATTCAGTTATGGCATGAGCTCCCTCCATCTTCCTTGAGCAAAGACAAGTGTCTCTCTAAGTATGCCTTCTACTGCTAGTCCCTTCATTCTTTTGTAATCCTTTTCTCTGCAGTCCATTATCTTTGTTGCAACTACCCCGTGCTCTAAGAGATCCAACTGTTGTTCTACTACTGCAGTCTGGTTTGCTACCTCCTCTCTTAGCTACAAAGGGAGAGATTTCTCCCTCTCTTGATATTCTTGCATCAGTTGTCCCCTTTGATGTTCATTTCTAACATAGGAAGCTAGAGCTCTGATCTGAAGATTTCCAACAAATATTAGTGGGTTCCATGCAGTTTCATTTGAAAGAACCGAATTGTGCAAGTAGAATTCACACAATTGGTCTTGCATTTCTGGTGTAGATTTCTGGAAAGTGTCTAAGAACAATTTTTTTCTATTTGTGGCAAGAGGAAGATCATGAATTATTTGACTAAACTGAAAGAATACAAATTTTTCTTGTAAAAACAGGGTGTATACTCTGGTAGGAGGTCTACACCTCACTAGTTGAACTATCTTGTCAACCAGTTCCTCAATTTTCACCTTTAACCATTTTAGCTCTATTTCTTGCTTTTCAATTGTCCTGGAATGTGTAGATATCATTTATGTTTTCTCCTTTTCCCAATCTTTTTCTTTATGGGAAAACTCTTGTGTTTTCTCTCACAACTCGATGCCCAATGACACAACAGTAGGTATAGTAGGGGTCTTTATGCGTCCAATTGAGCTCTTAGGAATTGGATCTTTTCCATTTGTTTCAACAATGGAAAGCTGTGCCAAAATTTATAATTGTGATCCATGCTCAAATTTGTGGAGTTTTTCTTCCAACTCCCTAATCCTTGCATCCCTTTCACTGTTCTTTTGTTAATATGTTTTCAGTTGGTCTTCTAGCTATTTGATTCTCTACAAGGGCTCTTGCAGTTCTTTATTTGTGTTCCTCCCTTCTAAAAAGAATTCTTTTTCAGTTTCTAGAAACTGCCCTTCTCTTACCTCCTCTGAATGCATATACCCTTCCTTTGAAATAGGGCTTTTTGGAGGTCTATTCTTTTTTCTTTCCATAAAAATATCTTTTGACTCTGAGTTAGAAGTGCTAGTTAAATACAAGGGTTGTACAATTGGTGCTTCTGTATCATCATTAGAGACATTTTCCTCAAAATCTGTATTCGTTTCAATCATCACAACATCTTCCTTTTGCTTTTTATCTTTTTCTTTCATGGGCCCCTTCTTCCTCAGGTGATGCGATTGCCTTCTTGATTGTGTGGCCTTTTTTTGCTTCTTTGCAGGTGTAGAAGCAGAAGCCACACTTTTTCTTTTCTTTGCCTTTGGTGTGCTCATAGTGGAAGCTGGGGTTTCTGGATCTTTTTCAGCTATGGGTTGCTCAGCAAAAGCTACAAGTTGAGTTTCATGTAGTCCTTGCTCTTCAGGTTCCTCTGTGCTGCGGGTAGGTGTTGCAACAGGGGAACCAGAGGGTATTTATCCCTTAGTTGCAGCCGTGGAAGGTTCTTCTGCTTCTTGTTCTTGACCCCTTTATTCTTCATTATGCATTGGAATAATGTTATTGATATTGTTACAATTCAGAAAATCTTCCCAAGATACATTGGGAAATTGAACCCTAAGACTTCTCTTAACCAGTAAAGTAACTAGACAGAAATGTGATGATGCCGATTGATTCCTTTTTCTCTTGTATTTTGATGACATTCTTTTCAACAAATTATATAGAAAATATGGAACATTTACTAGCCTTTGATGGCATAAATGACTGAGCAATTTAAAATGCACTGTGTATAATAATGATTGTCTCGAATCACAAGTTAGATACCTAACAATGTGTGCAGCTATAGAGGCCCAAAGCCAAGGTAAAGATAAACGTTTTGTACCTTGTGAGGAGGATTTCAAATTCTCACCAAGCAAGGAGAACTCATTTCTGGCTGTGATTGTGTCTGCCCTCACTGGAAACTCTTCTCCAACCCTTGGAAGACCTGATACCTTTGCAATAGCAACCTCTAATGCATCGACCCTTAATCCCCTAACAATTGCCTCGTCATTTTACAAGGTGCTAGCAAATTGATGGGCCATAAGTTCATTGTATTCATTAAGCCTAAGGAAGTAATGTAACCAACCTGCTTGTTGGAAGATAGGTACACATTGTTTATCCTCTAGCAACAAATTATGAATTGCAAGCTCTTTCCTTACTATGTCACCTCCCATTATAGCTTCACCAGCTCTGTTCTACTTTGCTTTGTATAATCACCCAATTTTGTTGTCTCCTTGCTATGCTCTCTGCTTGATCACCCAATTCTGCTTTGAATATTTCTTCTCTCTTTTGGACTCTCCTAAATTTGGTAATGGCAAAAAATTGTATAGGCAGAAAATTGAAAGTAATTGAGACAAAATGTAGGCCTAACTTAGACAAAATATAGGTCTTTGGTCTACCCCTCCCCTCAACTAAAGTTGTTCATCAGTTAGTAGGCATGGAAAGGGCTTGGGAAGTAAGTATTAAGTAGTGGAATTCAAAACATGTAGTTTAAATGTTTGCATGAATAATAAATATTTACTAAATTAATAAGCTTGAATGTTAATTATGAGAGGTAAATGCGAAGAGTGGCTTTTGACATGCTATGAAGTGAAGTATGGTGCATGTGAAATTTGTTGAATGTCGCCATGCAACATGTTAAAATATTTGAAATGATTTGAGGTGATGGCTACAAATTGTGGGTGGTCGTGTTGAAGTGTAATTCGGCCTGAGCACAACACGTGGCAATGAAGTTGGAGTTATGAATAAAAAGTTGCATAAAGTACATGATATGGAGAAGTGGAATTTATGGCATGGTATGGATGATGTGAAAAGGTGATTTGATTTCTACATGTGATGGTTGAAAGAAGTTGCATGTAATGAAAGTGAATGATGGATGTTATGGGCACAGGTGAAATGATGGCTATGCAAGTGCTACGGGTTGATGAATGAAACAAGTCCCTTTTGAATATTATGCCTTGGGGCATGATGCTATAGGTCCCTTATGCTCTATGGTTTCTCAGAAAATGAAGAATTCCGAGTGTCACCTATGCATGTGTGTGCATGTGATGTGTTGTAAAATTATACCTGTGGAATAGCGGTAGGCAAGCTGTGTAGCTTGTCTGTTGATAGTTTCGATGAAGTGCTGGTAATTGTTGATGAATTATGTATCTCTAGTTCCAATTGATGTTGTAGTGTTTGAATGATTTCATCCTTCTGTAGTGGCCTTTTTTATAGCTTCAACCTGTGGCCATTAACTGACAGTGAAAACCTTACAACATCAATTGTTTGTAGCTGAATTGCTCTGTTGGGAAAAACAATCTATGTTTCATATGGCCCAAGCCATCTGGTTTGCAATTTCCCTTTGTAATCCTTATACTTTGAATCATAGAGTAGTGCTCAATCACTTGCATTAAACTGCTTTTTCTTGATAAATTGATCATGCCACCTCAATCTTTGTTTCTGCACGATCTCAGTGTGGTGAATGGCTTCCATGCGTATCTCATCTAAAGCATTGAGTGAAATGACCCCCTTACAATTTTTTCAATTTTTTACAAGCAGTTTCACCTGTTAATGTTAGAGAAATCATAAACCAACCCTGGAATGTGACCCTACACCAAGAATGTACACCAAGATCCCAATGACGGGCGAGGTGTGAGCATAAGGCGCCAGGAATCGTTAGCTTGTAAACTGAATGTTGGAAATACAAAATATGCAACTCGACCACTTATTCAACAAGAGTAGATTGACGACTCAGCCGATCAACATTATGATGATTACAAAGTGCAAGAAAGTAAAGTGTGGGCGGCTTGCCAACCCCTTCCGCTTGTTCAGCGGGAAGTATAGTTAAGAAATGCTGAAAGTAAAGATGGTGAGGCCTGTCTCTTCCACAATTGTGGGAATACAATAGAAAATTGCAGAAAAGTAAAAGAGCTGATTAGTACTATTGATTCAGCATTACAATGGAAGTGTAATCTGCAAGTAGCCAAGTATTATTGTTGTCCAAGTAGCTGCAAATGATATCAAATGTTCTCCAAACTTCATAGGACTCTCAACCATGAAAAAAATGCCCAAAAACTCCAACTACAACAATCTGATATAAAAGACCAACAAACTAAAAGCACACACTAGGAACTAGAAACCTCACCAAAATGTTCATAACTCACTCAATACTCCACCAAAACACTTGAAACGAAACACAAATGAAGCCTAAGGAGTAGGTGTCCAAGCCAAGACCAAGAAACAACTGCAAATTGAACTATTAGTTAAGCACGCTTCCGAAGACACTCCCAGGCAAAGGTACGGCCTCCTAGGAGGGGCGACCAGCATTATAAAATCCAAGACTTCATAAAAAAATACCAAACTCAGCAAATAGGGCACCCAGGGCTTAGGAAATTATTGAACAACTACCCAGAAGAAAACAAAAATCCCTCTTAGACTCATGATTGAAAATCACTTTCAGCTCCATAGTAAACCAACAACCTGTAAACTGACAAACACCCAAAAGATATCAGAAAAATTCAAACAACTTCATTACAATGACCTCCATTTGTTCTTCAGTGTAAAGAACAACCTTCTCACTTAGCTAGTTGCAATCTTTGAAGCAATAAACTAAGTATAAGCTAGGAGGTATGCATTCCTCGAAGCAATTCAATCACCATTTCGGCAGCACTTCATTACAATTTCTTCATGGATGAGAAATGAGAAGCCCAACACTCATATTTATAACCTTTTCACTCCAAATTCAAATTCAATCTCCCTCCAAGATGTGCCTAACTCAAATTCACATTCACCTCACAAAATTCTGTAATTTGCATTTCATTTCATCATGTCTCTAAGTAATCCATCTCAAGAAAGCATTACACTTTATCAAAATTACAAATAAAGTATAATATTGGCATCCAAAAGCATTAAAGTGAAATACTTTATAAAATAACTTGTCTCCTCAAGGCTAGGCGTCCACATGAAATATATTAAAATATGACTTAATTATTTCTTCCATAGTTACGAGACTCGCCAGGACTCGCCAAGACTTGGCGAGTCCTGAGTCGAGTCACCTTGGTCGAGTCCTGGGGGCTCGGACTCGGACTCGGTCAAGTCCTACCGAGTCTTGGCTAGACTCGCCAAGTTTGGTGGACTTGCCAAACTCGCCGAGTCCAGGAGAGTCTTGTTAGCACGACTCGGCAATAGGGACCCTGCGAGGGGCGCTGCCCCTCGACCCCGCTGGTGGCGTTGCCCCTAGACCCCCACAAGGGGCATTGCCCCTTGACCCCACTGGGGGCGCTGCCCTCAAACCCCCGCAAGGGGCGCTGCCCCTTGACCCCGCTGGGGGTGCTGCCCCCAGACCCCCGCAAGGGGCACTGCCCCTTGACCCTGCTAGGGGCGCTACCCGCAGACCCCCGCAAGGGGCGCTGCCCCTTGACCCCGCTGTGGGCGTTGACCGCAGACGCCCGCAATGGGCATTGCCCTTGGCCCCACTAGGGGTGCTGCCCCCAGACCCCCGCAAGGGGCGCTACCCCTCGAACCCACTAGAGGCACTACGCCTACACCCCCACAAAGGGCACTGCTCCTCAACCCCATTAGGGAAATTTCCCTAATACTTGATATTATGGCTACTGAATCATCCATGACCTATCTTAGACACATTTGTAGGAAGGATGTAGGTTCCTTTGAGCCATAGACTTCTAGTTATTGTTTTGAATCTTTTGATATTTCATATTTGTTTGGAACATTTGATGTCATGGATTTCATATTCGATGATTTTTGTATACATTTGAGTCTTTGACTATATATCTAAGTGTGCTATTTCCTTGGGCAACTCAACTACAATTTGTGTTTATACTTATATGATCGATGTATACTTGTGTTAGTGACGAGGACCTTGATTGGGTTGACCGGGCAAATAGAGAGGTTGAGGCTATAGCCATGGCAGAGGAGAGGCTAAAGCATGAGCAAACACATCCACAACTAATGTTGGTGAGGGTGGCATGGAGTCACAAGCAGAGACTATGGTTGTAGTTGCTACATCATCTAGGACCCACCTTAGATGCCTTCGTAGGAAGGATGCAAACTCATTTGAGGCATAGACTTGTAGTTATTGTTTTGATATTTCATATTTGTTTGGAACATTTAATGTCATGGATTTCATATTCCATGAGTTTTGTATACATTTGAATAATTTTATATATCTAAGTATGCTATTTCCTTCAGTAGCGTAACTACAATTTGTGTACTTTATACTTATGTGAACAAAGGGTGCTTGAAACAAGTTTTAAATGCTTAAAATCTCTAAATTTATAGGGTTTTTTCAACGTTTTTTCATTTTGCCGAGTCTGTGCCAAGTCCGAGTCCCGAGTCGCCGAGTTTCCGAGTCGAGTCACCCTCACCGAGTCCGAGTCCCGAGTCGCTGAGTCGCCGAGTCGAGTCACCCTTGCCGAGTCCGAGTCTCGTAACTCGTCCTCCAAGCCTTAGCCAAATTTTATCAAAATATTATAATATTTTACCTCCACAAGAGAAGCACACAACACAAGCTTTGTCCTGCCAAAAATAGCTCAGAAGTGTTGAAGACCAAAACTGCTCAAACTGACTTGCCTGAAATAGCCATTGCACTGAATTGCTAAAAAGCTGCTAAAAATAGCACTACTAAAAGTAGCACTTACTAAAAATAGCATACTGCTAAAAATAGTAAGTTGTTCCAAACTCATTTCGAGCACAAATCAAGAGTTGTCGTGACTTACTAAAAATAGTAAGTTTGGAAAAATCCTCTTTTTCAGTTGCATGTCACATCACCATGAAGCTCTCTGAAAACCTAGAAGGAATCCAGAATCCTAACTATGAAACACCAACATGTAACCCTCCAAAACTACCAACGAATCCGCCAAAAATGCATGTCATTATTTTGTCATGCATGTTACCTCATCCTGAAGCTCTCCAAAAACCCAAAAATCTCCATTAGACATGCGTTAGAAACTCTCGCATGCAAGCCTTCAAAACCTCCTATAAAGTGGAAACCCTAATTTCAACTTCTGACTAGCCTATAGGATTTCAGAAATAGGCTATTAGACATAGAAGAGCATAGGGCTAAATTGGGGACATTATAGTCCACCCTTGCCAAAATTGCTTGTCTTCAAGCAATGCAATAACACTCCAAACTAATCCCACCAAAACATATAGGATCCTAGGGTCCCATATCCATCTCTAAAAAGACCCACCATGTTGATGTTGCTTCTCTTTGTCCATACAAATGAAACCATTGTTCCAGAACTGCACTAACCTTCCCTGCAACCTCAAAGAGTTAACATGCCTGAAATTCAAATTGATGAACATGGAAGGATTGGAATCAAAATCTAGCAGCATCTCACGCCTAATAAACTCTGAGGAATTAACATTTTCAATGTCAGTGACTATTACCATTCTAAGAACCAAGAAGAATAATCTAATCAACTCAAAAATATTCTCATTAGTATAACTCCTCAAAGCATCAAACAGAGTCACAATAGCAAGAGTGTCTTCATCACCGCTATTTGCAAGGGGGAAAGTAGCTCTTTGCAGAGTCAAGGTAGTTGTGTCCTCAAAACTCCTTAAGGATGCACAATGCCTCCTCCAAACAATGCTGATATATCCAATAAGACTTCTGAAATCTTTCACCAATCTCTCTCCAAGAGTCTCAAAAAGTTGAACCAAACCAAGCATTGGTTGGCTACCCCAAGCATATGTACAAGAAGAAGTACCAAGATGGCTACTGAGATGAACTTGAACACTATCGAAATGCAGATTCAAATCACTCCAAATTCTCATCTCTCCCACTTGAGGCCAAAAATCATTGCTAACAAGAGATTGGAAATTCTGAAAATGAATGCACCAGCTGTCAAACAAGACTGAAGTGGTCAACTTGAGATCTGATTTAAGGAAAATCAGCATCCAAGAAGATAAATGGCTGCTGCAAAACTGAAAACCAGTATCCAAAATATCACATTTGCTCATATCCAAGGCTGGAAACATCCTCTCAAGAGGCTCCAACCCCACATAAAACCACCCTTTGCTCGAAATATCTCTCCAATCCACCAGTTGATGAGCAAAAGGAACCAACGAATGGTTGATAAGGATGGGGACATCATCAAAAAATCTGAAAATTGAATCCTTATCCCTCCAAGAATTCATCTTTCCACAAGTACTGAGCTCCATCAACCCAAGTTGAGGATTCCAAGCATGGATACCCAACTGAAAATAATCTCCAACACATCGGAAAGAAAACATAACACATCTCTGAGTGTTGGTAAAAAACAAGTGCATACTTGTGAAATTGGCATCCCCTCTAGTAAACCTTTGAAACCAATCCATGAAAGCTTCAGCCGAAGAAATGGATTGACAAGAGTGAAAACACCATGTTCTGGTCCATCTTCCCAAGTGGAGTCTTCATCCTCCACCCCACTTATGCATTCAGTATCAAGTAGCCTCATAAGATTTCTAATTACAGAATGTGGCACATCCTCGTGGTTTGATATTACATCATCCATCACAAAGAAAGGATTATCATAACTTTCCTCAACACCCACTTCAAAGAGAGGATTGTCAAAAATTTGAAAGTCATTCCTTTCATTTTGCTGATCCAAACTTGCAACTTTTGATTTTCTTGTGACGCTTTCTAAATTAAACTCCTTTTGAAGACTATCAATTTCTCCAATCACTTGCTTGATTTCTTCAGCTCTGTGTGCACTCTCATGCTCCTTGAAAAGTTTGAAGTCAACAAACTGGTCTTCTACCTCCGTTAGATTCGACTGAGTATCTTTTAACATGTCCTTGGTTGATTCAAGTTTCAGAGTGTGCTTATCAACCTTTCTCTTACTTCCTTGGAGAGCACAAATGGTCTCCTTTGCAATTTCAATGGCATGATCTCGATCTTCAATCAAGTGCATGTACTCTGAATTCAATGTCTCCAAGGAATCTTTGATAAGTTGCAAATTGGGAAGAGCAACTTCATCCTTAACTCCTCTTCATCTTTCTTCAAGTTGAGCTTTCTAGTAAAGCTCTTCAACCAAGCTATGTGTGCGATCAAATTTAGATAGAGCTAGCACTTCCTTGTCAATGGACACTTTGAATTGACCTTCCCACTCATAAGAGTGCAAAGATGGTGAACTACTGGTAGGCTGCAAGAAAAAATCAGAACTTTGTTTCTTGTCTTTTCTGCCCTCATAGCTGCTGTAATATTCTTGTCTTTCACCACCAACTAGCTGAGAATGCTCAATGTTATGAAGAGGATCATACTCCACAATCTCTTCGACCCTTTGCTTGCAATCAGCTTCTTGAATGGGTAAATCAGATTTGTCTTTGAGAGCCTCTTTAAACCTTTCATCCTCAAGAGCCATAAGGTCTTCTAGCTCTTCAACCTCCCTAGTGGCTGCAACCAACTCAAAGGGATCATCATGGAGCTTTTCCAAGCAATCTTCTTGATCAAAGACACCTTCTCCTCCAAAGGCCACCTCATAGCTTGCAATGCAATCTGATTTTTGATCTTCATCAGGATCAAAGGAAAATTCATCCCACACAGGTTCTTTATCATCCTCAGGTGCTTCCACACCCGGATCCCAAATGCTAAGGGGCTGTTTGTTTGGATCGAAAGGAAAGTGTACATCATACTCTTCCTGGTGTGTGGACTCTTTGAAAAAGTTACCTCCCAACTCACTTAAACTGATATCTTCACAATCATTTCTTTCCAATGGTTTGGTTTGATGATCAAACCCAAGACCACCCATGACACCACTGTGATGAAGTAAAGAATCTTCAATGTTAGCTGTTTTGAAAACTTCATCATTTTTATCTTCTATGAACCCATCATGAGTAAGTATGTCACTTATTTCTTCATTGGCAGCTCAATGCACACCAAAGAGGTCTTCTTGGCTACTTGTCATAAATTTTTCTTGTGAAAACTCTTGGGAAGTTGGGACAGAAATAAGAGGAAAATCCTTAATCACCAAATCTTCAACATGATCTTGCATGAAATCATTGGAATCATCACCAACATCATCACTATAGTAATGGTCAGAGGCTGGTTCTATGACAACACTAGTATTTTCTTCATCTTGCTCTATCTTCTTCAAAAGGGGCTCCATTTTCTCCTCACATTGATTAAACAATTCATTGATCAACATATCAGCAATAGGAGAAACCTTTTTTTCACGTTCATATGCGTCCAAGAGGAGAGATTGGACATTTGGTGGAATTTCATCAACCTCTTTAATAGTGAGAACAAGAATATTCTTTACAGCTGCAATAACATTCTCTTCTTGTTCGCACCAAGTGGATATGAAGAGGTAGTGAAACAAGTGATAAATCTGATTTTTCATTTCCAAGTCTAATATTAAGTTACTTGTCCTGAGATCTGAAAATGTCTTTAAGATAGCAGCTCTTCTGGGAAATTGACTGCTACCAATTTCATCAAGATCATAGGAACTTTCTACAATCCTATGAAGAATCTTCTTCATAGTTTCATCATCATAAGGCATCAAAGGTGCTAGAATCCTCGTAACTTCACTAAAGCATGAAGTAACCAACAAACTTATTTCTTCATCTGGATGGCCTATCTAATAAGGATGAATCAAAAAGGTTATTGCAGGAGATAATGCCTTATTCACTTCTTCACCTCTTGTCTGACATTCTTCATTGAGTCTTGTACCGGAAATGGAAAGTGACCTTGCCAAACTTCTTTCTTTTGTAGAAGCCAAAATAAAATCTGACTTCTCACGGTTCCTAAACTTCAGAAAATGTAACATCTTTGGAACTTTTGAAAACTGAAATTGAGTTTTGTGCTAATCTCTGGTGTAGAATCTGACTTCTCTGTCACTCATCTAACAATTGAGCTCTGTCCTTTCACAGGATGGCAGGATCTTGGCTTTGATACCACTGAAATGACCCCCTTACAATTTTTTCAATTTTTCACAGGCAGTTTCACCCGTTAACGTTAGAGAAATCATAGACCAACACTAGAATGTAACCCTACACCAAGAATAAACACCAAGAACCCAATGACAGGCGAGGTGTGAGCATATGGCGTTGGGGATCATTAGCTTGTAAATTGAATGCTGAAAATACAAAACATGCGACTCGACCACTTATTTAGCGGGAGTAGATTGACGACTCAGCGGATCAACATTATGATGATTACAAAGTGCAAGGAAGTAAAGTGTGGGCAGTTTTCCAACCACTTCCACTTGTTCAGCGGGAAGTATACTAAAGAAATGCTGAAAGTAAAGACAGCAAGGCTTGTCTCTTCCACAATCATGGGAATACAATAGAAAATTGCAGAAAAGTAAAAGAGTTGATCAATACTACTAATTCAGCATTACAATGGAAGTGTAATCTGCAAGTAGCCAAGTATTATTGCTGTCCAAGTAGCTGCAAATGATATCAAATGTTCTCCAAACTTCATAGGACTCTCAACCATGAAAATCAAGCCCAAAAACTCCAACTACAACAATTTGATATAAAAGACCGGCAAATTGAAAGAACACACCAACAACTAGAAACCTCACCAAAATGTTCATAACTCACTCAAAACTCCACCAAAACACATAAAATGAAATGCAAATGAAGCCTAAGGAGTAGGCATTCAAGCCAAGACCAAGAAACAATTGCAAACTTGAACTATTACTTAAGCATGCTTCCCAAGACACTCCCAGGCAAAGGTACGGCCTTCCAGGAGGGGTGACCAACATTAATAAATCCAAGACTTTATCAAAAAATCCCAAACTCAACAAATAGGGGCGCCCAAGGCCTAGGAAATGATTGAACTACCCAGAAGCAAACAAAAATCCCTCTTAGACTTATGATTGAAAATCACTTTCAGCTCCACAGTAAACCAACAACCTATAAACTGACAAACACCCAAAAGACATCAAAAAACTTCAAACAACTTCATTACAATGAGCTCCATCTATTCTTCACTGTAAAGAACAACCTTCTCACTTAGCTAGTTGCTATCTTTCAAGCAACAAACTATGTATAAGCTAGGAGGTATGCATTCCTCGAAGCAATTCAGTCACCATTTCGACAACACTTCGTTACAATTTCTTCATGGATGAGAAATGAGAAACCCAACACTCATATTTATAACCTTTTCACTCCAAATTCAAATTCAATTTCCCTCCAAGATGGATGCCTAACTCAAATTCACATTCACCCCACAAAATTCTGTAATTTGCATTTCATTTCATCCTGTCTCTAAGTCATCCATCTCAAGAAAGCATTATACTTTATCAAAATTACAAATAAAGTATAATATTGGTGTCCAAAAGCATTAAAGTGAAATACTTTATAAAATAACTTGTCTCCTCAAGGCTAGGCGTCCACATGAAATATATTAAAATATGACTTAATTATTTCTGCAAATAATTCGTCCTCCAAGCCTTAGCCAAATTTCACCAAAATACTAAAATATTTTACCTCCACAAGAGAAGCGCCCAACACAAGCTTTGTCATGCCAAAAATAGCTTAGAAGTGTTGAAGACCAAAACTGCTCAAATTGACTTGCCTGAAATAGCCACTACATTGAATTGTTGAAAAATTGCTAAAAATAGCACTTACTAAAAATAGCATACTACTAAAAATAGTAAGTTGTTTCAAACTCATTTTGAACACAAATTGGGCAGCCGTTGTGACTTACTAAAAATAGTAAGTTTGGAAAAGTCCTTTGTTTCTGTTGCATGTCACATCACCGCGAAGCTCTCTGAAAACCCAAAACGAATCCAAAATCCAAACTGCAAAACACCAACATGCAAGCCTCCAAAACTGCCAAAGAATCCGCCAGAAATGCATGTCATTATCTTGTCATGCATGTTACCTCATTCTGAAGCTCTCCAAAACCCAGAAAGCTCCACTAGACATGCGTTAGAAACTCTCGCATGCAAGCCTTCAAAACCTCCTATAAAGTGGAAACCTAATTTCAGCTTTTGACTAGCCTATGGGCTTCCGAAAATAGGCTATCAGACATAGAAGAGTGCGGGGCTAAATTGGGGACATTACATTGAGATTGTGCAACGTCTCCTTTTGTGCTTTAGATAAATCCATGCCCAATTTCAATGTTGTTCTCAGGGTTTTATATTCAAATTCTATTGGAAGGACTACCTTTTTGCCATACACCAACTCATATGGTGTGAAGCCTTTTGTTGTTTTCCAGGTTGTTTTGTAAGCCTATACTGCTTTAGGTAACTGGTATCACCTAGAATATGCACCCTACTGAATCTTGAATCCAGCTATCTTGTGAAACATGGGATGACCTCTTGAGTTGTGAGACTTGCGAAACCTGAGGTCAACCTCTGATTAAAGTGCGGCTTCCCCTTGGTAAATCACCTAAAAACTAACTCTAACTAAAGAACCTTGCCGGGAAAAGAGGAGAAAGATTGGATAATCTGAAACTAGAATGGAAAATGGAGATGATACACCAAATATAGTAGATTTCTACTTTGTTTTAGCAATACAACCTATCAATCTCAATCTAAAGCTTCACATAGTAATTTGTAACAATAATTTAGAGGTAAACTTAGAACAATAGTAATCAAGGAGTCATAGAACTCACAATAATATCTACTTTTTTTTCATACATCGAGAAAATTGAAACAAATAGAGGCAAAAATATTGATCCTTGAATCATTGAAGGTTGCTTCAATGACTGTTTTCTGGAAAAATAGTAAAATATTACATCACAAGCATATAGTCAATCATTATTTGAGAGTGAAATAAGTTTGGAGATGCAATCGATGAAGAAAATTACAGAAGTAGAGACCTGATTTTGACCGAAAAAATCAAAGGACTGAATGTCCATTTGTCACAATAAATTTTTCCAATGTTTGCAACAAAGCATAGGCCTCTTATTTATAGATTTTGAAAGCCTAAATTCAAAAAGTCATGTTGACTTTAGATATTTTTCCTATGAGTTGTCATCCTTATCCTCTGTAGATAAGATTGTCCTTTTTGCTTTATGAGTTGTCAATCTTATTCTAAGTTGTCATTCTTATCCTTTGTGGATAAGATATTTTGCAATCCCTATCCTGAGTTGTCATCCTTATCCTCTGTGGATAAGTTATTTCCAATCCTTATCCTCGGTGGATAAGTTATTTCCAGTCCTTATCCTTATCCCTTGACTTCCTTTGACTTTGACTTTGACTTTCTTCTGTTGGCTTTGAATTTGACTTTCTTCCCTTGACTTTGACTTTGACTTTCTTTTGCAGAAAATATTTTCCTTTTATTGTTTGTTCTAATTTTCCATAACAAACTAAGTAACATTTTGGCGATCTCAAGGGGGTTATTTGCCTACTGAATAATTGACCAATTGCTTTATACAGTCCATTGGGCATGGAATCTTCATACGGATCAACAAAAAATGTTTGCCTCATCAAAAACATTGCTACCAACCTACTCCAATTGAAAAGAGCTTGCTACAAACAGCAACTTGTGCATAAAGCACTTAGGGAAAAGAAATTTAAAATCTTGTGCAACAACACTTATTAGCAAGAAAGAACACCTACCCTAACTTATACTAACCAACAGTAGTGATGCTCAAACAAATCCATTAACTGGTTTTGCAAAATAACTTCCTTTTTTGACCAACATAGGATGCTTTACATGATCATAAACCGTTGAGTGGAGATGAAACACAAATAGATATTCTATAAACTATTGCAATGCTTCATGAATGATGTAAATAAACTCACTAATTCCTTCATGTTTATCATATATACTATCTTGAAGTGCATAAGTAAGCTGAATGCGTCCTTCCTCAGTTGCAACTTCATGCTTGGGTGCAAGCATGACTTGTGATGCTTTGTGGGCCTCCATCCTAGCTAAATGTCTAATACGACATCCTTGTGAAATAATAAACTTTGAGCTCTCCTTGCTGGTTTCTTGCTTATGCACTGCTTCTTTATTATCGTGCTGATTGGGGAGCTTCATTTCTTGTGACTGATTTGGCAAAAACAAAGAGATTTCTGCACTATGCTTCTGCTGCTCATGATTTTATTCTTCTAGAGGTGCTAGCTTGTAATGTCCCCGTTTTTAGCACTACACCTTTCAATGATTAATGGCCTTTTTCTGATGCGCTGTCGGCAGGTTGGAGGCAGAATTAGGGTTCCTGACTGTTTGGTGGGTTCTCTTGAAGATTCAGGGTTCTGCTTGTTGGAGTTTGGGATTTTGGATTGCGGTTTCTTTCTGGGTTTTCGGAGAGCTTCGCAATGGTGGTGCTTGCATCGCATTCTAAGCAACTTCTTGAATTTACTATTTTTCGTAAATTCTATATTTAGCAGTGGTCCAGTCAGCACCAGCTCAGTCAACTTTCTTTCACTTGCAGTTCATTGGGTGATCATGATTTTTGGCTTAAGAGGTTCATTTTGGAGAAATAAGTTATTTAAAGTCAATAATGTTTTATTTTATAAAATAACCCCTTGTCCTAGTAATATGACTTTAAGTCACTTTAAAGAAGGGGACTTTGAGGGTTATTCTCTCATGAGGAACATATTGCGACTTTTCCTAAAGATAATTGCTCAAGTGGAATTGGACGCCACCCTTGAGAGATGTTATATTATTTTAAAAGTGATTTTTATCTCTAGAGGAATGGGACGCCATTTAGAGGGAGCTGATAAAACAAAGTTAGAAAACCTAAAAGTGTCTTGTGGTGGGGCGCACTTCTTAGGTTTTTCAAGAGATCTTCTCAAAGGTCTATATAACAAGGTGTAATGTCCCCTTCTCAGCAGTGATCGTTTCTGTTGACCGTTGGCCTATTCCGGAGACCCGTAGGCTATGCGGATGGTGAAATTAGGGTTTCCTAGTTTTGAGGAGGTTGTTGCTTGGAGTTTGGGATTCTGATTGTGGATTCTTTCTGGGTTTTCAGAGAGCTTCGCAGTGGTGTGTTCAGTTTGGCATTTCGGGCAACTTCGCGAATTTACTATTTTTAGTAAATTCTATTTTTGGCAAGTGGACAGTTTGGGTTCAGTTCAGTTGGTCTTCTTCTTCGGTTGTTTCAGCTGGCACTTCAGTTTTGGCCTTGGGCGCATTATTCTTGGAGAGAAGTATTTTCCTTATAATATTATATTTTAATATTATATGACCCTTTTGCATAGCAAGCACAACTTAAGTTGTTTTAAAAAGAGGGACTTAAAGGGTCTAGGCGCCATGGAGGAATAAGTTATATTTTATAAAGTCAAATATTGAGCTTTTGAAAAAGGACGCCTATATGAAGGTTTGACTTTATTTTAAAATGTGAAATAAGCAAAAGTGAAAATGGACGCCATCTTTTGGAGGGAAAAGGTGAATTTGAAATTAGGGTTTTGGGCGCCCTCTGGAAGCTTCTAGATGTTTCTCTCTCGTCTATATAATTAGGCCTCAGCTCTTCATTTGGGATCTTTTGTCTACTACACCGTTACACTGCTGAATTGTCTTCAGGCACTCGCTTCGAGGAAAGCACACCTCCTAGCATGGGCTGATCTTCTTGATTGAAAGATAGCAACTAGTTGAGAGGTTAGCTTGTATTAGGTTTGAATTGCATTTCCAGTTGAGTAATTGCATTTTGGAGTTCTAGTTTACATTTTCTGTCATATTTTGATGTTGCTGAATGTCATTGAGGAGTGTAAGATTTGCTCATAGCTCATGAAATAAAAATGCTATCATTCTGGGTATTGAATCTATCAATCTGTTTATGAGGGGCGACCATTCTTGCCAGTTTCCAGATTTTTATTGTGTCTCTTTGATTTTATTAAGGAAATTCGCCCTTGCAGCTGGGCCGTACCATCTTGAAGTACATTGGAGTTTGTGCAAAAATAAATAAGGCTTGTTTTGGGTGGTTTAGGGATTGCATCTTGGGTGCCTACATTAGTATAGTAATCTGCATTTGATCTTTCGTCAATAGGATGTGTTTAGAGTGAGTTATGTGCATTTTAATGGGTTATCATGCTGCTGTTCTGTATTAAATCTGTCAAAAACAGTCATACCAGATTTGAGGAAATTCATTATTGGTGTGAGGAGTTGATATTCA
The DNA here is from genome assembly GCA_007258455.2 of Sequoia sempervirens. Taxonomy (NCBI): domain Eukaryota; kingdom Viridiplantae; phylum Streptophyta; class Pinopsida; order Cupressales; family Cupressaceae; genus Sequoia; species Sequoia sempervirens. The sequence continues at coordinate 53,957 of VDFB02112239.1, read as the reverse complement.
AAGAGTTAGTGAGTTTAGAAAGGGTGCTTATTTTGCTATAGCTTTGGAAGTTCTTATTCTTATGATATTGGCAAACTCTCTCATTTGATTGTAAGCTGAACAGTAGTACTGTCAGCAATTCTCTCCTTTCATTTGATTTACATGTACTTCCCACTGAATAAGTGGAAGAGGCTGGCTTGCCGCCTATTTACTATTTTGCATTGTAATTTCCTAAGTCTCCGCCATATGGTCGTCTCCTATCCATCACGGATTGAGTAGCACATACTTGGTGTTGAGCTAATTTTCAGTATTGCATTAGATAGGGATCCTCTGACCGAATGCTCGTCGTTCACCGGCGCATCTCGTGGTTAGAGTTCTTATTCAACATTTTCCTTTGAGATCCTCTGACCAATGCTCACACCATGCCCACATCGAGATCCTGGTGTACATTCTGGTTAGAGTTACTTTTCGCATCGTTTTGGTTTATGCTAACCTTAACGGGTGCGTGTTGCATTGTAATCAATTGTGAAAAATAAAATAAAAATTGGTCCGGTTCATTACAGTGGTATCAGAGCCATGATTCTGCCAACCTGTTCCCATCAGTGATTCAGTGGTCAGATGAGTGACAGTGATTGCAGATACTACACCAGAGGTCAGGCCAGAAGACAACAGACACAGTTTCCGCTAGTGCCAAAAGCAGATACTCTTTCAGAAGCTTTGAGAGAAACAGAAACAGCAGTGGATAATGGTAAAACAGCTGACAACATGTCAGATAATCTTAGGCAGGCCATGGAGGAGAAGGATGCAAGGATGGAAAAGAAGTTTGATGGAATGATTGAGATGATGTCTCGATTACTTGCTCGGATGCATCAGCAAGCTTCTCAGAACCATACTCCGAATCAAAACCATGCTACAGGAGAAAGCAGTGGTGTCAATGGAAACAATGGGAATAATGGGAACAATGGAAGCAATGGGAATAATGGGAACAATGGTAATGGAGGCAGCAGAACTATTGGACAGCATGATACCATCTCTAGCGGGTCAGCCTCTAGACCGCTCTTCCCTACATTCACTCCAAGGGAAGAACAGCAAGTTGAAGCTACCGTTCCTTTGGTAGACGATGCTAGGAAAGCCTACATGGAGTACTCCACCCTACCACCTAATCTTAGGGACCAATGGTCCTTTGATCAATTCATGAATTAGAGAAACAGAAGACACGGAGGAAGAGTTGATAACCGAGCTAATATGGCTCCTAGAACTGATTTTCATCAAGCCTTAGGGAAGGTAACATTGGCTCACTTTGATGGAAGTGATAAGTGTTCGGCAAGATCGTGGGTTCAAAAGTTAGATAATTACCTTTCACTTTGTCCCATGCCGGAAGAAGATGCCATCAAGTTTGCAACACTTCATTTAGAAGGAGCTGCCCATGAATGGTGGTACCATGGTTTGGTCACCCTTGGCCATAACCTTATCCGAACCTATGGAGAATTCACTAACAAGCTGATTGAAAGGTTCGATACTAAAGATCTTGAAGTAAGATTTCGTGAGCTTGCACAACTGAAGCAGCATGGCTCCTTGGATTCTTACATTGCTGATTTCCAGAGGCTTTCTGTGATGGTGCCCAACATCACCGAAAGAAGATTGGTCGTGTTGTTTTCTGAAGGTTTGGTTGAACCCTTGAAAGGGTGGGTTAAAGCTTTCGATCCACCAAGTCTTGATGTGGCAATCAAGAAGGCTCGTAGTATGGAGTTATCAGCCCCTAGGCCTAAATTTCCGCCTAAGCCTTTTGGCCATAAGAAGGATAAGGTTAAGAGACATTCTTCTAATGAGCACAAGAAGTTCCCACCTAAGTTGACTGAAGAGCAACGTGAACAGCTTAGAAAGGAAGGCAAGTGTTACACATGTCTAGAGCCTTGGACTAAAGGCCATAGATGTCCTGGAAGAGGGCGTTATAATCAAATGGGGACCTATTCTGATTATGAATCAGCATCTGATATGTCTGATCAGCAGTCTTATTTTGGGGACAGCGAGGATGAAAGAGCCACAGAAGAGTCCGATCATGAGCAAGGAGTTGGGGGCCCTATTGCCCAACTCTCTAGTTTCCAAAAGAACGAATCTTTCAAGGTTCGTGGTGGAGTTGGAGGTCATCGTATTGTTGCATTGATTGATACTGGTGCAACGCATAACTTCATTGATGAAGGTGTGGTTGCCAAGAGAGGTCTCAAAACTGAAGAATTTGAGGGCTTCAAAGTCATGGTGGCTGATGGGTTTCATATTTCCTGCACACGAAGAGTTCCTAACATGTCCTTGCAGTTGGGAAACTATGAAGTCAAAGATGACTTCTATGTGGTTACTATTGGTGACACAGATGCAGTTTTGGGCATACAATGGTTACGTTCACTTGGTGAAATCTCTCTCAACCTACAAACAATGGAGCTCAAGTTCCAATCTGATGGCAAGAGAGTTGTTTTGAGAGGAATGTCTAATGGTGGTCCTCGTATAGTTTCTTTCAAAAGGATGGAAAGGCTGATTAGACATGACCAAGTGGAGTGGGCTGCGGAATGCATGGTTCTTCCTGCTAGTCCAGTTGAGACCAAGAGGGAATATCCTCCTGATATTCAATCTATACTCACCAAAAGGAGTAAGGTGTTTGCTGATCTACCACCTGGGCCACCACCAGAAAGGGGTGCTGAGCATGTTATTGAACTTAAGGAAGGGGCCAAACCAGTCATCACAACACCATATAGATATCCTAAGAAGCAGAAGGATGAAATTGAGAAGAACATAAGAGAACTCCTGGAGATGGGCTTCATTCGCCCTAGCAAGAGTCCTTTTGCTTCAGCTGTAGTTCTTGTGAAGAAGGACGGCACCATCCGCATGTGTGTGGATTATCGTGCCTTGAATCAAAGCACAATAAAAAATCGGTATCCTATTCCTCGGATCGATGAGCTCATTGATGAGCTACATGGTGCTAAATTCTTCTCCAAAATTGATTTGAGATCGGGTTACTATCAAATCCGGATGAGGGGCTCAGATGTTGAGAAGACGGCATTCAGATGCCACTATGGTCATTTTGAGTTCCTAGTCATGCCCTTTGGCTTGACTAATGCTCCAGCCACTTTCCAGTCTTGCATGAACAGAGTTTTCCAGAAGCAGTTGAGGAAATTTGTGTTAATTTTCTTTGATGATATTCTCATCTTCAGCAAGACGTGGGAAGAACACCTCAAGCACTTGGAGGAAGTGCTTAGCATTCTTGAATCAGAAAGTTTGTTTGCAAAAGAGTCCAAATGTGAATTTGGAATGAAGGAGCTGCTCTACCTTGGCCATATAATCAGCGCTGAAGGGGTGAAGGTTGATCCAGAAAAGATCAAGGCTATAGTAGATTGGCCACCTCCAGAAAATTTGACTCATTTGAAGGGATTCTTGGGTCTTTGTGGCTTCTACAGAAGGTTCGTAAAGGGGTATTCTCAAAGTGCTGCTCCTCTTACTGACCTCACTAAAAAGGGGGCTTTCATGTGGTCAGAAAAAGCTCAGAGTGTGTTTGATAAGTTCAAGAAAATCATGAGTTCTTGTCCTGTATTGGCCATACCAGATTTCTCCAAACCCTTTGAGTTACAGTGTGATGCATCAGGGGAAGGTATTGGGGCTGTTTTGATGCAAGAGAAGCATCCAATTGTATTTGAAAGCAGAAAATTAAGAGGGGTTGAAAGGACCTATTCTATCTATGACAAAGAAATGCTTGCAATCATGCATGCATTAGCCAAGTTCAGACAATATCTGGTGGGAAGTAAATTCGTGGTCAAGACTGATCACAACAGTCTCAAGCACTTTATGCATCAAAAGGACTTGAATGAGAGACAGCAGAAGTGGGTGAGTAAGCTACAAGCTTACGATTTTGACATTGAGTATGTCAAAGGGAAGAATAACATTGTGGCTGATGCTTTGTCAGAAGGCCTCACTTGAGCTCATTGTGTGAGCTTAATGCTGATTGGAAGGAGTTGTTGCTTGCTGATTATGCCAAAAATCAGTTTGCAACCAGCGTTATTGAAGGTACTTTTCATGATGAAAGGTACAAGGTAGTTGATGGGTTGATACACTACAAGGGAAGGATCTTCTTGGTGGCTGATTCTAAACTTAAGAAGAAGATTTTGATGACTTTTCACGACATTCCACTTGCTGGTCATCAAGGTTACTTCAAGACATATAGGCAGATTCGAGAGAGGTTCTCTTGGAAGGGATTGAAGGATGATGTTCAGCGTTACATCAAGGAGTGTAGCACTTGTCAAATGAATAAAAATGAGCACTCTCTTCCAGCTGGTCTACTGCAGCCACTTCCCATTCCAAATCAAAAATGGGAAAGTATCTCTATGGATTTCATCACCGGGTTGCCTAGGGCCCAAGGCAAAGACTGTATTTATGTTGTAGTGGATAGATTGACCAAATTCGCTCATTTCTTTGCCATCACTAGCACATTTACAGCAGCTCAAGTTGCAGATTTGTTCTTCCATGAAGTGTTTAGATTGCATGGGTTGCCTAAAAATATTGTGAGTGATAGGGACAGCAAGTTCCTAAGCACCTTTTGGCAGGAAATTTTTAGGATGAGTGGTACAGTGCTTACTCCAAGCACTAGCTATCACCCACAAACGGATGGTCAAACGGAGATTGTGAACAAATGGTTGGAGGGCTATCTCAGAAATTATGTCTCGGAACAGCAAAGAGCATGGGTAAAATGGCTCCACTTGGGAGAATATTGCTACAATTCATCTTTCCACATGTCAATAAAGATGTCTCCATTCATGGCCCTCTATGGTTACGAGGCTCCAAGCTTTGCTGATTTGGTGTTTGGCGATAGCAAAGCTCCTCAAGCCAAGGATTGGTTGCAGCAGAGCCAAGATGTTTTGAAATCCTTGAAGGACAACCTTCAAATGGCACAAAATCAGCAAAAGATGTACGCTGATCAGCAGCGTGTTGAGCGCTCATTTGAGGTTGGTGACATGGTATATCTTCGGCTTCAGCCCTACAGACAGTCCACACTTAAGAAGAGTGGAACTGAGAAGCTGAAACCACGCTTCTATGGACCATTCAAAGTTGTTAGGAAGGTTGGAGCGGTGGCTTATGAGTTGGAACTACCTTCAAGTAGTAAGGTCCACAATGTCTTCCATGTGTCTCGCCTCAAAAAGGCACTTGGACACAACGTTGTGGCTTCATCACAGTTACCTCCTTTGGATGAAGAAGGGCAGTTGATTTGGTTCCAGAATAGATTATTGATTTCAGAGAGCGTTCCTTGAGGAGGAGAACAATCAAAGAGTATTTGGTAAAGTGGAAGAATTTACCATCGGAGGATGCTACTTGGGAGGATGAGGAGATTCTACAGCATCCAGACTTGCGATTGCTTGAGGGCAAGCAATCTTGGGGAGGGCGGACTGTAATGTCCCCTTCTCAGCAGTGATCGTTTCTGTTGACCGTTGGCCTATTCCGGAGACCCGTAGGCTATGCGGATGGTGAAATTAGGGTTTCCTAGTTTTGAGGAGGTTGTTGCTTGGAGTTTGGGATTCTGATTGCGGATTCTTTCTGGGTTTTCAGAGAGCTTGATGGTGTGTTCAGTTTGGCATTCCGGGCAACTTCGCGAATTTACTATTTTTAGTAAATTCTATTTTTGGCAGTGGACAGTTTGGGTTCAGTTCAGTTGGTCTTCTTCTTCGGTTGTTTCAGCTGGCACTTCAGTTTTGGCCTTGGGCGCATTATTCTTGGAGAGATAAGTATTTTCCTTATAATATTATATTTTAATATTATATGACCCTTTTGCATAGCAAGCACAACTTAAGTTGTTTTAAAAAGAGGGACTTAAAGGGTCTAGGCGCCATGGAGGAATAAGTTATATTTTATAAAGTCAAATATTAAGCTTTTGAAAAAGGACGCCTATATGAAGGTTTGACTTTATTTTAAAATGTGAAATAAGCAAAAGTGAAAATGGACGCCATCTTTTGGAGGGAAAAGGTGAATTTGAAATTAGGGTTTTGGGCGCCCTCTGGAAGCTTCTAGATGTTTCTCTCTCGTCTATATAATTCAGGCCTCAGCTCTTCATTTGGGATCTTTTGTCTACTACACCGTTACACTGCTGAATTGTCTTCAGGCACTCGCTTCGAGGAAAGCACACCTCCTAGCATGGGCTGATCTTCTTGATTGAAAGATAGCAACTAGTTGAGAGGTTAGCTTGTATTAGGTTTGAATTGCATTTCCAGTTGAGTAATTGCATTTTGGAGTTCTAGTTTACATTTTCTGTCATATTTTGATGTTGCTGAATGTCATTGAGGAGTGTAAGATTTGCTCATAGCTCATGAAATAAAAATGCTATCATTCTGGGTATTGAATCTATCAATCTGTTTATGAGGGGCGACCATTCTTGCCAGTTTCCAGATTTTTATTGTGTCTCTTTGATTTTATTAAGGAAATTCGCCCTTGCAGCTGGGCCGTACCATCTTGAAGTACATTGGAGTTTGTGCAAAAATAAATAAGGCTTGTTTTGGGTGGTTTAGGGATTGCATCTTGGGCGCCTACATTAGTATAGTAATCTGCATTTGATCTTTCGTCAATAGGATGTGTTTAGAGTGAGTTATGTGCATTTTAATGGGTTATCATGCTGTTGTTCTGTATTAAATCTGTCAAAAACAGTCATACCAGATTTGAGGAAATTCATTATTGGTGTGAGGAGTTGATATTCAAAGAGTTAGTGAGTTTAGAAAGGGTGCTTATCTTGCTATAGCTTTGGAAGTTCTTATTCTTATGATATTGGCAAACTCTCTAATTTGATTGTAAGCTGAACAGTAGTACTGTCAGCAATTCTCTCCTTTCATTTGATTTATATGTACTTCCCATTGAATAAGTGGAAGAGGCTGGCTTGCCGCCTATTTACTGTTTTGCATTGTAATTTCCTAAGTCTGTGCCATATGGTCGCCTCCTATCCATCACAGATTGAGTAGCACATACTTGGTGTTGAGCTAATTTTCAGTATTGCATTAGATAGGGATCCTCTGACCGAATGCTCGTTGTTCACCGGCGCATCTCGTGGTTAGAGTTCTTATTCAGCATTTTCCTTTGAGATCCTCTGACCAATGCTCACACCTTGCCCACATCGGGATCCTGGTGTACATTCTGGTTAGAGTTACTTTTCGCATCGTTTTGGTTTATGCTAACCTTAACGGGTGCGTGTTGCATTGTAATCAATTGTGAAAAATAAAAAAAAAATTTGTCCGGTTCATTACACGAGGCTACTTCTATTCTTTTAGACCATCTTTTGTCTACAGTAATGTTACTTTGCGGGAATGGTATTGGATCGCTTCGAGGAATGAAGGCCTCCTAGCTTGGGCATTGCTTCTTGTTTGCAACATAGCAACTAGTGATGAGTTAGTGATAGTTGAGTGATTTTGTAGTGAGTTTGCATTGTAGTTGGATTTGTTTATATAGTGTTGTTTCTTGCATATTAGAATCTTCTGGAGTTGCTGATTATATTGGCTGTAAGTGAGTTTCAATTGCAGATTTGAAAATAAAATTCTTCTTCTTCTGGGTATTAACCCAATATGATTCCTTGGTAAGGGCGCCCCTATTTGCCAAATCTCAGATTTTTTGATGAAGCTTTGAATTTACTAGAAGGAAATCGCCCCTCTTGCTGGGCCGTACCATTTCATGTTCTTGGGATTTGTGTCTTAAAAAGGATTCAAGGTTTGGGTGAAGTTTTGTGGTCCAAGTTTGGCCGCCTCCTTCATAAGGGTGCTATGCATTTGTTTTCAAGTCAATAGAGTTAGTAACGAGTGAGATAAGTGCATTTTAGTGAGTCTAAGGGGTGCTGGTTTGATATATTAAGCTGCTGGTCTGTTATATCAGATTAGAGAAATCTGCATTTTCTTTTTGGATTGGTGTTAGGAAATCATTAAAGGCTTTATGAAAGACATCTTCGTTGTTGCAGCAATTAGAAGAGCTCTAATCCTTGATCTTGCAGGCGTTCTATATTTCATTGTAAGCTGAACAGTAGTATTGTCAGCAATTCTCTTAATCATACTTTACATTCTGAAGTTGCATTTGTATTTCTTTATATCTCCACCACATGGTCGCCTCATTTCCATACTGGAATTGGGTAGCACATACTTGGTGTTGAGTTTGCTTTTAGCATATTAGATGGTAGGGATCCTCTGACCATATGCTCGTCGTTCTCCGACGCATCCTTGGTTAGAGTTCTTGTATTAGCGTTTCATTTAAGATCCTCTGACCATATGCTCGCCATCACTTGGTGTAAGAACCCTGGTGGTTCTCAACCCCGAAACCCTGACTAAGAATGTTTGTTTTTGCAAGTTTTGTATTTTTTTGTGTTTTTGAGGTTTTTTAGACAAATAAGAGAAGCTGCGATTTTTCTAAATAAATGCTTATAAATTCGTAATAAATTCTAGAACTATGAAATAAGCTTGGAAATGCTCAGAGAATATGGGTGCATCAATTTATTATCATTCCAGAGCTTTTACAATGCAAAAAGATTGAACAAATGTATATAAAATATGATTTTATTCAAAAACCTGATTTTCCTTGCAGCCACCAGAGGATAAATGAAGATGTACGGCTGAGTGAGAAGAGCAATCTCCAGGCTTGAAAAATCAATGCTGAAGCCCCAATGATCCCAGGCGCACAAAATCCAAATGATATAATCTGAGGAAGAAGACGTATTTCTCTGTGGTGGGATAGTACGGCCCTGCTGGTACAAAGTACGGCCCTGCTACAGCATCAATAAAGAATAAGTACGGCCTCAATAATTAATGCCAGATCTCTGATAAATAAGCTTTGGGATATTCGCCCCTGTTTGCTGATGAAGTTCTCTGAATATCCTTCCTGAAATCAACTCAATGTGCTCAACTGCAACTCCTGAATGAAGTCACCAAGATGCAAGCTTCAACTGGTATTGCACAGCCTCAGTCTGCCAATTTTTGAAGAGGTATCGTTCTCCAGAAACGAATCGTTTGCTGAAACCCTAGGTTTTGCAAACTCCAATGCTCAGAGCAAATACAAGACAAATTTGAATAACATAATGGTTCGATTTTGTCTTTCCTGTGATCTATGTATGGAGTTAGATGAATAACATTAGTCGTTTGATGAATGGGTTGAGTTAGTAACTTGGATGGGATAATGATTGATTGATGATGCTCTTTATTGGTTAATGATTGTTCATTGTGTCGAGTATGTCATTTGTTATGAGTGTTAAGGTAACATATTAATATATTTCGATTATTATTGTTTGAGTATGTTAATGAGTGACTTAATCAAGTGTTGATATTCCCCGTGGTCGTTGGAAGTATGCGACATGCGTTACTTGAGTTGGGCTCTGGATAGACGGTTGCATTTGAGAATGGCGACTTAAGCTTTGACCTAACTTTTCCACCAAAATAGAAAGTTTCTAAAAATCCTCTAGAAAGGTCTGCGAAGGCCCAGCACGAAGCAATTGCATCTTGAAGCTACAAAACTGCGAGTAAGCGCACCGAGATGATCTTCTGCACACATCTGTCAGCCTACGAGGATCAAAATGATAGGCTAACCACATAACCAGCTGCGCTGACTAGGATGGGGACATCACAGTCCGCCCTCCCTGAAATTGCTTGTCCTCAAGCAATCTCAACTCTGGATGTTGTAAAATCTCCTCTGACTCCCATGTAGCATCCTCAACTAGCAGATCTCTCCACTTGATCAGATATTCCCTGATCACCCGCCTCCGAAGGTGTCTCTCTCTCATCTCGAGGATGGCCTCAGGTACTAATATCAGTTTCCCTTCGTCATCAAGGGGTGGCAAAACTGGAGAGGGTATCACATGCTGACCCAATGCCTTTTTTCAGGCGAGAAACGTGAAACACATTATAGACCTTGCTATCAGTTGGCAAGTCCAACTCATAAGCAACCTCGCCCACTCGTCTAACAACACGAAATGGACCATAGTAGCGAGGCTTCAGCTTCTCAGCCCCACTCTTCTACAGAGTAGACTGACGATACGGCTGCAACATAAGGTACACCATATCACCCACATCAAAAGTACGCTCAACCCTCTTCTGATCAACATACTGCTTCTGCTGATTCTGTGCCCGCTGGGTATTGTCTCGGAGAGACCTCAAAATGTCCTGCTGACTCTGCATCATATCCCCTGCACTCGGCACTCTGCTATCGCTCAATATCAAATCCATAAGGTTGGGCGCCTCATACCCATACAAAGCCATAAAGGGTGTCATCTGTATCGTCATGTGGTGAGTCGAGTTATAACAATACTTGCATAGATAGATCCATCTCACCCAAGCTCTCTGCTGTCCAGCTATATAATTCGCCAAATAACCTTTACCCACTTATTGAGGAAAGGCAATCTGTCACTTGCCCATACATCTGGGATGGTAAGGCAGTACTTCGGGGAGGTCAGTTAGGTCCCACAGTCGGGCAACTCTGCCAAAAGTTGCTCATGAACCCATTTGTCTCTGCCTCGGTGACTATCGTCAAGGGAGGCAACCCATGCAGCAGGAATACCTCTGGCGAAGAGAAATAACTCTGCAGTCTGCGATGCTATGAAAGTAGTAGTAATCGGGAAGAAATGTGCGTATTTAGTCAACCAATCAACCACTATGTAGATGCAATCTTTACCCTGGGCTTTCGGCAAACCCGTGATAAAGTCCATCGATAAACACTCCCACTTCCTATCAGGTATCGGAAGTGGCTGGAGCAATCCAGCAGGATAAGTGTGCTCCTGCTTGTTCTGCTGGCAGACAGAACACTCTCGTACATATCGTAACACATCAGTTTTCAGCCCTTTCCAAGTAAACCGTTCCCGAACCATTTTATATGTCTTATAATACCCGGGATGGCCCGCTATAGGAAGATCATGAAAGGCTCTCAAAACTGTAACCCTCAGCTCAGAGTCAGGAACTAGAAAAATCCGCCCCTTGTAAATGATCAAGTCATCTACAATAGTATACCTGTCGTCCTGCTCTGTCCTGTCAACAATGGTAGAAGCCCATGGGTTCTTAGCATACTCCGCAATAATCCGGTGCCTCCAATCCTCTGTGATCTGTGCCATGGCATTCAACTGAGGTCTGCGAGACAAGGCGTCAGCTACGACATTCTGCTTCCCCTTAATGAAGGTGATGTCAAAGTCATACGATTGCAGTTTACTGACCCATTTTTGCTGCCTCTCATTCGGTCACCCACATTTGTCCAAGGAAATGTTTGAGGGCTATTATTATGGTTTGTCACGGACCTTGAATTCCTTTGCCCACCAAATTGCACGAAGACTTGTGACGGCGCCAATGGCTAGCATCGCTATCATAAATCTTGTAGAATCTCGGGACCCCTAAATAGCATACCGAGATGCAATAGGATGTAACTGCTGTCAAAAGCGACGCAATGCCCTCTCACGGCATCACGGAATAAATCAAATGACCCGTGGAATGGGGCAATTCTAGCACCGGACATGGAAGTCATGATCACCTTGAACTGTCAAAGCACTCTTGCTGTGGTGACCAAGTAAAAGCCCCTTCTTTGTGTCAAATCGGTAAAAAGAGTGTGGCGTGGCAATGAGAACCCACTAATAACAAATCTCATGAAAGCACCTGGCAATGAAACCTCTGGTGGTAGGGTTCTTAGGCGCAAACCACTCAACTATAGCTTTCGGACCTTTTGAGGTCCATACTTTTCACTCCTTGGCGATGATGTGCCCCGAGATACCAACAAATCCTCCATGCAAGGCTCCACATGGATTCCTTAGCATAGAAGACTAGATGCGCCAAGATACCGTGCGCATCTAAGTGAGCGGTCTCCTTCCCGCATGACACGGCTATAAACCAAAATGTCGTCGAAAAAGACTAACACAAACCTCCTCAATTGAGAACTGAAAACCCTGTTCATAGTCGCCTGAAAGGTGGCAGGTGCATTGGTTAAACCGAAGGGCATAACCAAGAACTCAAAGTGACCGCAATGACATCTGAAAGCGGTTTTCTCAATATCCTGCTCCCTCATCTGAATCTGGTGGTACCCTGATCTCAAATCAATCTTCGTAAAGAAGACAGCTCCGTGCAACTCATCAATCAACTCATCAATGCGTGGAATAGGGTACCTGTTCTTAATTGTTCTTTTGTTGAGCTGTCGGTAGTCAATGCACATCCGAAGTGATCCATCCTTCTTCTTCACCAATACAACTGATGAAGCAAAAGGTGACTTGCTAGGTCTAATATGCCCCATAGCTAACAACTCGTTGATGGTCTTCTCTATCTCATCCTTGGTCGTTGGGATAATGCGTAGGGAGTGATCATAACGGGCTTTGCGCCCTCCTCCAACTCAATGATATGCTCTATGCCTCTATCTGGAGGTCTACCAGGTGGAATGTCGCTAAACACTTTCGAGTGTTTAGTCCTCAATATCTGAATGTCAGGGTGGTACTCACCCTTCTGCTGCTCCTGCTGAGCTGGCATCAACATGCACTTTGCTGCCCAGTCAACCATGTCATGACGAATGAGCCTCTCCATCCGTCTGAACGAAACCATCCTCAGATTGCTGTCTCGAATAGCCTTGATGACATGTGGTCTCCCATCAACCTTAAATTTCATCTCCATGTCTCGCAAATTGAGTGTGAACTCACCCAAATCGTGCAACCATGCCATCCCTAACACCACATTCGTATCTCCCATGTTAACAACATAGAATTCAGTCTTGAATTCATAGTTGTTCAGTCTCATCGGAAGATCAGTAATCTTTCGGTCACATCTAAGAGTATATCCATCAGCCACCTTGACTCGAATACCCTCGAATGCCTCTGTCTGGATGCCACGCCTCTCCACCAAACGTGCATCAATGAAATTGTGTGTAGCACCAGTATCCAGTAATGTGATCACCTTCTGACCTGCTAGGAGCCCGCGAAGACTAAACGAACCATCTCTCTGAAGGCTAGTCAAATGAGCTTCCTGTAGCTTCCTTCCACCTTCGTTTTCACCCTCATTTTCGGACCTATCATCATCTGAATGCTCGGAATCAGCTTGTTGGTCTGACAGATCAGATTGCTCTTCGCCCTCATAAAACCATTCCATCTGATTATTTTTGACCTTAGGATGAAGGGGGCATATATGTTTTTCATCGTAGGGTGTCTTGCACCAGAAACACAACTTTATCTTCCGCAATTCGTTCAATGTTTCTTTGTCAAAGGGTGGTGCATTCTGTCTCTTAGGATCCGGTTGATCCTTCCTTCTGTCAAAAGGCTTATTCCTGTCATTATTTCTATGAAAAGGCCTATTAGGCCTAGTGTATGGTGTTGACCCTGAATTGAACTTGCTGCGAGGTGCTGCAAGCTCCATGTTTTGCGCCTTCCTCATGGCCTCCTGAAGGGTAGGAGGGTCAAAAGCCTTTACCCAACCTCTCATAGGTTCTGTCAAACCCTCAACGAAGAGTATAATAAGTCTCCGTTCGGAAATACCAGTCACCATGACGGCAACTCTCTGAAACTCACCAATATACGAATCCAAACTACCTGTCTACCTGAGCTGAGCTAGCTCTCTGAAATAAAGTTCCGGATCCTTCTTATCAAAGCACTCTATGAGCCTGCTGGTGAACTCCTGGTAAGTATTGACTGCATGATGGCCAAGTGTATACATGCCGTGATGCCACCAATCATGCGCTATTCCATCAAGATGCAAGGTCGCAAACTTGATGGCCTCATCCTCATGCATGGGCCTCAGTGATAGGTAATTGTCCAATTTCTGGACCCAAGACCTCGCTGATGTCTTATCAGACCCATCAAAATATGGCAAGGTGATCTTGGTAACAGCATACTGCAAGTCCTTGTTCACCTGTGGCTGTGGCTGCTGATGCTTAGGGGGTCTACGGTCAAATCTGCCTCCTCTGGGTTTATGTACATCCATAAACTCATGAAATGATAATGCCTACCTGATCTCAGGTGCCAATGATAGGTACTCACCATGAAACCTCGTCACATCTGCTACTGACATGCCGTTATGTGGCTGAAACTCCTGATGTTGCCCCTGCTGCTCTGCCCCCGGAGTCGGAGGTGGAGTCTCTCTAGGTAAGAATGTAGGCTGTCCAGGCCTACGCTCCTGATAGATCGGTGACGGCTGTCGTGGTATTGATGCCAAAGGCTGATCTACTGGTGTAGTCCCGCTCGTCTGTCCAATCTGTATATAATGAGGCTGTGTGGGCGTATACTGTTTGATAGTGCCCATCAACTGGGACATCATGTCCATCATGTTATCATGCCTGCGTCTAAACTCCTCATCGGTAATGTCGCCCTCTGCATGTGCTTTCCCTGAATCCCTAACTGTCTCTGTAGGAATCTCACGGTCTACCATTAGGGTTGCAACACTATTTTCACTACTGTTAGAGCTGGATCTGTGAATGCCTAATACACCTGACACTATCTCACCTTCTGGAATCGGTGGACTTGTCCAATCCTCGGCTCTGCCTGTCCCTACACCTTTAATATAGTGAATAGTATCTCTGCTCATGAAAAAGCACCCAAAAAGCACACTGTATTCTGAAAAAGCAACTGAAAAAGCACAGGATGGCAGGAAATCTGTGCTCTGATACCACTGTAAGAACCCTGGTGGTTCTCAACCCCGAAACCCTGACTAAGAATGTTTGTTTTTGCAAGTTTTGTATTTTTTTGTGTTTTTGAGGTTTTTCAGACAAATAAGAGAAGCTGCGATTTTTCTAAATAAATGCTTATAAATTCGTAATAAATTCTAAAACTATGAAATAAGCTTGGAAATGCTCAGAGAATATGGGCGCATCAATTTATTATCATTCCAGAGCTTTTACAATGCAAAAAGATTGAACAAATGTATATAAAATATGATTTTATTCAAAAACCTGATTTTCCTTCCAGCCACCAGAGGATAAATGAAGATGTACGGCTGAGTGAGAAGAGCAATCTCCAGGCTTGAAAAATCAATGCTGAAGCCCCAATGATCCCAGGCGCACAAAATCCAAATGATATAATCTGAGGAAGAAGACGTATTTCTCTGTGGTGGGATAGTACGGCCTTGCTGGTACAAAGTACGGCCCTGCTACAGTAGCAATAAAGAATAAGTACGGCCTCAATAATTAATGCCAGATCTCTGATAAATAAGCTTTGGGATATTCGCCCTTGTTTGTTGATGAAGTTCTCTGAATATCCTTCCTGAAATCAACTCAATGTGCTCAACTGCAACTCCTGAATGAAATCACCAAGATGCAAGCTTCAACTGGTATTGCACAGCCTCAGTCTGCCAATTTTTGAAGAGGTATCGTTCTCCATAAACGAATCGTCTGCTGAAACCCTAGGTTTTGCAAACTCCAGTGCTCAGAGCAAATACAAGACAAATTTGAATAACATAACATAATGGTTCGATTTTGTCTTTCCTGTGAATATATACCTCCTTTGAGAAATTCGACCCAATAGCTCTTTTTAATAATCATTTAATAAAATGATTAAATTCGCCTTTTAGACTTAGGAGAAATAATAATTAATTAAATGACGTCTCACTAATGAATAATAATTATTCATTATGTCAAATATATCACTTTATTATAAAGTATTAAAAATACTTTATAATATATCATTTAATTATTAATATTTAAATATATTAATAAAGTGACTTTAATATAAAGTCAAAATATTAAATATTCAATAATCATTAAATACTCCTTATTTCTCCATCTGACCACCAAACTGAAAAAACTGGGTCGACTCTGAGTTGAATAGCTGAACCAGGTGCCCTGCCCAAAATAGCAGCTTCCGCCTGACCTAACTTTCTAAAAATAGAAAGTTTCTAAAAATCCACTCTAGAAGATTCTGCGAAGGCCCAACCTGAAACAATTGCAATACTGAAGCTACAAAACTCTGAGTAACTGCCTCAGATGATCCTCTGCACACATCTGTCAGCCTACGAGGATCAAAATGATAGGCTAACCACATAACCAGCTGCGCTGACTAGGATGGGGACATCACACTTGGGGCCATTCTTGGTTAGAGTTCCTTCCAGCTCTGTTTCAGCATTAAGATCCTCTGACCAATGCTCACACCTTGCCCACATCGGGATCTTGGTGTACATTCTGGTTAGAGTTGCTTTAGCATTGTTTTGGTTTAGAGCTAACCCTAACGATTGTGTATTGCTCTACTTATTGTAATTGAAAATTTGAAAAAATTTGGCTCGGAATATTTCATAGCTTGACATCTAAGTTTGAACAAAATGCCTCAAAATCATCCCAAAATAGATCTTCTTCAACCTCTTCCTTGCTTTTCTATATAAGAGGACTGATTTTGACTTCATAGCAGCTCTCCATGTGTGTGTCAACTTCCTCTCTATTTTGTAAAACAAGGCTGTCATCATTGTCCTCCTCAGAGACCAGCATCTTTTTATGCTCATTTTTATCTTTTATCTGCTCCAAAATTGTTGTTGATGTTGGTATAAGCATGTCTTTTTCATCTTGCTCAACAAAAGAAGGCATCTTATCAAACAAAAATGTAGAACTTTCTTCTTCACCATCTCCTTTTTGCTTGTTATTTTGTTGTTCCAACTGATTTTTCTTTTGCAGATTGATCCGAAATGCAAGAGGTTGATTGAGATTCCAATCTTTGTAATTGGGAAAATAACAGCTTCATATGTTCTTGTTTGGCAGAAATCTCTTTTGCAAGCGACTCCTCATATTGCTTCCTCTGTGTATCTATCTCTTGTTGGTACTGGGAGGGTTGGAAAGCCAATTCTTCTTGCTGCAAATTAAATTCTTTCTATCTTTGGATATCATCCAACTGCTTATTGAAGTCTAGCAGTATGCTTTTGATGTCACCAATCCTCATACTGTCAGCATTTTGGGGCTAGCTAAGGAAGTAACAATGCTGGTTTGGAATAGAAATGACTTCTTGAGATTGATAAAAAGTATGTGAAGGCTGCCAAAAAGATTGAGCAGGGGTGGGTGGGTGGCAAGTATATTGAACATGCTGGTATCTTTGTATAGCAAAGGCATTTGGGGTAAAACCAGCTGCATGCTCAGTTTGATATGGCTGATAAGAGGGAATATGAGTAGCACTCTCATGAAATGGAGGGTGATGAAACATATCTCTATGGAATAAAGAAATGGTGCCTCATTTAAATAAGCTAAAAATTCATTGAAATATTCTTAAAACAAGAATAATCAAAAGACCATTTTTTGCAAAATTTAAGCACATACCAACACTTAGCCCACTTGAAACCAATAGATTGAACTTGGAGTCACGAGGTGTGTGAAGATTTTTCCTCCAAAAGGCAGAAATTTTTGACATGCATACTAAATACCAGCAATGAAAGGAAAAACTCTAAATTGTGATAGTTCAAATTGTCCCACCGGGCGTGCCAAAAACTGTTATCACCTGGAGTATGCACCCTATTGAATCTTGAATCTAGCTATCCTATGAAACATGGGATGACCTCTCGAGTTGTGGGACTCACGAAACTTGAGTTCAACCTCCGATTAAAGGGCGGATTCCCCTTGGTAAATCACCTGAAAACTAACTCTAACTAAAGAACCTTGCTAGGAAAAGAGAGGAGAAAGATCTGATAATCTGAAACTAAAACGGAAAATGGAGGTAATACATCAAATATAGTAGATTTCTATTTCGTTTCAGTAACACAACCTATGAATCTCAATCTAAAGCTTCGCACAGTAATTTGTAACAGTAATTCAAAGGTAAACTTAGAACAATAGATCAAAAAGTCATAGAACTCACAATAATATCTGCTTTTTTTTGATACACAGAGAAAATTGAAACAAATAGAGGAAAAAATATTGATCTTTGAATCACTGAAGGCTGCTACAATTACTGTTTTCTGGAAAAACAGTAAAATATTACATCACAAGGATACGATCAACCATGATTTTAGAGTGAAATAAGGTTGGAGATGCAATCAATGAAGAAAACTACAAAAGTAGAGACTTGATTTTGACTGAAAAAATCAAAGGACTGAATGTCACTTTGTTACAATAATTTTTTTCAATATTTGCAACAAAGTATAGGCCTCTTATTTATATATTTTGAGAGCCTAAATTCAAAAAGTCTTGTTGACTTTAGATATTTTTCCTATGAGTTGTCATCCTTATCCTCTGTAGATAAGATTTTCCTTTTTGCTTTATGAGTTGTCATTCTTATCCTTTGTGGATAAGATATTTTGCAATCCTTATCCTCTGTTGATAAGATATTTTGCAATCCTTATCCTGAGGTGTCATCCTTATCCTCTATCCTTATCCTCTATGGATAAGATATTTTGCAATCCTTATCCTTATCCCTTGACTTTGATTTTGACTTCCTTTGACATTGACTTTGACTTCCTTTGACTTTCTTCCCTTGGCTTTGAATTTGAATTTCTTCCCTTGACTTTGAATTTGACTTTCTTTTGCAGAAAATATTTTCCTTTTATTTTTTGTTCTAATTTTCCATAAAAAATCAGGTAACAGTAACCTGGATGCCCAATTCTTTCTGTGAAGTTGCACAATTTTTGTAAGAATGTTTTTCTAATTCTCTATTAGTGACCTCCACTTAACCATTAGCTTGAGGGTGATAAGGTATAGACTTCCTATGCCTGATCTCATATTCCTACACTAACTTGGTGATCAGATTTGAGGTAAATTGTGGGCCTTGGTCTGTCACTTTCCCTATGGACACCATATCTTGTAAAGATATCTTCATATATATTCCTTGTTGTTGGATGTTGGAGATATAGGACCAATAAAATCTAGCCCCCATTTATCAAATGGTGCTATGACTATTGTGGTTGTAGTGGCATTTCATCTATATTTTTAGGTCGTCCCACCCTTTGACATCTATCACAGCTCCTTGTGTATTTGACTACATCTTTATGAAGTGTTGGCCAATGATAGCTAGTAGTCAAGATTTTAAGAGCTTTCCTCTTTGCTGCAAAATGTTCTCCACAAGGTTCATCATGGCATGCCTTGAGAATGTCACAAGCTTCATCTTCTTTGATGCACCTCATTATATTATCAGGCAATGTGTAAAATATACTTCTAGCTACCCATGAATAAGGAAAACTCTTTTCAATTAAATGTATTTTCCCCCTTGGTGAGAAATGTGATGGTGTTTTCCTTGCAGCTAGATAATTGGTTATGTCTGCATACCAAGGTGTATGCAAAGAAAGGGAAAATAAGTGTTCATTTGGAAATGAATCATCTACAATATCCTCTTTTGATTTTGTTGGCAATTTGGAGAGAAAGTCTACTACTACATCATCCTTCCCTGGTTTGTCTACAATTGTAATATCAAACTCCTGAAGTAACAAAAACCATCTAACAATCTTGCCTCCTACTATAGGTTTGTTTATCAAGTCCCTGATAGTTGTATGGTCTGTGTGAATGAATATAGAATACCCAGTGATGTAGTGCTTGAATTTATTGATTGCATAGACCACTGCTAACATCTCCTTTTCAGTTATTGCGTAATTGAGTTTTGCCCCTTGAAGGTTCTAGCTTATATAATAAATGGCATACTCAAGATTTCCTTCTTTTTGTCCTAACACAACTCCAATTACAAAATCTGAAACATTAGTGTATATATGAAAAGGCATTGTCTAGTTTGGTCCTCTCAAGACTAGAGTCATGGTAAGTGTTGCTTTAAGTGCTTCAAAGGCATGTTGGCAAGCAGGTGTCCAGTCAAACTCTACATCTTTAGATAATAAGACAAACAATGGTGCTGCAACTTTACTGAAATCTTGTATAAATATCCTATAGTTCCTAGCATAGCCAAGAAAGCTTCTGACATCTTTTTGTTTTTGAGGTACACGCAGTGTAGATATTACCTCAATTTTATTGGGGTCTACTTGGATTCCCTTATTGGACGCTAAGTGTCCCAAAACTACTCCCTCAATGATCGTCATGAAACATTTCTCATGACTTAGTGATGGGTGATGATCTTGACATCTCTGCAGTAGCTTCTCCAAATTAGCAAGTGATTCCTTGAAGGTATTCCCATAGGTTATAAATTCATCCATGTAAACTTCCATGGAATCATGAGCAAAGTCTGAGAATATGCTCAATGTTGCTCTTTGGAAGGTGGCAGGAGCATTGCATAGCCCAAATGGAAAGACAGAGGAAGAATATGTACCCCAAGGGCAAGTAAAGGTTATCTTGTCTTGGTCTTCTAGAGCTATCTTGATCTAGTTTTATCCACTGAACCCATCCAAAAAGGATATCCCCTAATGAATCTAGCAATTGATCAATGAATGGAAGGGGAAAGTGATATCTTCTAGTTGCTGCATTTAACTCATGATAATCAACACACTCTCCATTTCCCTCCATTGGTACAATTACCAATGGAGACACCCATTGATTGTTAGAGATTGGATAAATGAGTCTTGCATCCAACAACTTTTGTAATTCTTCCTTAACTATGTCACAGATAGGTAGGTTCATTCTTCTTTGAGGTTGCCTAACTGGTTTGTAGCCATTATTGATGTAAATTCGGTGATGCATAGGTTTGGGTTTATTCCTTTCATATCATGATAATCCGATGCAAATGAAGCTACGTGTGTTTGTAGCACATTCAATAGGAAATATTGTTGTGTAGTAGTCAATCGACTGTTTACATTTAATGTTTTACCCATTGTAATCTCTACAGTTAGGGCTGATGTTTTAATAGATGCAATATCAAGGTTTGCTATGTTGGGGCTGCAATTATGTGGTAGTAAGGTATGGAAAATTTGAGACATGGACTCGCATGTATTGGTAGGGATTATGTTCTGTAGAGGGTCTTGCAAGCATGTTAAACAATCATATTGTTGCGGGTCCCTACCATAATTGTTATGCATGATGTTTGCAAGCAACTTATCTTCATCTTGGATTTCTAACATAGGACTATGCTCAATAGTCAGTAATGTTTGTAGTGAGTATTGATCATCTTTATCTAGGGCGGGCCATATAGTTTGCTCCATGTTTACATATGGCTGGGTAGGTGGATATAGGACTAGTTTCTTGGTGACATTCATTGGAAATGATCATGTTACTAGACTTGCAACCTATAAAGGCATCTGTAGTAGCCAACCAAGGTCTCCCTAGGATGAGGGGGTATCCTACAACATTTGCTTTAGGTTGTAATACCATAGAGTTCACAGGGTATTCCCATGAGTCTAATGTTATAACCAAGTCTTCTATGATTCCCTCAGGTTTTATTGTAGACCTATCTGCTAATTGTAACAAAATAGGTGTAGGTCGGAGCTCCATTAGTTGCAATTGCTTCATGGTTTCTTTTGTCATTATGTTGATGGTTGCTCTTAGGTCAATTAAGGTATTCTTGATGAGCGTGCCATTGATTTTGACATCCACAATAGGGCTCCCAAGTTTGCATATTTTGATAACTATGTTTCATAACATAATATAGCGTCGTAAATTGTCACCCTTGACAATTTCACACTATGTTTTGCTCCCCCTTAAGTTATTGGACCTAATTGAACATTTAATTTCTTAAATTATGAATTTGTGGCTCATTTTATCATTTTCCGACAATTTGCACTTACAAAACAAATGCTTTCATTTAATACTTTTCCCCCGACTCCTTAAGTTCTGGAAAATAGGCCTGGGACACTCGTGCCTAGGGCGCCTATGTCCCCCTATTTTGGCTCCAAATTCAAATATGTTAGAGGTGGCATTTTATTATTTGAAATTCAAATATCTAAAGTTGATTGTTGGAATTTAATTTTCAGGAAATTAGATTAAAGGCCTATAAATAACTAGTCTTTTCACTATTTTAATTCTAATTCGAATTTTGGAGAAAAAGAAGAAGCAAGAGATCATTACATTCCACCACACACATTTGCATTTGCAGGTTTTCAAGCTTATTTGCAGATTTGATCAAGTCTTATTTCATGATTGAAGGTTGATGACAATAGAAGAGTGTGATAGATTCTAGGTTTGGAAAGTGCATTTGGCCATTTTTTACAACCTAGTGACTTGTTTCCTAAGTGTTCTCATCCTCAAGATTCATTCTATTTGTAGCCTAAGGCAAGGTATCATTATGTTTCAGATTTACTAAGGGTATTTGGCTTTCTCTAAGTTAGATCTTCTCATTTTTCATATAGGAATCCTTCTTTAAGGCACTTGAGTAGGGTTTTATGCATTTTTAGTTCATAACAACCTTAGATGCACTTAAGGTTAGGGCACACACACTATTATCAATCAATTCATTGGCTATCGTGGAGGTAGAAATACCAAAACAAGGGTTTGATTGAGACAAACTCCTATATAGCCACTATCCACCATTCCTTTTTGCAGATTTATTGCAAGTTCAGATCTGAAGACAAAAATTTGCAGAGTAGAAATAAGAAAGCAGACAAAGAGTTACAGGCCCAACTTTTTAGATCCAGAACAAGCCTATGAGGACAGAGGTGTCCTAGGCACTTCTGTCTTGCCAAAACAACTTCAAATTTTCAGGATAGGTGAACAAAACTCTACCTTTCTCAAATCTGGTGTCGGAAATTTCTATTACAGTTTCTCTGTTGTCAAAATCTTACATTTTCAGATTAGGGCACATAGTTTAATTAGGTTAATTGAAGAAATTCATTCCCAATCAATTTCTAAGGCTCTAAAGGATCAAATCCAGGTCTGATTGACTCACCTTCATGGTTGAAAGTCAATCTCATTACCTTGTTGATTTGCATCCTAATGTTCTCTTGAAAAAGGATTGAAGTTAGTGTTCTATGCATTACACCTAGGATCCCTTTTTCATCAAAACATTTTGGTGAATCCAACATTTCGACATTATAGGCCTTCTGAAATTTGAAATTATTCATCCTATATCTAGGGTTAGCATTGCATTGTTTTGCACCATTTAGTTAGGCATCCATTTTTGCATCATAAGTCATAAAAAAGTCAAAAAATTGCATACAATATTGCATTATAGGTTGCAATAGGGTTAGTTTCAATAAATCATTTATAATTTTCAGATTATCAGCATCATATAGATCTGAAATAGGTTGCTTTTTGTTAAAAATTTCATAAATTTTAGTCTTTTGTTTGCAAAAAAGTGTCCTTGCATTTGAAAGAAAAAGTGTCATTTTGCATGATTTTGTATGAATTTGTGAAAAATTGTTACATTTCAATACTGGAAATTATTTGATCTGTAGGTGCATTACATATATTTTCTGAAGCATTGCATAATGGGATAAATAATTAAATTACATTTCATTTTTGCAAAATTTCAAAACCCTAGGTTGTTATACTACACTGTAAAGTCTAGAAACTCACAAAACAACAATAAATTTAATTCAAAACCAGGGTTTGCATGTTGTCACACTGTCCTTTCCTGTCACTAGTGCCTCTGAAACTGAAATCTCAAACAATATCCAAGTAGGACATAGATGCCCTAGGCATCTCTGTCCTACCAAATCTGTCTCAAATTTCAGGAACATATCATATCTATTGTCAGTTTGCAAATCTGGAGTTTGATCTCCAGATTTGTGTCTGTAACAGGTTTGTAAGTTTGTTTTCAGTCTTAGTTTTCCTTAACATGCGTAGACCTAAATTGCAATTGAAATTTAATGATTAATCTTGGAGAAAGCATAGTAATATGATCATGTTAGACCTCTTTCCACAAGTGCATTATTATATACCTACCAAGCCCTTTAGTTGTGATGACTTTGACATGTTAAATGATGCCCTTGGGGACTTCATCTCACCTAGATCATCCACTAAGCCTTCTAACATTCCAACACATGCAATCATTGA
The DNA here is from genome assembly GCA_007258455.2 of Sequoia sempervirens. Taxonomy (NCBI): domain Eukaryota; kingdom Viridiplantae; phylum Streptophyta; class Pinopsida; order Cupressales; family Cupressaceae; genus Sequoia; species Sequoia sempervirens. The sequence goes on along the minus strand of VDFB02112239.1, from coordinate 30,221 downwards.
TACTCATGATAATCATGGTAGCTATTGTCATAATATCCCTCCTAATTGTGAGAGTATCTTAACACAAGAAAATGAAATCATTGACACATTTCTTAATATCACTTTGGCTAATATTCATTCATCTTCCAACATCTTCCCCACTTGTGAGAAATTTTTGGTGCGAGAAGATGCAATCGTTGACAATCATGACAATCATAGTTGTTCTTCTCTCAATACCTCACCTACTTGTGAGGAAGATATCTTGGTGTTAGAGGATCCAATAATTGAGAATCATAAGAATCTTGTTTGTTTCTCTCCGAATACCTCTCCTACTTGGGAAGATATTGTGGCACAGGATGATGAAATCATTGATACATTTCTTCCAAAAGATAGTAAGATGGATGGCATAGATGAAGATGTTAAGTTGACATTAGATCCCCCATCAATAGAAGGTCGTCGACAAGAAGATAACTCAGTTGAGGTTATGAACGCACAATTGACAATTGGATCTCCTTTAATTAGTGGACCTTCCAAATCCCCTCTCATTATAGGACCTCCTAAACCCCCTAGCCATATCTTGAACTTTGCAAGACAACTCACCAATAAACATATGTCGCAGCAACCAAGTTACCACGTAATTGCTCACACATATAACATTCCTCAACATAGTGGTAAAGAGTATGATCTTGTTGAGCAAATTCATAGTACTCCAACATAAATCTCCCTTTGGGACTTGATTCAAACATCACCTACATACCACAAGATTCTCTAAGAGGCTTTGTGTAAGATGCCTTGCAAATTTTCTGCTTTAAAATTCTGTAATAACCTATTTTGGAATTTGTCAAACACCTGGTCTGCGATCTGATTTTATGCTGTCATAATGTTCTGCTTATTTTGCTTGGTTTGAAGAGTGCTCGGTTCATTTGCTTTCAGGTTGTTTAATGTTTGTTTGCTTTCACCTTGCCAAATATTTCTGTTGGTCAATTTGTTTCCCCTTTTTTGCATGAATTCAAACAATATATAAGGGAGACACACAACTAGTTCAATGTCCACACAACCCAAACTTGTTCCACTATGTTAACTGTCATACAATTTTGCATCACCCCACAAGGATAATAAATTTGTACAGCAGTTTCAATGACACTCTCTGATTATCATAGAACTGAAATATATGCACAGTAATTCAGAATGCTACAAAGATGTTTACAGCACCTTCCCAACACATTACAGCATTACAGTCCAAGACATTATCAGGATTTATGCTTCATAGACTCACTCGATTAACACAGTCATGCCTTAATACAGAAACTATAGTATCTCAGGCTGCAGCAACTATAATGATAACATACTCATTTCAGATTCTTTTTACATGTCAAGAGAAGACTCAGATATAAATATGAAGCTGTATCAGCAGAATACAATGCCAATGTTCCTAGTTTACCAACTTAGAATGAGACCCACAGCAGACCCACATATTATTAACAGAACATAACATTTATCTAAGGCGTAGGTATGACTATGATTTCTCAGATTGCATAAGAAGAAGCCAGAACACTCAGACCTGAAGGAAATAGATGCCAATGGTATGCACTGTGGACTGGTCTTCCCAGAAATCGCAGAAATCGCACAGACTTAGTTGCAGCAACTGAACTCCTTCCTTAAGCTTCGAATCTCTGATTTGATGATGTTCTCAACCCTGTTCCTTCTCATACCACCGTCTAAGGGTTCTAACTAGGGCTACAACTCAAAATATGAACAAAATGCAAGGCGCTTTCTCCCTGGGTAAACACGTCTCCTTATGGTGCTGCCGCAACAACAAATAGAGCCCTAACTGGGGTATCCGCAATGGAGAAAAACGTCTGGTATTTCTCAATGATAAACGCCTCCCATAATACATGTATCAGCTCGAATGCGTTTCCAGGAAGATGTCAAGACAATGGTCACGAAAATCAGATAGTATTCGTTTCTTCTCCTCCAACTAGCTCCCACTCGTCTGAACCAAAATGCAATCCTCAAAACAACTCGAACTCCTGCTAGGACTGGTATCACACAGCCGAAGCAGAAACAAGGGTTCCAAAACCCGCGTCCATGAAAGCTCGCTCCATGAGAAAAATATGCTCTTCAAAAAGTAGCTCGAAAATGTGTCTTTTTTTCCTATATCCCCTCAAGCCCGAAAATTGACTTATTTCCTTCTTTTATTTTGTTCGCCCTTGCACAACAATAATAAAGTGACTTTGCAAAGTGTCCTCAATAAAATATTTCCTTAGCCACTTTAATTCGATTTTCATAAAGCCACCAGTAAGAATATATTAATTAATTATTTAATATTACCTTAGAGAACTTAGGTAAAACTAAACAATTAAATAATTGACTCCCTCTCTTTTTTTCCACCGATTGCCTTCAGGAGTTACAAGGCAACGAAACATTCAGATACCTAGGTGGGAGGGGACATTACAGTCCTCCCTTCCCGAAATTGCTTGTCCCCAAGCAATTGCAAACTCGGGTGCTGAAGAATCTGCTCATTCTCCCATGTGGCATCCTCCGCAGGCAAATCTTTCCATCTCACCAAAAATTCTTTCACTACTCTGTTTCTTAGTCTCCTCTCTCGAGTGTCTACAATCTCCTCGGGAACTAGGACCAAATGTCCCTCCTCATCTAACGGTGGGAGCTCTGAAGAAGAAGTAACCTGCTGACCCAGTGCCTTTTTGAGGCATGAAACATGAAATACATTATGAATCTTGCTGCTCTCTGGCAGCTCCAGCTCGTATGCTACCTCTCCTACCCTCCTGATAATCCTGTATGGTCCGTAGAATCTGGGCTTGAGCTTCTCAGCCCCGCTCTTCTTAAGAGAAGACTGTCTGTAGGGTTGTAAACGAAGGTATACCAAATCTCCCACCTCGAAACTGCGCTCAACCCTATGTTTGTCAGCATATGTCTTTTGCTGATTCTGTGCTACCTGTAGGTTATCCTTGAGTGCTCTCAAGATATCCTGACTCTCCTGAATCCAATCCTTGGCTTTGGGAGCCCTGCTGTCACCAAAAGCCAACTCCACAAATGAGGGTGCATCGTAACCGTACAAGGCTCTGAAAGGACTCATACCAATGGACATATGGTAAGTGGTATTATAGCAATACTCCCCCAAGTGTAACCACTTAACCCAGGCCCGCTGCTGCCCTGCAATATAGTTGCGCAAGTACCCCTCAACCCATTTGTTCACAATCTCTGTTTGACCATCTGTCTGAGGGTGATAACTCGTGCTCGGAGTCAACTCAGTACCTGCCAATCTAAACAACTCCTGCCAGAATGCACTCATGAATCTACTATCCCGGTCACTGACTATGTTGCGAGGTAGCCCATGCAATCTAAAAATCTCTCTGAAAAATAACTCAGCCACCTGTGGAGCCTTGTACTCAGTCGGAATAGCAAGGAAGTGAGCATACTTCGTTAACCGATCCACCACCACAAAGATACTATCTCTCCCATGCACTTTTGGTAGACCTGTGATGAAGTCCATAGAAATGCTCTCCCATTTCTGCTCTGGGATAGGCAATGGCTGTAGCAATCCTGCTGGATGTGTATGCTCTGACTTGTTCTGCTGACAAATCACACACTCCCTAACGTGCCTCAATACATCATCTTTGAGGCCCTTCCATGTGAACCTCTCCCTGACCTGTCTGTAAGTTTTGAAGTAGCCCTGATGGCCTGCTAAGGGAGTGTCATGAGAGGCCTGCAATATCTTCTCCTTCAGTCTAGATTCTGGTACCAAGTAGATCCTGTCTTTGTAGTAAATAACATCATCCACTACTCTGTACCTGTCATCCCGAATTAGTCCATCCAACAACTCACAAGCAAATTTACTCTTGGAGTACTCTACCAACAAGAGGGATTTCCAATCTGCGGAAATCTCTGAAAGTGAACAAGCTGAAGGTCTCCTAGAGAGGGCATCTGCCACAACATTCTTCTTTCCCTTCACGTACTCTATATCAAAATCATAGGCCTGTATTCTGCTAACCCACTTCTGCTGCCTCTCATTCAAATCCTTCTGCTCCAAGAAGTATCTGAGACTATTGTGGTCGGTCCTCACCACAAACTTCCCTCCAACTAAGTACTGTCTGAATTTCGCCAAGGCATGCATAATGGCGAGCATCTCCTTATCGTAAATAGAGTATAGTCTCTCTGGTCCCCTCAACTTACGGCTCTCAAAAGCTATGGGGTGTCTGTTTTGCATCAACACTGCTCCTATGCCCTCACCTGAAGCATCACACTCCAAAACAAATGGCTGTGTGAAATCTGGAAGTGCTAATACTGGGCAACTACTCATCACCTGTTTGAGCTTATCGAAAGCTCGTTGTGCCTCCTCTGACCAACTAAATGCACCTTTCTTTGTCAAATCTGTCAAAGGTGCTCCCAACTGTGAAAATCCCCTCACAAACCGCCTATAGTAACTGCACAATCCAAAGAAGCCTCGCAACTCTGTGAGGGTCCTAGGTGGTGGCCAATCGAGTATCGCCTGTATCTTCTCCTGATGGACCTGTACTCCCTCTGCACTGATCACATGCCCCAAATATAATATCTCTCTAAGGCCAAATTCGCATTTTGAAGCCTTAGCATAAAGTGACTGCTCCTCCATGATACTCAAGACCTCGTCAAGATGTCTCAAGTGCTCCTCCCAAGTCCGACTGTAAATGAGCAAGTCATCAAAGAACACCAATAAGAATTTACGCAACTGCTTATTGAATATATGGTTCATGCAGGACTGAAAGGTTGCAGGTGCGTTTGTCAAACCGAATGGCATGACCAAGAACTCATAGTGCCCATAATGACAACGAAATGCTGTTTTGTGTATGTCCTGGTCTCTGACCCTTATCTGATGATACCCTGAACGAAGATCAATCTTCGAAAAATACACTGCCCCATGAAGCTCATCCAACAACTCATCTATCCTGGGTATAGGGTACCTGTTCTTGATGGTTTTCTTATTAAGAGCGCGGTAATCAATGCACATCCTCATGGTCCCATCCTTCTTCTTCACCAAGACCACTGAAGAAGCGAATGGACTGGAGCTCGGTCTAATGTGTCCCATCTCAAGCAATTCTTTGATTGCTTTCTCGATCTCATCCTTGAATTTCTTAGGATGTCGATAGGGGGTAGTGATCACTGGTTTGGCCCCCTCCTCTAGCTCAATGGTGTGCTCAAACCCACGATCTGGTGGTCTCCCTGGAGGTATCTCTCCAAAAACCCTATCATGTTTACCCAATAGCTCCTGAATGTCAACATGATATGGTTGTCCTGAATCTGAAGACTCTTTGGTGGTGATCAAACACTCTGCTGCCCAAGCTATGTCATCATGCCGAAAAATGCTCTCCATGCGTCTAGCAGACACAACCTTGGCTGATCCATTAGTCATGCCTCTAAGTACCACACGCTGTCCCTCTGATGTCCTGAACTTGAATTCCATGGTCTGAAAGTTCTGAGAATATTTCCCTAATGAGTGTAACCACTGAATCCCAAGTATGGCATGAGTGTCACCCAAATCCACCACATAGAAATCATCTGTAGCTGTGTAGTTACCCAATGTAATAGGCAACTGTGGGACCCTCCGAGTGCACCTCAATTTATAGCCATCTGCCACCATCACATTAAATCCTTCGAAGTCCTCTGCAGGTAGCATGTGTTTCTCAACTAGGGCTGCATCAATAAAGTTGTGGGTTGCCCCACTATCAATCAACACACATATGCGATGTCCCTGTAAAACTCCTCTAACTCTGAAAGAGTTGAATCTAGGAGTGCCCGATAAAGTAGCAATGATACCACTCTTACCCTCTCCCTGAGGCTGCTCCTCATCTGAACTGCTGTCATCACTATCCTGAGAAGGCTCGTCATCACTGCTATCATCCTCCGACACAACCTCAATAAGGTGAGCTTTGCCTTTCCCTAGGCAACGGTGTCCTGGTTCCCAACGTTCCTTGCAATGGTAACAAATCCCCTTAATTCTGCATTCCCTGCGATACTCCTCGTCAGGATCACCTTTCTTGTTTCCTTTTTTCTGAAAGGGCTTCTTGCCCTTGTTCTTCTGAGGAACAAAAGGTTTAGAAGATATTTTGTTTTCAGGCGTGGAGAACTCCATGTCTCTCGCTCTAGTGATCGCATCCTGTAGGGAATCGGATTTGAAGGCCTTAATCCAACCACGAAGTGGTTCGGATAAACCCTCGATAAAGAGCATAATCAATCTCTGCTCCGAGATATCTGTCACCATAACTGCCAATCGCTGAAACTCTGAGATATAAGTGTCTACTGATCCACTCTGCTTAAGCTGTGCTAACTCCCGGAAGTGAAGCTCTGGATCCCTCTGATCAAACCTGTCCATAATTTTTTGTGTGAACTCCAAATAGGAAGTGATGTTAGCATGCCCTAATGTGACAAGCCCATGATACCACCACTCATGTGCCTCGCCATCCAAGTGTAGCGTTGCATACTTAATGGCCTCTGTCTCCAACATGGGGTTCAACTGGAAATAAGTGTCCAACTTTTGGACCCACGCTCTAGCTGTGCATTTACTAGACCCGTCAAAGGAAGGAATTGTGAGTTTCCCAACCTTACGTTGTAGATCCTGGTTTTGCTGCCCTCTATTGTTATTCCGAGGTCTATTTCTGTACTTGATAGTGCAAAAATCTGCCAATGACATGGCAGCATGAAATTCATCTCCCAATGATTGATATTCTCTCAAGTAATCTGTGAACCCCTCTCCTTGTGCTTGCTGCTCTTGATTTCCAGCAGGCTGTCCTCCCAAGAATTGAGGCATGAGAGGCCTCAGAGTCACCCTACTAGCTGTCCTAGTATGGTTATGTGCTGGTATATTGGTGTTGCTAGCCTCAACATTGTTATCATGACCGTTTGTCCCATTGTTACCATTATTCCTTTCACCCAAGAGCTGAGTTAGGAGCTGAGCTATCTGTTGTTGACCTCTAGCTAGGTCATTAAGAATCTGTTGAGTGCTGCCCTCGGGTATGTCACGCCTATCACCCATAATATCCTCTTCAGATGATGAGTCAGTGTCAAAAGGACCAACACCTCTCCTCCTTTCTCTTCTGTATGTTATAAACTCACGGTTATCGGGATTCATAACATCCCACTACCACACAGGCAGGCAGGAAACAGGCTCTGATACCACTGTAAGATGCCTTGCAAATTTTCTGCTTTAAAATTCTGTAATAACCTATTTTGGAATTTGTCAAACACCTGGTCTGCGATCTGATTTTATGCTGTCATAATGTTCTGCTTATTTTGCTTGGTTTGAAGAGTGCTCGGTTCATTTGCTTTCAGGTTGTTTAATGTTTGTTTGCTTTCACCTTGCCAAATATTTCTGTTGGTCAATTTGTTTCCCCTTTTTTGCATGAATTCAAACAATATATAAGGGAGACACACAACTAGTTCAATGTCCACACAACCCAAACTTGTTCCACTATGTTAACTGTCATACAATTTTGCATCACCCCACAAGGATAATAAATTTGTACAGCAGTTTCAATGACACTCTCTGATTATCATAGAACTGAAATATATGCACAGTAATTCAGAATGCTACAAAGATGTTTACAGCACCTTCCCAACACATTACAGCATTACAGTCCAAGACATTATCAGGATTTATGCTTCATAGACTCACTCGATTAACACAGTCATGCCTTAATACAGAAACTATAGTATCTCAGGCTGCAGCAACTATAATGATAACATACTCATTTCAGATTCTTTTTACATGTCAAGAGAAGACTCAGATATAAATATGAAGCTGTATCAGCAGAATACAATGCCAATGTTCCTAGTTTACCAACTTAGAATGAGACCCACAGCAGACCCACATATTATTAACAGAACATAACATTTATCTAAGGCGTAGGTATGACTATGATTTCTCAGATTGCATAAGAAGAAGCCAGAACACTCAGACCTGAAGGAAATAGATGCCAATGGTATGCACTGTGGACTGGTCTTCCCAGAAATCGCAGAAATCGCACAGACTTAGTTGCAGCAACTGAACTCCTTCCTTAAGCTTCGAATCTCTGATTTGATGATGTTCTCAACCCTGTTCCTTCTCATACCACCGTCTAAGGGTTCTAACTAGGGCTACAACTCAAAATATGAACAAAATGCAAGGCGCTTTCTCCCTGGGTAAACACGTCTCCTTATGGTGCTGCCGCAACAACAAATAGAGCCCTAACTGGGGTATCCGCAATGGAGAAAAACGTCTGGTATTTCTCAATGATAAACGCCTCCCATAATACATGTATCAGCTCGAATGCGTTTCCAGGAAGATGTCAAGACAATGGTCACGAAAATCAGATAGTATTCGTTTCTTCTCCTCCAACTAGCTCCCACTCGTCTGAACCAAAATGCAATCCTCAAAACAACTCGAACTCCTGCTAGGACTGGTATCACACAGCCGAAGCAGAAACAAGGGTTCCAAAACCCGCGTCCATGAAAGCTCGCTCCATGAGAAAAATATGCTCTTCAAAAAGTAGCTCGAAAATGTGTCTTTTTTTCCTATATCCCCTCAAGCCCGAAAATTGACTTATTTCCTTCTTTTATTTTGTTCGCCCTTGCACAACAATAATAAAGTGACTTTGCAAAGTGTCCTCAATAAAATATTTCCTTAGCCACTTTAATTCGATTTTCATAAAGCCACCAGTAAGAATATATTAATTAATTATTTAATATTACCTTAGAGAACTTAGGTAAAACTAAACAATTAAATAATTGACTCCCTCTCTTTTTTTCCACCGATTGCCTTCAGGAGTTACAAGGCAACGAAACATTCAGATACCTAGGTGGGAGGGGACATTACACTTTGCAGAAGATTGATGTCCCACCTTCTATTAGACCGAATGACATAGCTGCCTTGTTTGATTGTTTGCAAGTGACAGAGTCGGGTATTACATTCCCACAACATGAATTACCCTTGCTAGAGATCCAAAATAAACATGAAGCCTTAATGATAAAGGTGATCATTAATGAAACTAGAGTTAGGCATACTCTCATAGACAATGGAGAAGGTCTTAGTGTTTGTAGCATTGACCTCCTAGATAAAATTGGTGTGGCCAAGAATCTTATAGAACCCAATGATGTTAATATTCGTGGCTTTGACAATGTTAGTAAGCAATCATTAGGAATGATCAGCTACACATTGAGGTTGGGCCTGTGGTTTTTCCTACCCCTATCCATGTCATGCCAGGACCTCTTTCATACAATCTTCTCCTAGGTAGACTATGGATTCATGCCATAAAGGGAGTCCTATCTACTCTTCACTATGAGATGAAGTATGAATATAATAACAAGATATACACAGGTAAAGTGGATGAACAAAGTTATAATTCACAAGTTCAACATGATCATAACACTTCCAACTCTCTTAATACTCTGATTCCAACTTCAAAGGTAGAACCTATACAAGATGATAATCCTAATTGTCTTTCACCTACAAAAAAAATCTTAGATGATGATTGGGGTTCATTAGATTTTACACCCTCCTTATGGAAGAGCACAAAATCTCACAATCTAAACCTAAAGAGTCGTATGATTCATTTACCCAACCTAGTTCTACATCAACAAATTCAAAAGAATCATCCCATGATGGTGATGGGGGCTCTTTAACTTTCTTCCATCATGAGTGTAAGATGCCTAACTTTAAAAAACTCAAAAAGGATTCGCATGCTAAAGGAAAAGCCAATTCTTCTCAGGAGCATGTAGATATGATTTCTTCAACTGAGTTGGAAGAAAATTATGGCCTTGGATACAAAATCCTTTCTAAAAATGGATATAATGCAAACATGGAATAAAATACTAGGGATCAAGTGAAGTCTATATCATACTTTTCTAAACAGGGTCTAGGTTTCCAACATTCGTCCCCATCTTCATCTAATGCTTTTCATCTATTGTATGTATGAAATCTTGTGGTAAGCGAGAAAGCTTTTCTTCACAAAAGAGAGGAATGTCTCCTACTAATGAGCAAGAGCTTATTTTGTTGAGGCTCCTTAAAGCCCACTTGATATCTCTTCCTCCGAAAACACGAAAGAAATTTTATAACAATAATTCATTTTGTGCATATCATGGAGTGCACGATCATTTTACCAATGAATGCCAGGCCTTGAGTAATAGAATTCAACAACTTAAGGATTGTGGTGCTCTTCCATGTGTTGATGCACCTAATCACTTTAAGGAATAATGATCTTCATTCTATGGTGTTGCTCCTCCCGACGTGGCATTTGTAGCTTTATGTGTTAGCTCATTGCCATTCATGGTGGTGCAATCTTAGGTGCAACCATATTTTTCATGGTACCAACACGATAGTCTCTTGCGTGGTTGTTCTTTTCCTTACACTTGGGGGGCAAGGATAGTAGTTTTTAAGGTGTGCATTATTTTCTCCTTAAAATACCAACATAGCAAGTATGTTGAAATTTTAAGGGGGGGGGGCATATAGTCCTCCGCTCATGGTTTGCATAAATAATGGCCCCTTTTTAGTGATGATAGCATACATCTCCTAGAAAGTGCAACTTTGTTAATTGGAGTGTGACCTCCTCAATCCATGCTTGTGTCCCCTTTGTGTTGATATTAGGCTTGATGTCTCCTAATGATGTGACTTTTCTTGGAATATGATGTTCCCCTTTGTGGTAATACTATGGCTAGTATTTCCTAAGGTGTGATATTTTTATTCCATGACTTGTCCTCTCTTAGTGGTTATATCATGTGTGATATTCCCTAAGGTGTGACCCTTCATATATTGAGCAATACCCCTTTATCATTTTATAAATCACCTTTTTGGTGGTGTTGTGTATAACACCCCTTGAGGTTTTGGCCTTGTCTTATGCACCTTTGTAGGCGAGTTTATGCGCCTTCTCAAGCGAGTTTTTCGTTTATGCGTCTTCGTAGGCGAGTTTATGCACCTTCTTAGGTGAAGTTTTGGAAAGATAGTTCATGGATTTAGCATAAGGGAGTTTTTTTGGTCGTGAACTTGAGCACCCTTATTAACATGGCCACCAAGCATAACACAACTTGCTTGACAATAGAGCTATGTGTTTCATGAGTGTCTAGCATAATGCAGCTTGCTAGCCTTGTGGAACCCATCATGTTGCATGGACACCTAGCATAACGCAACTTGCTAGCTAGTAGATCTATGTGGCTCATAAGTGATTTTACATCCTTGTGAGAGCATTAATTTATATTGAAAACACATTTGATGGATGAAGTTTGGTATTTGAGACAATTTAAGATTGAGGTCTCCTTACCTTACTAACTGGAATCCCTTTAATACTAACCTTGTGTTGTGTTGTGTTTCTTCTTCATGTTTGCATTGTGCTCGCATCATGTTTGTGTTCATTTTGTTTCTGTTTGTGTTATGTTATATCATGTGTTTTCATCGTGTATGCTTTGTGTTTTCGACACGTATGTTTTTGTATGTTGTCTTGCTACGTTTCATACATGTATATGTTTCTTTGTGCTTATGTTGGTTTTCCATGGGATCTTGGATCCCGGGGGCTTGTGTACTCCCCCTCGATCTTTTGTCATCCTATCTCTTCAACATTTGTACATTCGGACCCCTCTTGACATATTTTTCTACTTTAGTGTAAGTCTAAGCATAAGTTCATACTCTCACTAAAGTGGGGGCTAAATGTAGCATCATAAATTGTCACCCTTGACAATTTTACACTATGTTTTGCTCCCCCTTAAATAAGTGGCCTAATTGAACATTTAATTTCCTAAATTATGCATTCCGGCGGCCATTTTATCATTTTTCGACAATTTGCAAGCACAAAACAAATGCTTTCATTTAATACTTTTCCCTAGACTCAATTTCCGAAAAATAGGCTTGGAACACTGGCGCCTATGTCCCCCTATTTTGGCTCCAAATTCAAATATGTTGATGTCGACATTTTATTATTTGAAATTCAAATATCTAAAGTTGGTTGTCGGGATTTAATTTTCGGAAAATTAGAATAATAGCATATAAATATCTAGTTATTGCATTATATGAAATCTATCTAGAAACTATTAGCAAATTTGGTGATCAAGAGCATTATCAAGCAAGCCAAGAGCACCATTTTAGAGATTTATTGCAGCAATTCAAGATCCAAAATGTGAGTATGTTGATGCTTATATTTTCATATTGTTTGTGAAGACTAATCCTTGTAGGTCTCCAAGCAATTCAAGCAATCCAAGAAAGCAAGACTCAAGCCTTGAGGAGATGTGTATGACTTCAGTCCTTCAAGGAAGCCATTAAAGGGTGGTGAGTTGCAACACTTTGTGGATTCATCAATCCTTCCTATAATTTATCCATTTATCATTGACATTGCCATTGTGGAAGTGGAAACACTAACACAGGGTTTGACTAAGGCAAGCCCCTAAATATCACAACCCTTCCTCTCTCTTTGAATGTGTAGGTTTCAGGTCTGAAGAGGACTAGAAGAAGTGGAAGGTCAATTATCCATTATTGCATTCAAACCCTACATCTTGACAACAAACGGAAACTCAGTTATACAATTATCCGACAGTAATCCTACAATGCAACAAGTGGGAAATGAAAGCTCTGATGTGGTATATGAGGACTACCAAAATAGATCTGAATTAGCCCTATAAAAACAATGGCGCCTGGGGTGCCTATGTCCTGCATTTTCAGCTCCAAATTTACATCACAGGTACACAGTGTCCTGCTCAGTCCGTTTTTGTAGTTTGTTTCTATTTGTGACTTCTCAGATTTGTTGTATTTGCATCAAAACAGTAATTTGCATCATTAGGTCATTTGAATCATTATATTTCATCCTTAAGTCACTTTCAGATTTGGCCAAGGGCAGGTTAACTCACCTATCAGGCTGTAAGTCAATCATATACTTTGTCTAAATCCAATCAAACCCCTATTCCATCCCATTACATACATTTCCAATGAAATCAAGGAAAGGTGTCCAAACCCTAAAGTGAAAGCTCTAAGGTTTCCCTTGGTGTGTCTTTCTATTTGTGAGTTTTCCTTGGATGACCCTTGTTGCTCCATTGGTGCGAGGATACAAAGGAAACGAATCTGTTGTGACATTCTTCTATTTGTATCTCAATTCTTTTATATGTCGTAAACTTTGTTCTTTTTGTCTTTTGTTTTCCTTTTGGGGATGATGCAAGGTGTTGAGACATTTAGATCTCTTCCATATTGACCCAAAAGTTTGTTTGTTCTCTCTCTCTCTATATATATATGTCATTCTTCCATTGTGTTTGTTGTTCCATGAGTATTTGGGGAATGATGTTATTCTGAGCTCTATTATATCACTGTAGCAAAGATGTATATTGACCCCAGATCCATGGATCCCTTATGTGTTCATCCTTTGTGTTGTTTGTTGTATTACATCTGGGGGCAACCCCTTATCTTGACGTAGCTTTATTTGGAAACATCATTTCCATAGGGCTTTCCAAATAAGCTCTTATGACCTTTTATCACATGACATTTATCATTTTTCTACCTTAAAGAAATTGCTCACATCATGGTGTTTAGCAATTTCTTTAAGGTGGGGGCATACATTAGCATTATTTGCTTCAATTTGTTCATATGGGTTGGACTTAGTGATGCGTTGACATTGGAATTTATTTGCTTCACTTTATTCACATGTGTTGGACTTAGTGCTAAGTTGACATTGGCACATTCTTGCGTCACTTTGTTCACACGCATTGAACTTAGTGTTGCCTTGGCATAGCATTATTGTAGCACCTTATCAAAGTTATCAGGGAGTATAGTTCTTGGTATGGTTATGGGTACACACCTAGTTGTAATGGTGTGAATTTGCACCATTTGCAAATTCCACAGTTACGTACCTCCTACCTTAGATAAATTAAATTCGATGATGCTATTCCACATCCTTCATTTGCTTCCCATCCACTTGGTAGTTGTTTCTTGTGTCAGTGGAGGATACTCTATCAAGAACGCTAGCATGGTGCGCGGAAATTTGCACGGAATATTGCTGTCTTGGCAGGATTCCTGCCTTTGGAATCCGTAGAGGTGTTACAACTCTCCATTGGCGATGAAGTACGTTTCTGCTCCCTTGACTGACCTCGAACGGCTCCTATGCCTCCAATTTCATCTTCAAATGCCTATCTCCTTCATTCTTTCAGGCTTCTTGATCATTTAGACATTGGAAAACTCTTTCTTCACTCTCTTCACAACATTTTCACAACATTCTCACCTCCATTGAAGAGCAAGTTGGTGTTTTGTGGACTCAATCTCTTCGTTGTTGTTGATTCGTCGACATTTGCAAGCTTGTGAGCTCACTCCTTCTCCCATTTTCCTTGAGTGCATGTGGTTGAAGGTAATATTGTTCCATCTTCCACTCACTTAGCATTATCATATTGCTTTCGTAGGATATTGTTGTTTAGCATAGTGCATAGTACTTCCATTTCAATACCTTTCTTAATTGCATTTCTCCATTCGTTGCTATATTGGTTGTCCGTGGAGGTGGAAACACCAAGGCGGGGGATTGACTGCGGAAGTCCTCTATATACAACCCCAATATTTTTCAGTCTTGTTTGTGTAGGTTGCTCATCGAGTGAAGAATTTGAAGATATCAACTCGTGGGTAGAAAGGTGTGCCTTCCTTACCCTCCTTTGTCAATTTGTAATTGGATCAAGTTAAAGTATTGTTCTTGTTATTCAGTTATTTAGTTGCTTTTTGCTTTCTGTTATTCCATAAACCATACTTGTTAGGTCGTTAGTAAGTTCCTTTAGCTTTTAGACTGTATTTTACTCTCTTTGTCCATAAGAATGCTAGCGCCCCATTGGGACCCCAGCGTGTCGCGTTGTCGTCCGTGTCCTGCATTGTAGTCCCCTGGTAGTGAGTTGCTTAAGTCATAGTCTAGACTCCAGAAACTTGCTCGCCTAACTTCCTGAACCTTTTGGGTTGACAGAAGGAAAGAGGCACATTGGTTGTCCTTCCTTTTCACCCCCCTAAACATCAAACCTATCTTAAACAGTCTCTTAGCGTGAGGTAGATTAGGGCATCTGATTATTCTAGACCCTCTTGTGACCTGGGGTCCTAAGTAGTCGGACCCCCTCCTCTACACTAGTGAATATCGGACTTCACTAGACCTTGTGTGTTTCTCATTTTGCTACTTTGTCTTGGGGACTCACTTGTTGAATATCAAACTTCAGTAGTTTATGTTTCCTTTTGTTTTTGGTTCACCTAGCAAATATCAAACTTTGTTAGCTCTTGAGTCATGAATGCCTATGGTGTGAATCCTAGCATAACGCAGTTTGCTAGCTTGTGATTATCCATACCCTCCTTTTGTATTTCATTTTGACATTGTTAATGATTGTGTATGTTGTCTTGTTGTATTTTATACATGTGCATTCCTTTGTGCTTTTGTTGGTTTGCTATAGGATCTTGAATCCTGGGGGCTTGTGCATTCCCCTTGATCCTTTGTCATCCTATTTCTTCAACATTTGTAAATTTGGACCCCTCTTGGCATATTTTTTCTATTTTAGTGTGAGTCTGAGTGTAAGTTCATACTCTGATTAAAGTGGGGGCTAAATGTAGCGTCGTAAATTGTCACCCTTGACAATTTCACACTATGTTTTGCTCCCCCTTAAGCTATTGGACCTAATTGAACATTTAATTTCCTAAATTATTCATTTTGTGGCCCATTTTATCATTTTTCAATAATTTGCAAGCACAAAACAAATGCTTTCATTTAATACTTTTCCCTCGACTCCTTAAGTTCTAGAAAATAGGCCTGGGACACTAGCGCCTAGGGCACCTATGTCCCCCAATTTTGGCTCCAAATTCAAATATGTCAGAGGCAGAATTTTATTATTTGAAATTCAAATATGTCAGAGGCAGAATTTTATTATTTGAAATTCAAATATCTAAAGTCATTTGTTGGGATTAATGTTTGGGAAATTAGATTAAAGGTGTCATGTCCCCTTCCAGTTGACATCTCTCAGAGCTTATGATTAGCCTATTATGCGACCCTCGTAGGCTGATAGGATGGATAGAGGGTCTTGATGGAGCTTGGCTTGGCTTCGGTTGTCAGAGTTTAACCAGTTGGCTTTCGTTTGGGCTCATTCGGACACCATTTGCTTGAATTGCTATTTTTAGCAGTATTTGGCACTCAGCGAAGCACCCCAGCAGTATGGTTTGGTCATGTGCAGAATCAGTCACTTATTCACAAGCTTCAGACGATTCGTGAATTGGATATATTTTGAAGGAGATATTAATATTTTAATTGATTAATTAAATATTAATTGTCGGAGCTTATATTATAAAGTTATAATATTTTAATATTATAACTTAAGTGATTTGCTGAAGGGGTCGACCAACATTGAAGGGGGCCACCTTTTAATTATATTTTATAATTAAAAGTGCTTCGAAAACTATTGAAAAATTAAAAGAGAAAAGTTTGAATTTATTTAAATGATGCCTTTGTGAGAAAAGTCGAACTTTTGATGATATAAGGGTTTTGCATTGGGATTTGAGCTCATTATGTTGAATATCGAATTTTTGATCAAGTCTTCTTCCGGAGAACGAAGCCAAAGGTTTCAGTTGTCTACAGGCATTGGAGAACGAGCCATCTTCAGTGTTGTAGTTCAGAGGCTGTGAGATATCAGCTGATCTATTGCTTTTAGAGAGATATCTTCATTCAGAAGTATCACAGAACATTCACAGAGTATTTATCTTCAGGGTTTTCAGTGTGAGATTCATCTAGCAGGGATTCTTCAGTTAATGCGCCTATTTCATTGAGATCTGGAGACTTCAAGAAAGGCCGTACTTTTATTTATTAGCTTGCTGCTGTTTCAAAGCCGTACAACTCTTGCTGCAGGCCGTACCATCTCAAAGAGGCCGTACTTTTCAGTCTAAGGCAAATCGCCTTCTTTTTTGACCATCTGGTTTCATCAAGTGGGGCGCCAATACCTAGGGATTCATCTTTGATCATCTGGCAGAGGAGGAAAGGACTATGTTGAAAGCCATACCAGTTCTTCTCTATTTCCTGCGCTTGTAATCAGCAAATCAGGTTTTCTTATTGCAATCATGTTGTCTCTTTTTAACTTGCATGTTGTCAGATCTCTACTGTAATAAGTCCAGAGGATCAATAAATGATTTGTCATCATTAGATCTCGTATTTTCCATCAATATTGGCATTGTAGTATTTTATTTGAATTTATTATTAAATTTTTGCAAAATCGCAACTTTTATTATTCATGCAAAAAACTCAAAAAAAACCAAAATACACAAAGACAATAAAAAACACACAGTTTCAGAAGTTAGCGGAAACAGGGGTTTCTACAGTGGTATTAGAGCTAAATCCTGCCATCCTGAGGGTTTTGCATCTTATGCAGCCACAAGAGGTTGGGCCACACAGGTATTATACTCGCAGGAGAGCCTTGATTGACAGGCAACAGGGTTTGGTCAGGTAGCCGGGAAACATGGCTGACAGAACATATATTCCTAGAATAGAGATTCCTCAAAACCCTAGGGATCAAGACGATGCAGAGGTTCTACATGCTCTTAGAGATTTACGAGTAGGTCAACGGCAGTCTAACGATGTGCTACAGCAGTTGACAGTGGCACTCCAAAGGTTAGGTACGTCAAGGAGACCGTCACCACATCGTGACGAGGACAGGAGTGATGCAGGATCACGGAGGGCACCTAGGACTGCTTCACGGACGGCGGACAGGCCCACTAGGCCTACTTTTGTGAGACAGGAGGCCGATGAGGCTATGGTAGGTGAGGAGCATGAGGAGTCGTTCGCAGATACACTTATGGCAGCGAACGAGGAGTGGGAGTTAGTACCACCAGATGTCAGAGAGAGGATTACCTTTGACAGATTCATTACACAGAGGAGAGAACATCACAGAGGTCGACAGGATTGGAGACCTAGATACCAGAATAATGATCTGAAGCATGCTACCAACAGACTCACTCTAGCGATGTTCGACGGTAGTGGCAAGGTTACAGCTCAGGCCTGGATCAGTAAGTTAGACACTTTCCTCACATTGCGTCCGATGGCTGAGAGGGATGCTATCAGGTATGCGACATTGCATCTTGAGGGGGCTTCGACGGTGGCACTATGGGATGGGTCCGGATCACCTTATCAGGAGTTTGTTGACAGGTTGGTGGAACGATTTGACAGGAAGGATCCATAATCCTATTTCAGAGATTTGGCTCAGTTGCGACAGAGTGGCAGTTTGGAGTCTTACATTGGTGACTTCCAGAGATTGTCGGTTATGGTTCCTAATATTTCAGAGAGGCGACTTGTAGTGCTTTTCATGGAGGGACTGACGGAACCATTGAGAGGTTGGATCAAAGCCTTTGATCCTCCTTCGTTACAGGAAGCCATGAAGAAGGCGCGTAGCATGGAGTTGGTAGCACCATCCAGCAGATTTAACTCCAAAAACACTTCTTCATTCAGGGACAATAAGGGCTTCAATAAAAACAGAGAAATCAGATTTTAAGAATGATTCAAAGGGCAAATCAGCAGCACCACCTTTGGATCGAGAGGCTCTTAATGATCTACGCAGGAAGAAGCTTTGCTTCTACTGCAAAGGTCCCTATGATGCCAACCATGATTGTCCTTTGCGGCCTAAGGGCAAGGCCAATCGAGTGATGTGGGCCTATTACGAGGAGTCGGAATCTGAGAATTCCGAACAGCAGGAGAGTTCTGAGGAGTCGGAGTCAGAGGCTTCAGAGCCTAGGGCAGAGGCAGAGTCAGAGCTTCAGATTCAGGAGGCACGACTATCTAGCATTCAGCAGGAGGGTTCATTCAGACTTTGTGGAGTTTTGGCAGGACAAAGGGTCATTACCCTTCTTGATACAGGAGCCACCCACAATTTTATCGATGCTAGATTTGTGGAGAAGCGCGGACTCATAACTGAGGAGTTCAAAGGCATTAGGGTTAAGGTGGCCGACGGTTACACTCTCAGGTGTGAACGTATGATTAAGGATCTCCCCTTGCGCTTGAATAACTATGAATTCAAGCTGATTATTACGTGGTGAACATGGGGGATATCGATTTAGTCTTGGGCATGAAGTGGCTTCATTCACTTGAGGAAGTCACTCTTCGTCTCAAGGACATGGAGATTCGTTTTGATGTGGATGGGAAGACACATATCCTGAAGGCAATTCGGGACAGCAATATCAAAACTATTTCCTTTTGTCGGATGGAGAGACTCATGCGAACGACATGGTAGAGTGGGCTGCCGAGTGCACATTAGCACCTATACAGGAGGAACAGCATAAGACTGAGTATCATCCTGACATTCAGCTGAGAGTCAAGCATGAGAAGGTATTCAGTGATATTCCACCAGGGAGACCTCCAGACAGGGGCATTGAGCACATTATAGAGCTTGAGGAGGCGCTAAGCCTGTCATGATTACTCCCAGGCATCATAAGAGGTTGAAAGATGAGATAGAGAAGACTATCATGGAGCTGCTTGCTATGGGTCACATTCGACCTAGTAAATCACCATTCGCTTCTTCGGTTGTTTTAGTGAAGAAGAAAGACGGTACCCTTCGCATGTGCATAGATTACAGAGTCCTGAATAAGAGGACTATCAAAAATAGGTACCCAATCCCTCGTATAGATGAGCTTATTGATGAGCTCCATGGTGCATGCTACTTCACGAAGATAGACTTAAGGTCAGGATATCACCAGATCAGGGTTCGTGAGCAGGACATTGAGAAGACTGCATTCCGTTGTCATTTGGACACTTCGAGTTTGTGGTGATGCCATTTGGGCTCACCAACGCGCCAGCGACATTTCAGTCCACCATGAACAGGGTCTTCCGTTCACTGCTGAGGAGATATGTACTTGTCTTCTTCGATGACATTCTTATTTAGAGCAGCACTTGGCAGGAGCATTTGGCTCATCTGGAGACCGTGCTCAGTATTTTGGAGAGGGAATCCTTGTATGCCAAGGAGTCCAAATGTGATTTGGGAATGACCGAGTTGCTCTACTTAGGTCATATCATCAGTGCAGAGGGAGTGCGGATGGATCCTGAGAAGATCCGCGCTATTATAGACTGGCCTACTCCGGCGAACCTTACACAGCTGCGAGGATTTCTTGGTTTGTGTGGGTTTTATCACAGATTCGTGAATAGTTATTCACGTCATGCAGCACCTATGACGGTTTGTTGAAAAAAGGTGCATTTTGTTGGACTCCTGAGGCACTGGAGTGTTTTGTGAGGTTCAAGGAGTTGATGACTACGTGTGCAGTGTTGGATTACTAGATTTGTCGAAGCCTTTTGAGCTTCAGTGCGATGCTTTGGTGAGGGCATTGGAGCGGTGCTTATTAGGACAAGCACCCTATTGTGTATGAGAGCCGTTAACTTAGAGGGCCAGAGAGGCTCTACAGTATTTATGATAAGGAGATGCTAGCTATAATGCATGCCTTGGCAAAATTTAGGCAATATCTCGTGGGCAGTAAGTTCTGCATTAAAACTGACCACAACAGTTTGAGGCATTTCCTGGGGCAGCGAGATCTCAATGATCATTAGCAGAAGTGGGTAAGTAAATTGCAAGCATATGACTTTGATATCTCTTATATCAAAGGTACCCAGAATGTAGTGGCTGACGCTCTCTCACGCAGGCCTTATCTGAGCTCTATGGTTCACATTGCAGAGGACTGGAGGCATTTGATTGTGGCAGAGTATGCCAAAGACACTTGGGCATCCAATATTGTTGAGGGATCGATGGTTGACACCAGATACACGCTTGTGAATGACTTGATCACTTACAAGAACAGGATTTATTTGATCCCAGGGTTAGAGATGAAGAACATTATCATGTGAGCCTTTCATGATGTACCTACAGCAGGACATCCCGGGTACTTCAAAATGTACAGACAGATTCGGGAGAGATTTACATGGAAAGGACTTAAGGCAGATGTTCTTCAGTATGTGCGTGAGTGCCCTGTTTGTTAGAAGAACAAGCAGGAGAACACATATCCGGCAGGATTATTGCAGCCATTTCCGATTCCTGACAGGAAGTGGGAATGCCTGTCGATGGACTTCATTACGGGCTTGCCTAAAGCCCAAGGACGGGATTGCATATATGTAGTTGTGGATCGGCTGACGAAGTATGCCCACTTCTTTCCGATTACCACAACCTACACAGCTACACAGGTAGCAGAGGTCTTCTTTCGTGAGGTATTCAGACTACATGGGAGCTCGAGCATAGTGAGCGACTGATAGTCGGTTCTGAGTCACTTTTAAGCAGAGGTGTTCAGATTGTGGATGAGCTTACACCCGCTTACCACCCGCATGATGGTCGACGATAGTGAACATGGGTGGAAGGTTACCGAACTACATTGCGGCAGCAAAAGGCGCGGGTCATGGATTTATTTGTGCGAGTGCATTACACAACACCACATTCCACATGACCACATATTTGAGCTGCATTATGTTGAATATCGAATTTGCTTCGACACTATGAGGGCTCTCAAGGAGAATATTGCTAAGGCACAGAATCAGCAGAAACAGTACGCAGATCAGAAGAGGACAGAGAGGTCTTTTGAGGTGGGAGACATGGTTTACCTCATGCTGCAGCCCTACCGTCAGTCTACTCTTAGGAAGAGTGGTTCAGAGAAGCTTAAGCCACGATATTATGGTCCTTTCAGGATCCTGAGGCGTGTTGGAGAGGGGGCTTATGAGCTAGAGCTTCCGGCGGAGAGCAAGGTCCACAATGTTTTTCATGTGTCACGTCTCAAGAAGGCGTTGGGACACCTGTGGTACCTTCAACAGTTTTACCTCCCTTAGATGACGAGGGAAAGTTGATCTTAGTACCTGAAGTCTATCCTGAGTACAGAAAGACAGCATGAGGAGGACTATCAGGAAGATTTGGTGAAATGGAGATTTGCTGAAGATGCTACTTGGGAGAGCTGAGGATATTCTCGCAAAGACTGAGTTGAGATTGCTTGAGGACAAGCAATTCGTGGAGGGGCGGGCATGTCCCTTCCAGCCTGACATCTCTGTTTATGATTAGATTATGCACTTCAGAGGTCGATAGGATGGATAGAGGGTCTTGATGGAGCTTGGCTTGGCTTCGGTTGTCAGAGTTTTACCAGTTGGCTTTCGTTCGGGCTCATTCGGACACCATTTGCCTGAATTGCTATTTTTAGCAGTATTTGGCACTCAGTGAAGCACCCCTGCTATTTTTAGCAGTATGGTTTGGTCATGTGCAGAATCAGTCACTTATTCACCAGCTTCAGACGATTCGTGAATCGGATATATTTTGAAGGAGATATTAATATTTTAATTGATTAATTAAATATTAATTGTCGGAGCTTATATTATAAAGTTATAATATTTTAATATTATAACTTAAGTGATTTGTTGAAGGGGTCGACCAACATTGAAGAGTGCTTCGAAAACTATTGAAAAATTTAAAGAGAAAAGTTCGAATTTATTTAAATGATGCCTTTGTGAGAAAAGTCGAACTTTTGATGATATAAGGGTTTTGCATTGGGATTTGAGCTCATTATGTTGAATATCGAATTTTTGATCAAGTCTTCTTCTGGAGAACGAAGCCAAGGGTTTCAATTGTCTACAGGCATTGGAGAACGAGCCATCTTCAGTGTTGCAGTTCAGAGGCTGTGAGATATCAGCTGATCTATTGCTTTCAGAGAGATATCTTCATTCAGAAGTATCACAGAACATTCACAGAGTATTTATCTTCAGGGTTTTCAGTGTGAGATTCATCCAGCAGGGATTCTTCAGTTAATGCGCCTATTTCATTGAGATTTGGAGACTTCAAGAAAGGCCGTACTTTTATTTATTAGCTTGCTGCTGTTTCAAAGCCGTACAACTCTTGCTGTAGGCCGTACCATCTTAAAGAGGCCGTACTTTTCAATCTAAGGCAAATTGCCTTCTTTTTTGACCATCTGGTTTCATCAAGTGGGGCGCCAATACCTAGGGATTCATCTTTGATCATCTGGCAGAGGAGGAAAGGACTATGTTGAAAGCCGTACTAGTTCTTCTCTAGTTCATGCGCATGTAATCAGCAAATCAGGTTTTCTTATTGCAATCATGTTGTCTCTTTTTAACTTGCATGTTGTCAGATCTCTACTGTAATAAGTCCAAAGGATCAATAAATGATTTGTCATCATTAGATCTCGTATTTTCCATCAATATTGGCATTGTAGTATTTTATTTGAATTTATTATTAAATTCTTGCAAAATCGCAACTTTCATTATTCATGCAAAAAACTCAAAAAAAACCAAAATACACAAAAACAATCAAAAACACAGTTTCAGAAGTTAGCGGAAACAGGGGTTTCTACAAAAGGCCTATAAATACCTAGTGTTTTCAACATTTTAATTCTAATTCAAATTTTGGAGAAAAAGAAGAAGCAAGAGATCATTACATTTCTCCACACACATTTGTATTTATAAGTTTTCAAGTTTATTTGCAAATTTGATCAACTCTTATTCCATGATTGAAAGTTGATGACAATAGAAGAGCATGATGGATTCTTTGTTTGGAAAGTGCATTTGGCCATTTTCTACAACCTAATGACTTGTTTCCAAAGTGTTCTTATCCTCGAGCTTCATTCTACTTGCATTCTAAGGCAAGGTATCATTATGTTTCAGATTTACTAAGGGTATTTGGCTTTCTCTTACTTAGATTTTGTCCTTTTTTATATAGGAATCCTTTTCTAAGGCATTTGAGTAGGGTTTTATGCTATAGATGCATTTAAGATTAGGGCACACACACTGTTATCAATCAATTCATTGGCTATTGTGGAGGTAGAAATACTAAAACACGGGTTTGACTGAGGCAAACTCCTATATAGCCGCCATCCACCATTCCTTTTTGTAGATTTTTTGCAGGTCCAGATTTGAAGATGAAAATATGCAAAGCAAAAATCAGAAAGCAGACAGAGAGTTACAGGTCCAACTTTTTAGATCCAGAACAAGTCTATGAGGACATAGGCAGCCTAGGCGCCTCTGTCTTGCCAAAACAACTTCAAATTTTTTAGGACAAGTGAATAGATCTTCGCCTTTCTTAGATCCGATGTCGGAAATTTTTGTTATAGTTTCTTTGTTGTCGAAATCTTGGATTTTCAAATTAGGGCACATAGTTTAATTAGGTTAATTAAGGCAATTCATTCCCAATCAGTTTCTAAGGCTTTAAAGGATTAGATTTAGTTCTGCTTGACTCACCTTAATGGTTGAAAGTCAATCTCATTACCTTGTTGATTTGCATCCTAATGTTCTCTTGAAAAAGGATTGATGTTAGTTTTCTATGCATTAGACTTAGGATCCCTTTTTCATCAAAACACATAATATATGCAAGCTGTTCTAAAACATGCAGTCTAAGGGTCCTTGCATTTCCTGCTTGGCTTCTTGAGGCATAACTCTCTCACTATCTTGGTATAAATTGGCACTTCCTTAATTGCCTGTATGAGGGGTATATTAATGCAAACATCTTTGAGCTGTCCTAATAGATCATATTCAACTTGGGAATGGTGTTTTTGTATTATTAGTCTCTTAGGGAATGGAGGTGTTGGACTTGTGTTTGTTGGTTTATCTTGATTTGACTCAGGTTCCCTAGGTTGTTTGTCCATAGTTTTTGTTGGGAGTTCCTCATCAATCAATTCTGTGTTGTGAGGAGATGAAGGCCCAGCTAGCATTTCCCTGATCTGAGGTGGACATCACTCACCTCAACCTCATAAGTAAGGTATTGGATGGTTTCTTTAGAATAAGCCTATTGGACAGGCTTATTGTTGGGGTTAGGTGTAGGTTGTGCTGACAATTGAGGTGCTCTTGGTGGTGTTGGTGCAGCCATGGCTGGATTTGGCATTGTGGTTGGCTGTTGTGGCTATTGGTAATTTGGATTTTGATTTTGCCTTTGCTGACCTCTTTGCCATTGTGGTGACCATTGGTTTTGTTGGGATGGCCACTGAGAATTATAATTTGGCCCTTGGTTGCTGTTGAGTCCAATTAGAGGCTTGGGGCATTGGCCATTGTTGATTTTGCACATTTGTCCAAGGTTGAGGGTTCCAATTTGGGAAATTTGAATTACTACCTTGAAATGACATATTATAGGTCAAGGGATCTTATGGCATACCTTGTCTTGGTTGCCATGGCTTACGTTGAGTGAAGTAAAACACTTGACCTTTTTCATCTTCCAAGGGATGAAACTCTAACTTCCCTTGCTTGTCTTTAGATATACTGGCCAACTTTTTGCACTTGCAATTTATCTTCCTCTAGTGACAATGTGGACAAAATTCTATGAGGGGTGCCTTTGCTTCTTTCTTTTTTTTGATATGGAGGGTATCCGGTTGTGTAGCCAAGTGGCTAATGATGTCCTCCTTCATGTTTGACAGAAGATTTCTCAGCTCTACCCTTGAGACTCTAGTGGATGATTTGTTGAGAGAAGAGGTCCTATCTCCTCTGGTCTTCTTGATGAATGGCCTGGAGTAATTTCTGCACACTTTACAAATCTCATCAAAGGGTAAGTGTGAGATGTCACTTGCTCCAATGAGATTGAGGGCATCCATACAGTCTTCATGAACTCCCCTTAAAAACATCAGTTTTAGGGATTCATCAAAAAGTCTGTTTTGATGAGATTTCTTGAGACAGAACTGGAACTTCTCAACATAATCTTCCAACGACTCATCTTCTTTCTGTGACATCCTGAAGATGTCATCCCTCTTTCTATCTATACCTTTGCAGTAATCTTGATATTTTTTCAAGAACTTTTTCTTCATTGTATTCTAGTTGGGAACAACATCTCTTCCCGACCCCATGAACCAACGCAAAGCAGCATCTTTCAGTGTAGTTGGGAACAATTTGAGTCGGTGAGCATCTGTGGTGTAGTCATATCTTTGGCATAACACATCAAACTCAAAAAGAAAGGTGTCTGGATCCTCTGTGACCAGTCCATAGAAGATAGGGAGTGTTGAAGGAGGTATATTCTTTAGGACAACTGCCTTTTCCTATTTGGTTATAGGGAATTCAAACATTACATGCTTTGGTGGATCTTCTACTGGTGCATCACCCATGATGCCTAAATGTATTCGGGAAGTCTCCTCTATGTTTGGTGTAGGTACTAGTGTAAGGGATGATTCTTCTTCAGGGATTCCCTTGTTTTGTTCACTTTGTCCACCAGTATCTTCTAATGCTTCGTGTGCCAAGTGGAGAAATCTTCTCAGAGCATCTCGCTGCCTCTGCATGCAATGGTTGTGACTCTTTAGATCAATAGTTCTTGCACATTGTTAGTGATTCATATTGTTGTTGATGGTTGAAATACCTATTTACCCTAGTGTTGAAGAAAATTGCTAAACTATGAAAGCTTGAAAGGAATTGAAAAACACACAGAAGAATCTTGAACTTATCGCCGTCCTTGACAATGGTGCTGAAAATGTGGAGCCACTCTAATGCCTAATTAACATGGTGATACTAGATATACACACAGCTTAGAGGACCTGAGAATCCCTAACTGAACAGTTCATTTTTCACAAGAGGGATGCATTAAATTATCAACCAAGGAGTCATAAAACTTTAGATAGTGCTAGAAAAATATATGCATTCACAGATTCTAGACACATTCTACATCAATGGAGTATAGGAAAATACACATGTACAAATACAGTAAAAGTTGGAAAATAGAATAAACCGCTAATTCACAAAATAAGGGAAATGAATTTAAACTGTTACCTTATGCTACGAGTACCTAATGCTTAAAATTGTAACTGTTAACAATTAAAAATTGTAATGTCCTTACCTAGTTAATTCCTCTAGAGTATGAAACCAAACATGAAGTTATAGAATTCAATTTATGCATTACAACACATGTATTCATAACATATAACTGAAGACTACCAACTAAATTCAACAATGCATTATCTAATCTAACAACAAAAACTGAAGTGGGTGAGCAATACCTCAAAGCCCTTGCTTGAGTCGTTGCTTCCACAGAAGTTGTCAAACACTCACTTACTCAACAAATCATGATATGAAACCAATTTCCTTTATTGCATTCTAACACTAAACGATTACATAAAATCTAACAAGAATCTGTTGGAGATCTTTGTAATGTGACACATTCTATTTCTGCAACAACTGAGTAATGATGATAAAAATAGATAACTGGGTAATTAACTAACTAGGTGATTAGATCTCCTCCTCGACAGAAGATCCTACTATATAGGGTCTTGTTGTGACCTTTTTCACACATCGCCCCATTGCAAATGGGGACCCCTTAATTTTTGCTTCGTTTCAGTCTTTTGGCTTTGCTTTTGGGTCGTTTTGTCGTTGTCTATCTTTCTGCTGTCCGCTTTCCGGGGATGTGCCCGTCTGTGAGCTTAAGCGCGAAATTTTGGCCAGGTCCATAGAATTAGGGTTTGTACTTTCCTCGGGTTAGTCTGAGGTCAATGAAGTGAATAAATTGAAAATTGAGACTAACATTGATGTTAGTATGCTTTCAGCAAGTTTCCACTGAAGTTTCATCAGATTCTGACAACTTACTATTTTTAGTAAGTGTGCAATTCAGGGTATTTTCTCAGCATTTTTGAAATTTTGACAGTCACACTGCATTCAGAACACTTCAAGCTGCTCGTCTACAAGTTTTGAGCCAGAACAGACAACTTACTATTTTTAGCAAATTTAGCTTCCAGAGCAGATTTTAGGGTTTATATGCAGAGTTTTCCGATGCATGTGTGGAGATTCCTTCTGGGTTTTTAGAGACCTTTGCGATGGTATAACATGCAAAATGAGACGATGATTTTTAGTATTCAGCCTTTAGGGGCTATTTTTAGGGTTTGCATGTCGAGATTTTCTTTGCATGTCAGCGTATTCCTTATGGGTTTTTCGAGACCTTCGCAACGATATAACATGCAAACCAAGATCAGGACTTTTTCAGAAGCTGTATTCCGAGGCTATTTTTAGGGTTTGCATGTCAAGGTTTTCTTTGCATGTCGGGTGATTCTTTATGGGTTTTTCAAGAGCAACGTAGTGATATGACATGCAAAGCAGGATGATCAGTTTTCAGAGACTTACTATTTTTAGCGAGTGCATTCTGGCAGCTCTCTCCCAGCACATCAGAACCACCAACAGGGCGAAGTGCAACAAAAATGAGGTCAAACGGAGGTCGTTTGGTACACATGCAAGTCAAATTAGGGTTTCCAGCTTCGGGACCCAAAATGAGGGGTAAAATGTCAGAATTTTCGAAAACCGGTGTATCCCACTGCGATCAACATCTTTCAAGCTATCCACCGGTAAAATTTGAAGGCAATCGGAGCACTTACTATTTATAGTAAGGCGTTCCAGAAACTGGCTAAAAATAGTAAATCAACAGCAGGCGCCAGTGTGAACGGGCAAATCATCCGATGAGGAGCACGTCATTCAAATTTCAAGTCAAACGGAGTTGTGGAGGTCTCAGAAATAGACAGTTGCTATAAATAGTAAACCACCTTCAGAAATGTGCTATTTTTAGCAGGTCAGCTCAGGGCGCCAGTGTGAACAGGCTGACAAGGTTATAAGGATCGTATGTTCAAAATTTCAAATTGATCCGAGCTTCAGAAGTGTGAAAATTGAAGGACTTACTATTTATAGTAAGGCATGGAGAAGCTAGCGAAGACAAGGAGAAAATGCCTAAGTATGGACAAATATCCACCTCCTACCCTCAAATGCGCCCAAGGTCAGTTGGCAGTTAGCAAAATTTTGTAAGTCTGAAATCATCCTTCATCACCCTCCAAATGCACCCAGCTTGCCTTCAAGATGATGGAAAAAGATTCTAAGTGTTATATCCTCCTCAGCATACAAAATGCGCCCACCTCAGCTGGAAAGCAAGAAAATTTTCTAAGGCATGAAAAATTCCTGCTGGACATGCTAAATGCACCCAACTTGCTTTGGAGGGGTGATTAAAAGTTTCTAAGTGTTGAGGTTTTATCCTCCACCCTAGGCCAAATGCGTCTTCAAGGTAATAGCATGCAAAAAAAAAATTCTAAGGCATAAGTTCCATCCTCCTCAAGGTGCAAAATACGCTCAAGCTAGAAGAAAAAGTGAAAAGGAGTCGAGGCGTTGGAAGTTCATCCTTCTCCCTATGAGAAATGCGCTTATCCTTCACTACATGCAATATGCGCCCACCTCACAAGAAGGAGCTATTAAAATGGCTAAGTATCAAAGTAAATCCCTCTCCACTATCAAAATGCGCCCATCCTTGATGAAGTCAAAGAGGTCAAAGGGCGTTTATCCTCCTGCCTATGTGGAATGCGCCCAAGAGAAGGTGAGAACAAGTGAAGAAAATTACTAAGGCATTAGTGAAGATATCCACCTCCCTATGTCAAATGCGCCCATATGGGCTGAGAAAAAGACAAATTGTTGACTTCCCTCTTGCCCCTTTGAATGCGCCCATGCAAAGATAGAAGATTCCAAGGTGTGGAAATTTGATGCACCCTGAAAATGTAATCAAATCTGTATCAGAATGGGATCCTAAAACTAAGAATAAACTAAGGTCTGAGATTTCTGAGTGATAATTTCTAAGTCAAATACAATTTTCTGAATTCTTCTTTTACTACAGAATGTACAGAATGTTGAACATTAATAAATTTCGATGTTCATACTCAATGATTTCCATCATGCTTTATACAAGAGAGAGGAGACACATCTCCACAAAGATACGCGCCTCCAAGGAAAGACACGTCTCATGAGAGGGTGTGTCTTCACAAAGTGAAGACACGTCCTTCCATGGGACGTGTCCCTTGATGGGTGCGAGTTCCTCAAAGCTAGATTAAAACTTAATCGGTGTTTAAACAAAACAGTAAAAGTATCCAGCGATGAGAATAAAGCAAAGTTCAATTTATTTATATATATATCGAATTCCTTTAATTCGTCTTTCTCAATTTTAGAAATATAACTGATGAGTAATTTCGATCACATATAAATGATGATGATGCTTTCAGCAATCATCATTTATATCTGACCGAAGCTACCTTGCATCAACACTCCCTCTTAGCTAGGGAAGATATTTCAAATCAAATAAGTAGTGATATCACCTTCACACGTGATATCGAAGATATGGTATGATTTACTCAATATTGCCAAGTCACATGACATTCTTCATAACACATCTTTATTATGGTATGTGTACTGACATCAAGTCACATGATGTCTACCATAATTCATGGCATATCCATGGATATAATTATCCACCATGATTATCTCTTAAGGATTACAATGATCTTCAAATGATATCAAGTCCCATGATATCCATCAAAGTGT